>CAWUFW010001411.1:1865000-2218982 GCA_963921515.1 Calotriton arnoldi | reverse complement strand
TCTGTCTCCCACTGTTGGCGACGGGTCCTGGTAAGAATCTTGGCTGTCTCTATATCCCACTGTTGGTGACGGGTCCTCGTGAGACTCTTGGCCGTCTCTATATCCCACTGTTGTTGACGGGTCCTGGTAAGACTCTTGGCCGTCTCTAAATCCCTCTGTTGGTGATGGGTCCACGTGAAACTCTTGCCCATCTCTATACCCCCTGTTGGTGACGGGTCCTGGTAAGACTCTTGGCCATCTCTATATTCCACTGTTGGTGATGGGCCCTCGTGAGACTCTTGGCCGTCTCTACATCCCACTGTTGGTGATGGGTCCTAGTGAGACTCTTGGCCGTCTCTATATCCCACTGTTGGTGATGGGTCCTGGTAAGACTCTTGGCCGTCTCTATATCCCACTGTTGGTGATGGGTCCTGGTAAGACTCTTGGCTGTCTCTATATCCCACTGTTGGTGACGGGTCCTGTTAGGACTCTGGGCCGTCTCTATATCCCACTGTTGGTGACGGGTCCTGTTAAGACTCTTGGCCGTCTCTATATCCCACTGTTGGTGACGGGTCCTGGTTAGACTCTTGGCCGTCTCTATATCCCCCTGTTGGTGATGGGTCCTGGTAAGACTCTTGGCAGTCTCTATATCCCACTGTTGGTGATGGTTCCTGGTAAGACTCTTGGCCGTCTCTATATCCCACTGTTGTTGTCGGGTCCTGGTAAGACTCTTGGCTGTCTCTACATCCCACTGATGGTGATGGGTCCTGGTAAGAATCTTGGCTGTCTCTATATCCCACTGTTGGTGACGGGTCCTGGTAAGACTCTTGGCCGTCTCTATATCCCCCTGTTGGTGACGGGTCCTGGTAAGACTCTTGGCCGTCTCTATATCCCCCTGTTGGTGATGGGTCCTGATAAGACTCATGGCCGTCTCTATATCCCACTGTTGGTGATGGGTCCTGGTAAGAATCTTGGCCGTCTCTATATCCCACTGTGGGTGACGGGTCCTCGTAAGACTCTTGGCCGTCTCTATATCCCCCTGTTGGTGATGGGTCCTGGTAAGAATCTTGGCCGTCTCTGTCTCCCACTGTTGGCGACGGGTCCTGGTAAGAATCTTGGCTGTCTCTATATCCCACTGTTGGTGAAGGGTCCTCGTGAGACTCTTGGCCGTCTCTATATCCCACTGTTGTTGACGGGTCCTGGTAAGACTCTTGGCCGTCTCTAAATCCCTCTGTTGGTGATGGGTCCACGTGAAACTCTTGCCCATCTCTATACCCCCTGTTGGTGACGGTTTCTGGTAAGACTCTTGGCCACCTCTATATTCCACTGTTGGTGATGGGCCCTCGTGAGACTCTTGGCCGTCTCTACATCCCACTGTTGGTGATGGGTCCTAGTGAGACTCTTGGCCGTCTCTATATCCCACTGTTGGTGATGGGTCCTGGTAAGACTCTTGGCCGTCTCTATATCCCACTGTTGGTGATGGGTCCTGGTAAGACTCTTGGCTGTCTCTATATCCCACTGTTGGTGACGGGTCCTGTTAGGACTCTGGGCCGTCTCTATATCCCACTGTTGGTGACGGGTCCTGTTAAGACTCTTGGCCGTCTCTATATCCCACTGTTGGTGACGGGTCCTGGTTAGACTCTTGGCCGTCTCTATATCCCCCTGTTGGTGATGGGTCCTGGAAAGACTCTTCGCCGTCTCTATATCCCACTGTTGGTGACGGGTCCTGTTAAGACTCTTGGCCGTCTCTATATCCCACTGTTGGTGACGGGTCCTGTTAAGACTCTTGGCCGTCTCTATATCCCACTGTTGGTGACGGGTGCTGTTAAGACTCTTGGCCGTCTTTATATCCCACTGTTGGTGACGGGTCCTGTTAAGACTCCTGGCCGTCTCTATATCCCACTGTTGGTGACGGGTCCTGTTAAGACTCTTGGCCATCTCTATATCCCACTGTTGGTGACGGGTCCTGTTAAGACTCTTGACCATCTCTATATCCCACTGTTGGTGACGGGTCCTGTTAAGACTCTTGGCCGTCTCTATATCCCACTGTTGGTGACGGGTCCTGGTTAGACTCTTGGCCGTCTCTATATCCCACTGTTGGTGACGGGTCCTGGTAAGACTCTTGGCCGTCTCTATATCCCACTGTTGGTGATGGGTCCTGGTAAGACTCTTGGCCGTCTCTATATCCCACTGTTGGTGATGGGTCCACGTGAAACTCTTTCCCATCTCTATACCCCCTGTTGGTGACGGGTCCTGATAAGACTCATGGCCGTCTCTATATCCCACTGTTGGTGATGGGTCCTGGTAAGAATCTTGGCCGTCTCTATATCCCACTGTGGGTGACGGGTCCTGGTAAGACTCTTGGCCGTCTCTATATCCCCCTGTTGGTGATGGGTCCTGGTAAGAATCTTGGCCGTCTCTGTCTCCCACTGTTGGCGACGGGTCCTGGTAAGAATCTTGGCTGTCTCTATATCCCACTGTTGGTGACGGGTCCTCGTGAGACTCTTGGCCGTCTCTATATCCCACTGTTGTTGACGGGTCCTGGAAAGACTCTTGGCCGTCTCTAAATCACTCTGTTGGTGATGGGTCCACGTGAAACTCTTGCCCATCTCTATACCCCCTGTTGGTGACGGGTCCTGGTAAGACTCTTGGCCATCTCTATATCCCACTGTTGGTGACGGGTCCTGTTAGGACTCTGGGCCGTCTCTATATCCCACTGTTGGTGACGGGTCCTGTTAAGACTCTTGGCCGTCTCTATATCCCACTGTTGGTGACGGGTCCTGGTAGACTCTTGGCCGTCTCTATATCCCCCTGTTGGTGATGGGTCCTGGAAAGACTCTTCGCCGTCTCTATATCCCACTGTTGGTGACGGGTCCTGTTAAGACTCTTGGCCGTCTCTATATCCCACTGTTGGTGACGGGTCCTGTTAAGACTCTTGGCCGTCTCTATATCCCACTGTTGGTGACGGGTCCTGTTAAGACTCATGGCCGTCTCTATATCCCACTGTTGGTGATGGGTCCTGGTAAGAATCTTGGCCGTCTCTATATCCCACTGTGGGTGACGGGTCCTGGTAAGACTCTTGGCCGTCTCTATATCCCCCTGTTGGTGATGGGTCCTGGTAAGAATCTTGGCCGTCTCTGTCTCCCACTGTTGGCGACGGGTCCTGGTAAGAATCTTGGCTGTCTCTATATCCCACTGTTGGTGACGGGTCCTCGTGAGACTCTTGGCCGTCTCTATATCCCACTGTTGTTGACGGGTCCTGGTAAGACTCTTGGCCGTCTCTAAATCCCTCTGTTGGTGATGGGTCCACGTGAAACTCTTGCCCATCTCTATACCCCCTGTTGGTGACGGGTCCTGGTAAGACTCTTGGCCATCTCTATATTCCACTGTTGGTGATGGGCCCTCGTGAGACTCTTGGCCGTCTCTACATCCCACTGTTGGTGATGGGTCCTAGTGAGACTCTTGGCCGTCTCTATATCCCACTGTTGGTGATGGGTCCTGGTAAGACTCTTGGCCGTCTCTATATCCCACTGTTGGTGATGGGTCCTGGTAAGACTCTTGGCTGTCTCTATATCCCACTGTTGGTGACGGGTCCTGTTAGGACTCTGGGCCGTCTCTATATCCCACTGTTGGTGACGGGTCCTGTTAAGACTCTTGGCCGTCTCTATATCCCACTGTTGGTGACGGGTCCTGGTTAGACTCTTGGCCGTCTCTATATCCCCCTGTTGGTGATGGGTCCTGGTAAGACTCTTGGCAGTCTCTATATCCCACTGTTGGTGATGGCTCCTGGTAAGACTCTTGGCCGTCTCTATATCCCACTGTTGTTGTCGGGTCCTGGTAAGACTCTTGGCTGTCTCTACATCCCACTGATGGTGATGGGTCCTGGTAAGAATCTTGGCTGTCTCTATATCCCACTGTTGGTGACGGGTCCTGGTAAGACTCTTGGCCGTCTCTATATCCCCCTGTTGGTGACGGGTCCTGGTAAGACTCTTGGCCGTCTCTATATCCCCCTGTTGGTGATGGGTCCTGATAAGACTCATGGCCGTCTCTATATCCCACTGTTGGTGATGGGTCCTGGTAAGAATCTTGGCCGTCTCTATATCCCACTGTGGGTGACGGGTCCTCGTAAGACTCTTGGCCGTCTCTATATCCCCCTGTTGGTGATGGGTCCTGGTAAGAATCTTGGCCGTCTCTGTCTCCCACTGTTGGCGACGGATCCTGGTAAGAATCTTGGCTGTCTCTATATCCCACTGTTGGTGACGGGTCCTCGTGAGACTCTTGGCCGTCTCTATATCCCACTGTTGTTGACGGGTCCTGGTAAGACTCTTGGCCGTCTCTAAATCCCTCTGTTGGTGATGGGTCCACGTGAAACTCTTGCCCATCTCTATACCCCCTGTTGGTGACGGTTTCTGGTAAGACTCTTGGCCACCTCTATATTCCACTGTTGGTGATGGGCCCTCGTGAGACTCTTGGCCGTCTCTACATCCCACTGTTGGTGATGGGTCCTAGTGAGACTCTTGGCCGTCTCTATATCCCACTGTTGGTGATGGGTCCTGGTAAGACTCTTGGCCGTCTCTATATCCCACTGTTGGTGATGGGTCCTGGTAAGACTCTTGGCTGTCTCTATATCCCACTGTTGGTGACGGGTCCTGTTAGGACTCTGGGCCGTCTCTATATCCCACTGTTGGTGACGGGTCCTGTTAAGACTCTTGGCCGTCTCTATATCCCACTGTTGGTGACGGGTCCTGGTTAGACTCTTGGCCGTCTCTATATCCCCCTGTTGGTGATGGGTCCTGGAAAGACTCTTCGCCGTCTCTATATCCCACTGTTGGTGACGGGTCCTGTTAAGACTCTTGGCCGTCTCTATATCCCACTGTTGGTGACGGGTCCTGTTAAGACTCTTGGCCGTCTCTATATCCCACTGTTGGTGACGGGTGCTGTTAAGACTCTTGGCCGTCTTTATATCCCACTGTTGGTGACGGGTCCTGTTAAGACTCCTGGCCGTCTCTATATCCCACTGTTGGTGACGGGTCCTGTTAAGACTCTTGGCCATCTCTATATCCCACTGTTGGTGACGGGTCCTGTTAAGACTCTTGACCATCTCTATATCCCACTGTTGGTGACGGGTCCTGTTAAGACTCTTGGCCGTCTCTATATCCCACTGTTGGTGACGGGTCCTGGTTAGACTCTTGGCCGTCTCTATATCCCACTGTTGGTGACGGGTCCTGGTAAGACTCTTGGCCGTCTCTATATCCCACTGTTGGTGATGGGTCCTGGTAAGACTCTTGGCCGTCTCTATATCCCACTGTTGGTGATGGGTCCACGTGAAACTCTTGCCCATCTCTATACCCCCTGTTGGTGACGGGTCCTGGTAAGACTCTTGGCCATCTCTATATTCCACTGTTGGTGATGGGCCCTCGTGAGACTCTTGGCCGTCTCTACATCCCACTGTTGGTGATGGGTCCTAGTGAGACTCTTGGCCGTCTCTATATCCCACTGTTGGTGATGGGTCCTGGTAAGACTCTTGGCCGTCTCTATATCCCACTGTTGGTGATGGGTCCTGGTAAGACTCTTGGCTGTCTCTATATCCCACTGTTGGTGACGGGTCCTGTTAGGACTCTGGGCCGTCTCTATATCCCACTGTTGGTGACGGGTCCTGTTAAGACTCTTGGCCGTCTCTATATCCCACTGTTGGTGACGGGTCCTGGTTAGACTCTTGGCCGTCTCTATATCCCCCTGTTGGTGATGGGTCCTGGTAAGACTCTTGGCAGTCTCTATATCCCACTGTTGGTGATGGTTCCTGGTAAGACTCTTGGCCGTCTCTATATCCCACTGTTGTTGTCGGGTCCTGGTAAGACTCTTGGCTGTCTCTACATCCCACTGATGGTGATGGGTCCTGGTAAGAATCTTGGCTGTCTCTATATCCCACTGTTGGTGACGGGTCCTGGTAAGACTCTTGGCCGTCTCTATATCCCCCTGTTGGTGACGGGTCCTGGTAAGACTCTTGGCCGTCTCTATATCCCCCTGTTGGTGATGGGTCCTGATAAGACTCATGGCCGTCTCTATATCCCACTGTTGGTGATGGGTCCTGGTAAGAATCTTGGCCGTCTCTATATCCCACTGTGGGTGACGGGTCCTGGTAAGACTCTTGGCCGTCTCTATATCCCCCTGTTGGTGATGGGTCCTGGTAAGAATCTTGGCCGTCTCTGTCTCCCACTGTTGGCGACGGGTCCTGGTAAGAATCTTGGCTGTCTCTATATCCCACTGTTGGTGACGGGTCCTCGTGAGACTCTTGGCCGTCTCTATATCCCACTGTTGTTGACGGGTCCTGGAAAGACTCTTGGCCGTCTCTAAATCCCTCTGTTGGTGATGGGTCCACGTGAAACTCTTGCCCATCTCTATACCCCCTGTTGGTGACGGGTCCTGGTAAGACTCTTGGCCATCTCTATATTCCACTGTTGGTGATGGGCCCTCGTGAGACTCTTGGCCGTCTCTACATCCCACTGTTGGTGATGGGTCCTAGTGAGACTCTTGGCCGTCTCTATATCCCACTGTTGGTGATGGGTCCTGGTAAGACTCTTGGCCGTCTCTATATCCCACTGTTGGTGATGGGTCCTGGTAAGTCTCTTGGCTGTCTCTATATCCCACTGTTGGTGACGGGTCCTGTTAGGACTCTGGGCCGTCTCTATATCCCACTGTTGGTGACGGGTCCTGTTAAGACTCTTGGCCGTCTCTATATCCCACTGTTGGTGACGGGTCCTGGTTAGACTCTTGGCCGTCTCTATATCCCCCTGTTGGTGATGGGTCCTGGAAAGACTCTTCGCCGTCTCTATATCCCACTGTTGGTGACGGGTCCTGTTAAGACTCTTGGCCGTCTCTATATCCCACTGTTGGTGACGGGTCCTGTTAAGACTCTTGGCCGTCTCTATATCCCACTGTTGGTGACGGGTCCTGTTAAGACTCATGGCCGTCTCTATATCCCACTGTTGGTGATGGGTCCTGGTAAGAATCTTGGCCGTCTCTATATCCCACTGTGGGTGACGGGTCCTGGTAAGACTCTTGGCCGTCTCTATATCCCCCTGTTGGTGATGGGTCCTGGTAAGAATCTTGGCCGTCTCTGTCTCCCACTGTTGGCGACGGGTCCTGGTAAGAATCTTGGCTGTCTCTATATCCCACTGTTGGTGACGGGTCCTCGTGAGACTCTTGGCCGTCTCTATATCCCACTGTTGTTGACGGGTCCTGGTAAGACTCTTGGCCATCTCTAAATCCCTCTGTTGGTGATGGGTCCACGTGAAACTCTTGCCCATCTCTATACCCCCTGTTGGTGACGGGTCCTGGTAAGACTCTTGGCCATCTCTATATTCCACTGTTGGTAATGGGCCCTCGTGAGACTCTTGGCCGTCTCTACATCCCACTGTTGGTGATGGGTCCTAGTGAGACTCTTGGCCGTCTCTATATCCCACTGTTGGTGATGGGTCCTGGTAAGACTCTTGGCCGTCTCTATATCCCACTGTTGGTGATGGGTCCTGGTAAGACTCTTGGCTGTCTCTATATCCCACTGTTGGTGACGGGTCCTGTTAGGACTCTGGGCCGTCTCTATATCCCACTGTTGGTGACGGGTCCTGTTAAGACTCTTGGCCGTCTCTATATCCCACTGTTGGTGACGGGTCCTGGTTAGACTCTTGGCCGTCTCTATATCCCCCTGTTGGTGATGGGTCCTGGTAAGACTCTTGGCAGTCTCTATATCCCACTGTTGGTGATGGTTCCTGGTAAGACTCTTGGCCGTCTCTATATCCCACTGTTGTTGTCGGGTCCTGGTAAGACTCTTGGCTGTCTCTACATCCCACTGATGGTGATGGGTCCTGGTAAGAATCTTGGCTGTCTCTATATCCCACTGTTGGTGACGGGTCCTGGTAAGACTCTTGGCCGTCTCTATATCCCCCTGTTGGTGACGGGTCCTGGTAAGACTCTTGGCCGTCTCTATATCCCCCTGTTGGTGATGGGTCCTGATAAGACTCATGGCCGTCTCTATATCCCACTGTTGGTGATGGGTCCTGGTAAGAATCTTGGCCGTCTCTATATCCCACTGTGGGTGACGGGTCCTCGTAAGACTCTTGGCCGTCTCTATATCCCCCTGTTGGTGATGGGTCCTGGTAAGAATCTTGGCCGTCTCTGTCTCCCACTGTTGGCGACGGGTCCTGGTAAGAATCTTGGCTGTCTCTATATCCCACTGTTGGTGACGGGTCCTCGTGAGACTCTTGGCCGTCTCTATATCCCACTGTTGTTGACGGGTCCTGGTAAGACTCTTGGCCGTCTCTAAATCCCTCTGTTGGTGATGGGTCCACGTGAAACTCTTGCCCATCTCTATACCCCCTGTTGGTGACGGTTTCTGGTAAGACTCTTGGCCACCTCTATATTCCACTGTTGGTGATGGGCCCTCGTGAGACTCTTGGCCGTCTCTACATCCCACTGTTGGTGATGGGTCCTAGTGAGACTCTTGGCCGTCTCTATATCCCACTGTTGGTGATGGGTCCTGGTAAGACTCTTGGCCGTCTCTATATCCCACTGTTGGTGATGGGTCCTGGTAAGACTCTTGGCTGTCTCTATATCCCACTGTTGGTGACGGGTCCTGTTAGGACTCTGGGCCGTCTCTATATCCCACTGTTGGTGACGGGTCCTGTTAAGACTCTTGGCCGTCTCTATATCCCACTGTTGGTGACGGGTCCTGGTTAGACTCTTGGCCGTCTCTATATCCCCCTGTTGGTGATGGGTCCTGGAAAGACTCTTCGCCGTCTCTATATCCCACTGTTGGTGACGGGTCCTGTTAAGACTCTTGGCCGTCTCTATATCCCACTGTTGGTGACGGGTCCTGTTAAGACTCTTGGCCGTCTCTATATCCCACTGTTGGTGACGGGTGCTGTTAAGACTCTTGGCCGTCTTTATATCCCACTGTTGGTGACGGGTCCTGTTAAGACTCCTGGCCGTCTCTATATCCCACTGTTGGTGACGGGTCCTGTTAAGACTCTTGGCCATCTCTATATCCCACTGTTGGTGACGGGTCCTGTTAAGACTCTTGACCATCTCTATATCCCACTGTTGGTGACGGGTCCTGTTAAGACTCTTGGCCGTCTCTATATCCCACTGTTGGTGACGGGTCCTGGTTAGACTCTTGGCCGTCTCTATATCCCACTGTTGGTGACGGGTCCTGGTAAGACTCTTGGCCGTCTCTATATCCCACTGTTGGCGATGGGTCCTGGTAAGACTCTTGGCCGTCTCTATATCCCACTGTTGGTGATGGGTCCACGTGAAACTCTTGCCCATCTCTATACCCCCTGTTGGTGACGGGTCCTGGTAAGACTCTTGGCCATCTCTATATTCCACTGTTGGTGATGGGCCCTCGTGAGACTCTTGGCCGTCTCTACATCCCACTGTTGGTGATGGGTCCTAGTGAGACTCTTGGCCGTCTCTATATCCCACTGTTGGTGATGGGTCCTGGTAAGACTCTTGGCCGTCTATATATACCACTGTTGGTGATGGGTCCTGGTAAGACTCTTGGCTGTCTCTATATCCCACTGTGGGTGACGGGTCCTGTTAGGACTCTGGGCCGTCTCTATATCCCACTGTTGGTGACGGGTCCTGTTAAGACTCTTGGCCGTCTCTATATCCCACTGTTGGTGACGGGTCCTGGTTAGACTCTTGGCCGTCTCTATATCCCCCTGTTGGTGATGGGTCCTGGAAAGACTCTTCGCCGTCTCTATATCCCACTGTTGGTGACGGATCCTGTTAAGACTCTTGGCCGTCTCTATATCCCACTGTTGGTGACGGGTCCTGTTAAGACTCTTGGCCGTCTCTATATCCCACTGTTGGTGACGGGTCCTGTTAAGACTCTTGGCCGTCTTTATATCCCACTGTTGGTGACGGGTCCTGTTAAGACTCTTGGCCGTCTCTATATCCCACTGTTGGTGACGGGTCCTGTTAAGACTCTTGGCCATCTCTATATCCCACTGTTGGTGACGGGTCCTGTTAAGACTCTTGGCCATCTCTATATCCCACTGTTGGTGACGGGTCCTGTTAAGACTCTTGGCCGTCTCTATATCCCACTGTTGGTGACGGGTCCTGGTTAGACTCTTGGCCGTCTCTATATCCCACTGTTGGTGACGGGTCCTGGTAAGACTCTTGGCCGTCTCTATATCCCACTGTTGGTGATGGGTCCTCGTAAGACTCTTGGCCGTCTCTATATCCCACTGTTGGTGATGGTTCCTGGTAAGACTCTTGGCCGTCTCTATATCCCACTGTTGGTGACGGGTCCTGGTAAGACTCTTGGCCGTCTCTATATCCCACTGTTTTTGAAGGTCCTGGTATGACTCTTGGCCGTCTCTGTATACCACTGTTGGTGACGGGTCCTGGTAAGACTCTTGGCCGTCTCTATATCCCACTGTTTTTGAAGGTCCTGGTATGACTCTAGGCCGTCTCTGTATACCACTGTTGGTGACGTGTCCTGGTAAGACTCTTGGCTGTCTCTATATCCCACTGTTGGTGATGGGTCCTTGTAAGACTCATGGCCGTCTCTATATCCCACTGTTGGTGACGGGTCCTGGTAAGACTCTTGGCCGTCTCTATATCCCACTGTTTTTGAAGGTCCTGGTATGACTCTTGGCCGTCTCTGTAGACCACTGTTGGTGACGGGTCCTGGTAAGACTCTTGGCCGTCTCTATATCCCACTGTTTTTGAAGGTCCTGGTATGACTCTAGGCCGTCTCTGTATACCACTGTTGGTGACAGGTCCTGTTAAGACTCTTGGCCGTCTCTATATCCCACTGTTGGTGACGGGTCCTCGTGAGACTCTTGGCCGTCGCTATATTCCACTGTTGGTGACGGGTCCTGGTAAGACTCTTGGCCGTCTCTATATCCCACTGTTGGTGACGGGTCCTGTTAAGACTCTTGGCCATCTCTGTCTCCCACTGTTGGTGACGAGTCCTCGTGAGACTCTTGGCCGTCTCTATATCCCACTGTTGTTATGGATCCTTGTGAGACTCTTGCCTGTCTCTATGTCTCACTGTTGGTGACAGGTCCTCGTGAGACTCTTGGCCGTCTCTATATCCCACTATTGGTGACGGGTCCTGGCAAAACTCTTGGCCGTATCTATATCCCACTGTTGGTGACGGGTCCTGGTTAGACTCTTGGCCGTCTCTATATCCCCCTGTTGGTGATGGGTCCTGGTAAGACTCTTGGCAGTCTCTATATCCCACTGTTGGTGATGGTTCCTGGTAAGACTCTTGGCCGTCTCTATATCCCACTGTTGTTGTCGGGTCCTGGTAAGACTCTTGGCTGTCTCTACATCCCACTGATGGTGATGGGTCCTGGTAAGAATCTTGGCTGTCTCTATATCCCACTGTTGGTGACGGGTCCTGGTAAGACTCTTGGCCGTCTCTATATCCCCCTGTTGGTGACGGGTCCTGGTAAGACTCTTGGCCGTCTCTATATCCCCCTGTTGGTGATGGGTCCTGATAAGACTCATGGCCGTCTCTATATCCCACTGTTAGTGAGGGGTCCTGGTAAGAATCTTGGCCGTCTCTATATCCCACTGTGGGTGACGGGTCCTCGTAAGACTCTTGGCCGTCTCTATATCCCCCTGTTGGTGATGGGTCCTGGTAAGAATCTTGGCCGTCTCTGTCTCCCACTGTTGGCGACGGGTCCTGGTAAGAATCTTGGCTGTCTCTATATCCCACTGTTGGTGACGGGTCCTCGTGAGACTCTTGGCCGTCTCTATATCCCACTGTTGTTGACGGGTCCTGGTAAGACTCTTGGCCGTCTCTAAATCCCTCTGTTGGTGATGGGTCCACGTGAAACTCTTGCCCATCTCTATACCCCCTGTTGGTGACGGTTTCTGGTAAGACTCTTGGCCACCTCTATATTCCACTGTTGGTGATGGGCCCTCGTGAGACTCTTGGCCGTCTCTACATCCCACTGTTGGTGATGGGTCCTAGTGAGACTCTTGGCCGTCTCTATATCCCACTGTTGGTGATGGGTCCTGGTAAGACTCTTGGCCGTCTCTATATCCCACTGTTGGTGATGGGTCCTGGTAAGACTCTTGGCTGTCTCTATATCCCACTGTTGGTGACGGGTCCTGTTAGGACTCTGGGCCGTCTCTATATCCCACTGTTGGTGACGGGTCCTGTTAAGACTCTTGGCCGTCTCTATATCCCACTGTTGGTGACGGGTCCTGGTTAGACTCTTGGCCGTCTCTATATCCCCCTGTTGGTGATGGGTCCTGGAAAGACTCTTCGCCGTCTCTATATCCCACTGTTGGTGACGGGTCCTGTTAAGACTCTTGGCCGTCTCTATATCCCACTGTTGGTGACGGGTCCTGTTAAGACTCTTGGCCGTCTCTATATCCCACTGTTGGTGACGGGTGCTGTTAAGACTCTTGGCCGTCTTTATATCCCACTGTTGGTGACGGGTCCTGTTAAGACTCCTGGCCGTCTCTATATCCCACTGTTGGTGACGGGTCCTGTTAAGACTCTTGGCCATCTCTATATCCCACTGTTGGTGACGGGTCCTGTTAAGACTCTTGACCATCTCTATATCCCACTGTTGGTGACGGGTCCTGTTAAGACTCTTGGCCGTCTCTATATCCCACTGTTGGTGACGAGTCCTGGTTAGACTCTTGGCCGTCTCTATATCCCACTGTTGGTGACGGGTCCTGGTAAGACTCTTGGCCGTCTCTATATCCCACTGTTGTTGACGGGTCCTGGAAAGACTCTTGGCCGTCTCTAAATCCCTCTGTTGGTGATGAGTCCACGTGAAACTCTTGCCCATCTCTATACCCCCTGTTGGTGACGGGTCCTGGTAAGACTCTTGGCCATCTCTATATTCCACTGTTGGTGATGGGCCCTCGTGAGACTCTTGGCCGTCTCTACATCCCACTGTTGGTGATGGGTCCTAGTGAGACTCTTGGCCGTCTCTATATCCCACTGTTGGTGATGGGTCCTGGTAAGACTCTTGGCCGTCTCTATATCCCACTGTTGGTGATGGGTCCTGGTAAGACTCTTGGCTGTCTCTATATCCCACTGTTGGTGACGGGTCCTGTTAGGACTCTGGGCCGTCTCTATATCCCACTGTTGGTGACGGGTCCTGTTAAGACTCTTGGCCGTCTCTATATCCCACTGTTGGTGACGGGTCCTGGTAGACTCTTGGCCGTCTCTATATCCCCCTGTTGGTGATGGGTCCTGGAAAGACTCTTCGCCGTCTCTATATCCCACTGTTGGTGACGGGTCCTGTTAAGACTCTTGGCCGTCTCTATATCCCACTGTTGGTGACGGGTCCTGTTGAGACTCTTGGCCGTCTCTATATCCCACTGTTGGTGACGGGTCCTGTTAAGACTCATGGCCGTCTCTATATCCCACTGTTGGTGATGGGTCCTGGTAAGAATCTTGGCCGTCTCTATATCCCACTGTGGGTGACGGGTCCTGGTAAGACTCTTGGCCGTCTCTATATCCCACTGTTGGTGACGGGTCCTCGTGAGACTCTTGGCCGTCTCTATATCCCACTGTTGTTGACGGGTCCTGGTAAGACTCTTGGCCGTCTCTAAATCCCTCTGTTGGTGATGGGTCCACGTGAAACTCTTGCCCATCTCTATACCCCCTGTTGGTGACGGGTCCTGGTAAGACTCTTGGCCATCTCTATATTCCACTGTTGGTGATGGGCCCTCGTGAGACTCTTGGCCGTCTCTACATCCCACTGTTGGTGATGGGTCCTAGTGAGACTCTTGGCCGTCTCTATATCCCACTGTTGGTGATGGGTCCTAGTAAGACTCTTGGCCGTCTCTATATCCCACTGTTGGTGATGGGTCCTGGTAAGACTCTTGGCTGTCTCTATATCCCACTGTTGGTGACGGGTCCTGTTAGGACTCTGGGCCGTCTCTATATCCCACTGTTGGTGACGGGTCCTGTTAAGACTCTTGGCCGTCTCTATATCCCACTGTTGGTGACGGGTCCTGGTTAGACTCTTGGCCGTCTCTATATCCCCCTGTTGGTGATGGGTCCTGGTAAGACTCTTGGCAGTCTCTATATCCCACTGTTGGTGATGGTTCCTGGTAAGACTCTTGGCCGTCTCTATATCCCACTGTTGTTGTCGGGTCCTGGTAAGACTCTTGGCTGTCTCTACATCCCACTGATGGTGATGGGTCCTGGTAAGAATCTTGGCTGTCTCTATATCCCACTGTTGGTGACGGGTCCTGGTAAGACTCTTGGCCGTCTCTATATCCCCCTGTTGGTGACGGGTCCTGGTAAGACTCTTGGCCGTCTCTATATCCCCCTGTTGGTGATGGGTCCTGATAAGACTCATGGCCGTCTCTATATCCCACTGTTGGTGATGGGTCCTGGTAAGAATCTTGGCCGTCTCTATATCCCACTGTGGGTGACGGGTCCTCGTTAGACTCTTGGCCGTCTCTATATCCCCCTGTTGGTGATGGGTCCTGGTAAGAATCTTGGCCGTCTCTGTCTCCCACTGTTGGCGACGGGTCCTGGTAAGAATCTTGGCTGTCTCTATATCCCACTGTTGGTGACGGGTCCTCGTGAGACTCTTGGCCGTCTCTATATCCCACTGTTGTTGACGGGTCCTGGTAAGACTCTTGGCCGTCTCTAAATCCCTCTGTTGGTGATGGGTCCACGTGAAACTCTTGCCCATCTCTATACCCCCTGTTGGTGACGGTTTCTGGTAAGACTCTTGGCCACCTCTATATTCCACTGTTGGTGATGGGCCCTCGTGAGACTCTTGGCCGTCTCTACATCCCACTGTTGGTGATGGGTCCTAGTGAGACTCTTGGCCGTCTCTATATCCCACTGTTGGTGATGGGTCCTGGTAAGACTCTTGGCCGTCTCTATATCCCACTGTTGGTGATGGGTCCTGGTAAGACTCTTGGCTGTCTCTATATCCCACTGTTGGTGACGGGTCCTGTTAGGACTCTGGGCCGTCTCTATATCCCACTGTTGGTGACGGGTCCTGTTAAGACTCTTGGCCGTCTCTATATCCCACTGTTGGTGACGGGTCCTGGTTAGACTCTTGGCCGTCTCTATATCCCCCTGTTGGTGATGGGTCCTGGAAAGACTCTTCGCCGTCTCTATATCCCACTGTTGGTGACGGGTCCTGTTAAGACTCTTGGCCGTCTCTATATCCCACTGTTGGTGACGGGTCCTGTTAAGACTCTTGGCCGTCTCTATATCCCACTGTTGGTGACGGGTGCTGTTAAGACTCTTGGCCGTCTTTATATCCCACTGTTGGTGACGGGTCCTGTTAAGACTCCTGGCCGTCTCTATATCCCACTGTTGGTGACGGGTCCTGTTAAGACTCTTGGCCATCTCTATATCCCACTGTTGGTGACGGGTCCTGTTAAGACTCTTGACCATCTCTATATCCCACTGTTGGTGACGGGTCCTGTTAAGACTCTTGGCCGTCTCTATATCCCACTGTTGGTGACGGGTCCTGGTTAGACTCTTGGCCGTCTCTATATCCCACTGTTGGTGACGGGTCCTGGTAAGACTCTTGGCCGTCTCTATATCCCACTGTTGGTGATGGGTCCTGGTAAGACTCTTGGCCGTCTCTATATCCCACTGTTGGTGATGGGTCCACGTGAAACTCTTTCCCATCTCTATACCCCCTGTTGGTGACGGGTCCTGATAAGACTCATGGCCGTCTCTATATCCCACTGTTGGTGATGGGTCCTGGTAAGAATCTTGGCCGTCTCTATATCCCACTGTGGGTGACGGGTCCTGGTAAGACTCTTGGCCGTCTCTATATCCCCCTGTTGGTGATGGGTCCTGGTAAGAATCTTGGCCGTCTCTGTCTCCCACTGTTGGCGACGGGTCCTGTAAGAATCTTGGCTGTCTCTATATCCCACTGTTGGTGACGGGTCCTCGTGAGACTCTTGGCCGTCTCTATATCCCACTGTTGTTGACGGGTCCTGGAAAGACTCTTGGCCGTCTCTAAATCCCTCTGTTGGTGATGGGTCCACGTGAAACTCTTGCCCATCTCTATACCCCCTGTTGGTGACGGGTCCTGGTAAGACTCTTGGCCATCTCTATATCCCACTGTTGGTGACGGGTCCTGTTAGGACTCTGGGCCGTCTCTATATCCCACTGTTGGTGACGGGTCCTGTTAAGACTCTTGGCCGTCTCTATATCCCACTGTTGGTGACGGGTCCTGGTAGACTCTTGGCCGTCTCTATATCCCCCTGTTGGTGATGGGTCCTGGAAAGACTCTTCGCCGTCTCTATATCCCACTGTTGGTGACGGGTCCTGTTAAGACTCTTGGCCGTCTCTATATCCCACTGTTGGTGACGGGTCCTGTTAAGACTCTTGGCCGTCTCTATATCCCACTGTTGGTGACGGGTCCTGTTAAGACTCATGGCCGTCTCTATATCCCACTGTTGGTGATGGGTCCTGGTAAGAATCTTGGCCGTCTCTATATCCCACTGTGGGTGACGGGTCCTGGTAAGACTCTTGGCCGTCTCTATATCCCCCTGTTCGTGATGGGTCCTGGTAAGAATCTTGGCCGTCTCTGTCTCCCACTGTTGGCGACGGGTCCTGGTAAGAATCTTGGCTGTCTCTATATCCCACTGTTGGTGACGGGTCCTCGTGAGACTCTTGGCCGTCTCTATATCCCACTGTTGTTGACGGGTCCTGGTAAGACTCTTGGCCGTCTCTAAATCCCTCTGTTGGTGATGGGTCCACGTGAAACTCTTGCCCATCTCTATACCCCCTGTTGGTGACGGGTCCTGGTAAGACTCTTGGCCATCTCTATATTCCACTGTTGGTGATGGGCCCTCGTGAGACTCTTGGCCGTCTCTACATCCCACTGTTGGTGATGGGTCCTAGTGAGACTCTTGGCCGTCTCTATATCCCACTGTTGGTGATGGGTCCTGGTAAGACTCTTGGCCGTCTCTATATCCCACTGTTGGTGATGGGTCCTGGTAAGACTCTTGGCTGTCTCTATATCCCACTGTTGGTGACGGGTCCTGGTAAGACTCTTGGCCGTCTCTATATCCCCCTGTTGGTGACGGGTCCTGGTAAGACTCTTGGCCGTCTCTATATCCCCCTGTTGGTGATGGGTCCTGATAAGACTCATGGCCGTCTCTATATCCCACTGTTGGTGATGGGTCCTGGTAAGAATCTTGGCCGTCTCTATATCCCACTGTGGGTGACGGGTCCTCGTAAGACTCTTGGCCGTCTCTATATCCCCCTGTTGGTGTTGGGTCCTGGTAAGAATCTTGGCCGTCTCTGTCTCCCACTGTTGGCGACGGGTCCTGGTAAGAATCTTGGCTGTCTCTATATCCCACTGTTGGTGACGGGTCCTCGTGAGACTCTTGGCCGTCTCTATATCCCACTGTTGTTGACGGGTCCTGGTAAGACTCTTGGCCGTCTCTATATCCCACTGTTGGTGACGGGTCCTGTTAAGACTCTTGGCCGTCTCTATATCCCACTGTTGGTGACGGGTCCTGTTGAGACTCTTGGCCGTCTCTATATCCCACTGTTGGTGACGGGTCCTGTTAAGACTCATGGCCGTCTCTATATCCCACTGTTGGTGATGGGTCCTGGTAAGAATCTTGGCCGTCTCTATATCCCACTGTGGGTGACGGGTCCTGGTAAGACTCTTGGCCGTCTCTATATCCCACTGTTGGTGACGGGTCCTCGTGAGACTCTTGGCCGTCTCTATATCCCACTGTTGTTGACGGGTCCTGGTAAGACTCTTGGCCGTCTCTAAATCCCTCTGTTGGTGATGGGTCCACGTGAAACTCTTGCCCATCTCTATACCCCCTGTTGGTGACGGGTCCTGGTAAGACTCTTGGCCATCTCTATATTCCACTGTTGGTGATGGGCCCTCGTGAGACTCTTGGCCGTCTCTACATCCCACTGTTGGTGATGGGTCCTAGTGAGACTCTTGGCCGTCTCTATATCCCACTGTTGGTGATGGGTCCTGGTAAGACTCTTGGCCGTCTCTATATCCCACTGTTGGTGATGGGTCCTGGTAAGACTCTTGGCTGTCTCTATATCCCACTGTTGGTGACGGGTCCTGTTAGGACTCTGGGCCGTCTCTATATCCCACTGTTGGTGACGGGTCCTGTTAAGACTCTTGGCCGTCTCTATATCCCACTGTTGGTGACGGGTCCTGGTTAGACTCTTGGCCGTCTCTATATCCCCCTGTTGGTGATGGGTCCTGGTAAGACTCTTGGCAGTCTCTATATCCCACTGTTGGTGATGGTTCCTGGTAAGACTCTTGGCCGTCTCTATATCCCACTGTTGTTGTCGGGTCCTGGTAAGACTCTTGGCTGTCTCTACATCCCACTGATGGTGATGGGTCCTGGTAAGAATCTTGGCTGTCTCTATATCCCACTGTTGGTGACGGGTCCTGGTAAGACTCTTGGCCGTCTCTATATCCCCCTGTTGGTGACGGGTCCTGGTAAGACTCTTGGCCGTCTCTATATCCCCCTGTTGGTGATGGGTCCTGATAAGACTCATGGCCGTCTCTATATCCCACTGTTGGTGATGGGTCCTGGTAAGAATCTTGGCCCTCTCTATATCCCACTGTGGGTGACGGGTCCTCGTTAGACTCTTGGCCGTCTCTATATCCCCCTGTTGGTGATGGGTCCTGGTAAGAATCTTGGCCGTCTCTGTCTCCCACTGTTGGCGACGGGTCCTGGTAAGAATCTTGGCTGTCTCTATATCCCACTGTTGGTGACGGGTCCTCGTGAGACTCTTGGCCGTCTCTATATCCCACTGTTGTTGACGGGTCCTGGTAAGACTCTTGGCCGTCTCTAAATCCCTCTGTTGGTGATGGGTCCACGTGAAACTCTTGCCCATCTCTATACCCCCTGTTGGTGACGGTTTCTGGTAAGACTCTTGGCCACCTCTATATTCCACTGTTGGTGATGGGCCCTCGTGAGACTCTTGGCCGTCTCTACATCCCACTGTTGGTGATGGGTCCTAGTGAGACTCTTGGCCGTCTCTATATCCCACTGTTGGTGATGGGTCCTGGTAAGACTCTTGGCCGTCTCTATATCCCACTGTTGGTGATGGGTCCTGGTAAGACTCTTGGCTGTCTCTATATCCCACTGTTGGTGACGGGTCCTGTTAGGACTCTGGGCCGTCTCTATATCCCACTGTTGGTGACGGGTCCTGTTAAGACTCTTGGCCGTCTCTATATCCCACTGTTGGTGACGGGTCCTGGTTAGACTCTTGGCCGTCTCTATATCCCCCTGTTGGTGATGGGTCCTGGAAAGACTCTTCGCCGTCTCTATATCCCACTGTTGGTGACGGGTCCTGTTAAGACTCTTGGCCGTCTCTATATCCCACTGTTGGTGACGGGTCCTGTTAAGACTCTTGGCCGTCTCTATATCCCACTGTTGGTGACGGGTGCTGTTAAGACTCTTGGCCGTCTTTATATCCCACTGTTGGTGACGGGTCCTGTTAAGACTCCTGGCCGTCTCTATATCCCACTGTTGGTGACGGGTCCTGTTAAGACTCTTGGCCATCTCTATATCCCACTGTTGGTGACGGGTCCTGTTAAGACTCTTGACCATCTCTATATCCCACTGTTGGTGACGGGTCCTGTTAAGACTCTTGGCCGTCTCTATATCCCACTGTTGGTGACGGGTCCTGGTTAGACTCTTGGCCGTCTCTATATCCCACTGTTGGTGACGGGTCCTGGTAAGACTCTTGGCCGTCTCTATATCCCACTGTTGGTGATGGGTCCTGGTAAGACTCTTGGCCGTCTCTATATCCCACTGTTGGTGATGGGTCCACGTGAAACTCTTTCCCATCTCTATACCCCCTGTTGGTGACGGGTCCTGATAAGACTCATGGCCGTCTCTATATCCCACTGTTGGTGATGGGTCCTGGTAAGAATCTTGGCCGTCTCTATATCCCACTGTGGGTGACGGGTCCTGGTAAGACTCTTGGCCGTCTCTATATCCCCCTGTTGGTGATGGGTCCTGGTAAGAATCTTGGCCGTCTCTGTCTCCCACTGTTGGCGACGGGTCCTGTAAGAATCTTGGCTGTCTCTATATCCCACTGTTGGTGACGGGTCCTCGTGAGACTCTTGGCCGTCTCTATATCCCACTGTTGTTGACGGGTCCTGGAAAGACTCTTGGCCGTCTCTAAATCCCTCTGTTGGTGATGGGTCCACGTGAAACTCTTGCCCATCTCTATACCCCCTGTTGGTGACGGGTCCTGGTAAGACTCTTGGCCATCTCTATATCCCACTGTTGGTGACGGGTCCTGTTAGGACTCTGGGCCGTCTCTATATCCCACTGTTGGTGACGGGTCCTGTTAAGACTCTTGGCCGTCTCTATATCCCACTGTTGGTGACGGGTCCTGGTAGACTCTTGGCCGTCTCTATATCCCCCTGTTGGTGATGGGTCCTGGAAAGACTCTTCGCCGTCTCTATATCCCACTGTTGGTGACGGGTCCTGTTAAGACTCTTGGCCGTCTCTATATCCCACTGTTGGTGACGGGTCCTGTTAAGACTCTTGGCCGTCTCTATATCCCACTGTTGGTGACGGGTCCTGTTAAGACTCATGGCCGTCTCTATATCCCACTGTTGGTGATGGGTCCTGGTAAGAATCTTGGCCGTCTCTATATCCCACTGTGGGTGACGGGTCCTGGTAAGACTCTTGGCCGTCTCTATATCCCCCTGTTCGTGATGGGTCCTGGTAAGAATCTTGGCCGTCTCTGTCTCCCACTGTTGGCGACGGGTCCTGGTAAGAATCTTGGCTGTCTCTATATCCCACTGTTGGTGACGGGTCCTCGTGAGACTCTTGGCCGTCTCTATATCCCACTGTTGTTGACGGGTCCTGGTAAGACTCTTGGCCGTCTCTAAATCCCTCTGTTGGTGATGGGTCCACGTGAAACTCTTGCCCATCTCTATACCCCCTGTTGGTGACGGGTCCTGGTAAGACTCTTGGCCATCTCTATATTCCACTGTTGGTGATGGGCCCTCGTGAGACTCTTGGCCGTCTCTACATCCCACTGTTGGTGATGGGTCCTAGTGAGACTCTTGGCCGTCTCTATATCCCACTGTTGGTGATGGGTCCTGGTAAGACTCTTGGCCGTCTCTATATCCCACTGTTGGTGATGGGTCCTGGTAAGACTCTTGGCTGTCTCTATATCCCACTGTTGGTGACGGGTCCTGGTAAGACTCTTGGCCGTCTCTATATCCCCCTGTTGGTGACGGGTCCTGGTAAGACTCTTGGCCGTCTCTATATCCCCCTGTTGGTGATGGGTCCTGATAAGACTCATGGCCGTCTCTATATCCCACTGTTGGTGATGGGTCCTGGTAAGAATCTTGGCCGTCTCTATATCCCACTGTGGGTGACGGGTCCTCGTAAGACTCTTGGCCGTCTCTATATCCCCCTGTTGGTGATGGGTCCTGGTAAGAATCTTGGCCGTCTCTGTCTCCCACTGTTGGCGACGGGTCCTGGTAAGAATCTTGGCTGTCTCTATATCCCACTGTTGGTGACGGGTCCTCGTGAGACTCTTGGCCGTCTCTATATCCCACTGTTGTTGACGGGTCCTGGTAAGACTCTTGGCCGTCTCTAAATCCCTCTGTTGGTGATGGGTCCACGTGAAACTCTTGCCCATCTCTATACCCCCTGTTGGTGACGGTTTCTGGTAAGACTCTTGGCCACCTCTATATTCCACTGTTGGTGATGGGCCCTCGTGAGACTCTTGGCCGTCTCTACATCCCACTGTTGGTGATGGGTCCTAGTGAGACTCTTGGCCGTCTCTATATCCCACTGTTGGTGATGGGTCCTGGTAAGACTCTTGGCCGTCTCTATATCCCACTGTTGGTGATGGGTCCTGGTAAGACTCTTGGCTGTCTCTATATCCCACTGTTGGTGACGGGTCCTGTTAGGACTCTGGGCCGTCTCTATATCCCACAGTTGGTGACGGGTCCTGTTAAGACTCTTGGCCGTCTCTATATCCCACTGTTGGTGACGGGTCCTGGTTAGACTCTTGGCCGTCTCTATATCCCCCTGTTGGTGATGGGTCCTGGAAAGACTCTTCGCCGTCTCTATATCCCACTGTTGGTGACGGGTCCTGTTAAGACTCTTGGCCGTCTCTATATCCCACTGTTGGTGACGGGTCCTGTTAAGACTCTTGGCCGTCTCTATATCCCACTGTTGGTGACGGGTGCTGTTAAGACTCTTGGCCGTCTTTATATCCCACTGTTGGTGACGGGTCCTGTTAAGACTCCTGGCCGTCTCTATATCCCACTGTTGGTGACGGGTCCTGTTAAGACTCTTGGCCATCTCTATATCCCACTGTTGGTGACGGGTCCTGTTAAGACTCTTGACCATCTCTATATCCCACTGTTGGTGACGGGTCCTGTTAAGACTCTTGGCCGTCTCTATATCCCACTGTTGGTGACGGGTCCTGGTTAGACTCTTGGCCGTCTCTATATCCCACTGTTGGTGACGGGTCCTGGTAAGACTCTTGGCCGTCTCTATATCCCACTGTTGGTGATGGGTCCTGGTAAGACTCTTGGCCGTCTCTATATCCCACTGTTGGTGATGGGTCCACGTGAAACTCTTGCCCATCTCTATACCCCCTGTTGGTGACGGGTCCTGGTAAGACTCTTGGCCATCTCTATATTCCACTGTTGGTGATGGGCCCTCGTGAGACTCTTGGCCGTCTCTACATCCCACTGTTGGTGATGGGTCCTAGTGAGACTCTTGGCCGTCTCTATATCCCACTGTTGGTGATGGGTCCTGGTAAGACTCTTGGCCGTCTCTATATCCCACTGTTGGTGATGGGTCCTGGTAAGACTCTTGGCTGTCTCTATATCCCACTGTTGGTGACGGGTCCTGTTAGGACTCTGGGCCGTCTCTATATCCCACTGTTGGTGACGGGTCCTGTTAAGACTCTTGGCCGTCTCTATATCCCACTGTTGGTGACGGGTCCTGGTTAGACTCTTGGCCGTCTCTATATCCCCCTGTTGGTGATGGGTCCTGGTAAGACTCTTGGCAGTCTCTATATCCCACTGTTGGTGATGGTTCCTGGTAAGACTCTTGGCCGTCTCTATATCCCACTGTTGTTGTCGGGTCCTGGTAAGACTCTTGGCTGTCTCTACATCCCACTGATGGTGATGGGTCCTGGTAAGAATCTTGGCTGTCTCTATATCCCACTGTTGGTGACGGGTCCTGGTAAGACTCTTGGCCGTCTCTATATCCCCCTGTTGGTGACGGGTCCTGGTAAGATTCTTGGCCGTCTCTATATCCCCCTGTTGGTGATGGGTCCTGATAAGACTCATGGCCGTCTCTATATCCCACTGTTGGTGATGGGTCCTGGTAAGAATCTTGGCCGTCTCTATATCCCACTGTGGGTGACGGGTCCTGGTAAGACTCTTGGCCGTCTCTATATCCCCCTGTTGGTGATGGGTCCTGGTAAGAATCTTGGCCGTCTCTGTCTCCCACTGTTGGCGACGGGTCCTGGTAAGAATCTTGGCTGTCTCTATATCCCACTGTTGGTGACGGGTCCTCGTGAGACTCTTGGCCGTCTCTATATCCCACTGTTGTTGACGGGTCCTGGAAAGACTCTTGGCCGTCTCTAAATCCCTCTGTTGGTGATGGGTCCACGTGAAACTCTTGCCCATCTCTATACCCCCTGTTGGTGACGGGTCCTGGTAAGACTCTTGGCCATCTCTATATTCCACTGTTGGTGATGGGCCCTCGTGAGACTCTTGGCCGTCTCTACATCCCACTGTTGGTGATGGGTCCTAGTGAGACTCTTGGCCGTCTCTATATCCCACTGTTGGTGATGGGTCCTGGTAAGACTCTTGGCCGTCTCTATATCCCACTGTTGGTGATGGGTCCTGGTAAGTCTCTTGGCTGTCTCTATATCCCACTGTTGGTGACGGGTCCTGTTAGGACTCTGGGCCGTCTCTATATCCCACTGTTGGTGACGGGTCCTGTTAAGACTCTTGGCCGTCTCTATATCCCACTGTTGGTGACGGGTCCTGGTTAGACTCTTGGCCGTCTCTATATCCCCCTGTTGGTGATGGGTCCTGGAAAGACTCTTCGCCGTCTCTATATCCCACTGTTGGTGACGGGTCCTGTTAAGACTCTTGGCCGTCTCTATATCCCACTGTTGGTGACGGATCCTGTTAAGACTCTTGGCCGTCTCTATATCCCACTGTTGGTGACGGGTCCTGTTAAGACTCATGGCCGTCTCTATATCCCACTGTTGGTGATGGGTCCTGGTAAGAATCTTGGCCGTCTCTATATCCCACTGTGGGTGACGGGTCCTGGTAAGACTCTTGGCCGTCTCTATATCCCCCTGTTGGTGATGGGTCCTGGTAAGAATCTTGGCCGTCTCTGTCTCCCACTGTTGGCGACGGGTCCTGGTAAGAATCTTGGCTGTCTCTATATCCCACTGTTGGTGACGGGTCCTCGTGAGACTCTTGGCCGTCTCTATATCCCACTGTTGTTGACGGGTCCTGGTAAGACTCTTGGCCGTCTCTAAATCCCTCTGTTGGTGATGGGTCCACGTGAAACTCTTGCCCATCTCTATACCCCCTGTTGGTGACGGGTCCTGGTAAGACTCTTGGCCATCTCTATATTCCACTGTTGGTAATGGGCCCTCGTGAGACTCTTGGCCGTCTCTACATCCCACTGTTGGTGATGGGTCCTAGTGAGACTCTTGGCCGTCTCTATATCCCACTGTTGGTGATGGGTCCTGGTAAGACTCTTGGCCGTCTCTATATCCCACTGTTGGTGATGGGTCCTGGTAAGACTCTTGGCTGTCTCTATATCCCACTGTTGGTGACGGGTCCTGTTAGGACTCTGGGCCGTCTCTATATCCCACTGTTGGTGACGGGTCCTGTTAAGACTCTTGGCCGTCTCTATATCCCACTGTTGGTGACGGGTCCTGGTTAGACTCTTGGCCGTCTCTATATCCCCCTGTTGGTGATGGGTCCTGGTAAGACTCTTGGCAGTCTCTATATCCCACTGTTGGTGATGGTTCCTGGTAAGACTCTTGGCCGTCTCTATATCCCACTGTTGTTGTCGGGTCCTGGTAAGACTCTTGGCTGTCTCTACATCCCACTGATGGTGATGGGTCCTGGTAAGAATCTTGGCTGTCTCTATATCCCACTGTTGGTGACGGGTCCTGGTAAGACTCTTGGCCGTCTCTATATCCCCCTGTTGGTGACGGGTCCTGGTAAGACTCTTGGCCGTCTCTATATCCCCCTGTTGGTGATGGGTCCTGATAAGACTCATGGCCGTCTCTATATCCCACTGTTGGTGATGGGTCCTGGTAAGAATCTTGGCCGTCTCTATATCCCACTGTGGGTGACGGGTCCTCGTAAGACTCTTGGCCGTCTCTATATCCCCCTGTTGGTGATGGGTCCTGGTAAGAATCTTGGCCGTCTCTGTCTCCCACTGTTGGCGACGGGTCCTGGTAAGAATCTTGGCTGTCTCTATATCCCACTGTTGGTGACGGGTCCTCGTGAGACTCTTGGCCGTCTCTATATCCCACTGTTGTTGACGGGTCCTGGTAAGACTCTTGGCCGTCTCTAAATCCCTCTGTTGGTGATGGGTCCACGTGAAACTCTTGCCCATCTCTATACCCCCTGTTGGTGACGGTTTCTGGTAAGACTCTTGGCCACCTCTATATTCCACTGTTGGTGATGGGCCCTCGTGAGACTCTTGGCCGTCTCTACATCCCACTGTTGGTGATGGGTCCTAGTGAGACTCTTGGCCGTCTCTATATCCCACTGTTGGTGATGGGTCCTGGTAAGACTCTTGGCCGTCTCTATATCCCACTGTTGGTGATGGGTCCTGGTAAGACTCTTGGCTGTCTCTATATCCCACTGTTGGTGACGGGTCCTGTTAGGACTCTGGGCCGTCTCTATATCCCACTGTTGGTGACGGGTCCTGTTAAGACTCTTGGCCGTCTCTATATCCCACTGTTGGTGACGGGTCCTGGTTAGACTCTTGGCCGTCTCTATATCCCCCTGTTGGTGATGGGTCCTGGAAAGACTCTTCGCCGTCTCTATATCCCACTGTTGGTGACGGGTCCTGTTAAGACTCTTGGCCGTCTCTATATCCCACTGTTGGTGACGGGTCCTGTTAAGACTCTTGGCCGTCTCTATATCCCACTGTTGGTGACGGGTGCTGTTAAGACTCTTGGCCGTCTTTATATCCCACTGTTGGTGACGGGTCCTGTTAAGACTCCTGGCCGTCTCTATATCCCACTGTTGGTGACGGGTCCTGTTAAGACTCTTGGCCATCTCTATATCCCACTGTTGGTGACGGGTCCTGTTAAGACTCTTGACCATCTCTATATCCCACTGTTGGTGACGGGTCCTGTTAAGACTCTTGGCCGTCTCTATATCCCACTGTTGGTGACGGGTCCTGGTTAGACTCTTGGCCGTCTCTATATCCCACTGTTGGTGACGGGTCCTGGTAAGACTCTTGGCCGTCTCTATATCCCACTGTTGGCGATGGGTCCTGGTAAGACTCTTGGCCGTCTCTATATCCCACTGTTGGTGATGGGTCCACGTGAAACTCTTGCCCATCTCTATACCCCCTGTTGGTGACGGGTCCTGGTAAGACTCTTGGCCATCTCTATATTCCACTGTTGGTGATGGGCCCTCGTGAGACTCTTGGCCGTCTCTACATCCCACTGTTGGTGATGGGTCCTAGTGAGACTCTTGGCCGTCTCTATATCCCACTGTTGGTGATGGGTCCTGGTAAGACTCTTGGCCGTCTATATATACCACTGTTGGTGATGGGTCCTGGTAAGACTCTTGGCTGTCTCTATATCCCACTGTGGGTGACGGGTCCTGTTAGGACTCTGGGCCGTCTCTATATCCCACTGTTGGTGACGGGTCCTGTTAAGACTCTTGGCCGTCTCTATATCCCACTGTTGGTGACGGGTCCTGGTTAGACTCTTGGCCGTCTCTATATCCCCCTGTTGGTGATGGGTCCTGGAAAGACTCTTCGCCGTCTCTATATCCCACTGTTGGTGACGGGTCCTGTTAAGACTCTTGGCCGTCTCTATATCCCACTGTTGGTGACGGGTCCTGTTAAGACTCTTGGCCGTCTCTATATCCCACTGTTGGTGACGGGTCCTGTTAAGACTCTTGGCCGTCTTTATATCCCACTGTTGGTGACGGGTCCTGTTAAGACTCTTGGCCGTCTCTATATCCCACTGTTGGTGACGGGTCCTGTTAAGACTCTTGGCCATCTCTATATCCCACTGTTGGTGACGGGTCCTGTTAAGACTCTTGGCCATCTCTATATCCCACTGTTGGTGACGGGTCCTGTTAAGACTCTTGGCCGTCTCTATATCCCACTGTTGGTGACGGGTCCTGGTTAGACTCTTGGCCGTCTCTATATCCCACTGTTGGTGACGGGTCCTGGTAAGACTCTTGGCCGTCTCTATATCCCACTGTTGGTGATGGGTCCTCGTAAGACTCTTGGCCGTCTCTATATCCCACTGTTGGTGATGGTTCCTGGTAAGACTCTTGGCTGTCTCTATATCCCACTGTTGGTGACGGGTCCTGGTAAGACTCTTGGCCGTCTCTATATCCCACTGTTTTTGAAGGTCCTGGTATGACTCTTGGCCGTCTCTGTATACCACTGTTGGTGACGGGTCCTGGTAAGACTCTTGGCCGTCTCTATATCCCACTGTTTTTGAAGGTCCTGGTATGACTCTAGGCCGTCTCTGTATACCACTGTTGGTGACGTGTCCTGGTAAGACTCTTGGCTGTCTCTATATCCCACTGTTGGTGATGGGTCCTTGTAAGACTCATGGCCGTCTCTATATCCCACTGTTGGTGACGGGTCCTGGTAAGACTCTTGGCCGTCTCTATATCCCACTGTTTTTGAAGGTCCTGGTATGACTCTTGGCCGTCTCTGTAGACCACTGTTGGTGACGGGTCCTGGTAAGACTCTTGGCCGTCTCTATATCCCACTGTTTTTGAAGGTCCTGGTATGACTCTAGGCCGTCTCTGTATACCACTGTTGGTGACAGGTCCTGTTAAGACTCTTGGCCGTCTCTATATCCCACTGTTGGTGACGGGTCCTCGTGAGACTCTTGGCCGTCGCTATATTCCACTGTTGGTGACGGGTCCTGGTAAGACTCTTGGCCGTCTCTATATCCCACTGTTGGTGACGGGTCCTGTTAAGACTCTTGGCCGTCTCTGTCTCCCACTGTTGGTGACGAGTCCTCGTGAGACTCTTGGCCGTCTCTATATCCCACTGTTGTTATGGATCCTTGTGAGACTCTTGCCTGTCTCTATGTCTCACTGTTGGTGACAGGTCCTCGTGAGACTCTTGGCCGTCTCTATATCCCACTATTGGTGACGGGTCCTGGCAAAACTCTTGGCCGTCTCTATATCCCACTGTTGGTGACGGGTCCTGGTTAGACTCTTGGCCGTCTCTATATCCCCCTGTTGGTGATGGGTCCTGGTAAGACTCTTGGCAGTCTCTATATCCCACTGTTGGTGATGGTTCCTGGTAAGACTCTTGGCCGTCTCTATATCCCACTGTTGTTGTCGGGTCCTGGTAAGACTCTTGGCTGTCTCTACATCCCACTGATGGTGATGGGTCCTGGTAAGAATCTTGGCTGTCTCTATATCCCACTGTTGGTGACGGGTCCTGGTAAGACTCTTGGCCGTCTCTATATCCCCCTGTTGGTGACGGGTCCTGGTAAGACTCTTGGCCGTCTCTATATCTCCCTGTTGGTGATGGGTCCTGATAAAACTCATGGCCGTCTCTATATCCCACTGTTGGTGATGGGTCCTGGTAAGAATCTTGGCCGTCTCTATATCCCACTGTGGGTGACGGGTCCTCGTAAGACTCTTGGCCGTCTCTATATCCCCCTGTTGGTGATGGGTCCTGGTAAGAATCTTGGCCGTCTCTGTCTCCCACTGTTGGCGACGGGTCCTGGTAAGAATCTTGGCTGTCTCTATATCCCACTGTTGGTGACGGGTCCTCGTGAGACTCTTGGCCGTCTCTATATCCCACTGTTGTTGACGGGTCCTGGTAAGACTCTTGGCCGTCTCTAAATCCCTCTGTTGGTGATGGGTCCACGTGAAACTCTTGCCCATCTCTATACCCCCTGTTGGTGACGGTTTCTGGTAAGACTCTTGGCCACCTCTATATTCCACTGTTGGTGATGGGCCCTCGTGAGACTCTTGGCCGTCTCTACATCCCACTGTTGGTGATGGGTCCTAGTGAGACTCTTGGCCGTCTCTATATCCCACTGTTGGTGATGGGTCCTGGTAAGACTCTTGGCCGTCTCTATATCCCACTGTTGGTGATGGGTCCTGGTAAGACTCTTGGCTGTCTCTATATCCCACTGTTGGTGACGGGTCCTGTTAGGACTCTGGGCCGTCTCT
This sequence comes from Calotriton arnoldi, assembly GCA_963921515.1. NCBI lineage: Eukaryota > Metazoa > Chordata > Amphibia > Caudata > Salamandridae > Calotriton > Calotriton arnoldi. The sequence goes on along the minus strand of CAWUFW010001411.1, from coordinate 2,189,601 downwards.
ATATCCCACTGTTGGTGACGGGTCCTGTTAAGATTCTTGGCCGTCTCTATATCCCACTGTTGGTGACGGGTCCTGGTTAGACTCTTGGCCGTCTCTATATCCCCCTGTTGGTGATGGGTCCTGGAAAGACTCTTCGCCGTCTCTATATCCCACTGTTGGTGACGGGTCCTGTTAAGACTCTTGGCCGTCTCTATATCCCACTGTTGGTGACGGGTCCTGTTAAGACTCTTGGCCGTCTCTATATCCCACTGTTGGTGACGGGTGCTGTTAAGACTCTTGGCCGTCTTTATATCCCACTGTTGGTGACGGGTCCTGTTAAGACTCCTGGCCGTCTCTATATCCCACTGTTGGTGACGGGTCCTGTTAAGACTCTTGGCCATCTCTATATCCCACTGTTGGTGACGGGTCCTGTTAAGACTCTTGACCATCTCTATATCCCACTGTTGGTGACGGGTCCTGTTAAGACTCTTGGCCGTCTCTATATCCCACTGTTGGTGACGGGTCCTGGTTAGACTCTTGGCCGTCTCTATATCCCACTGTTGGTGACGGGTCCTGGTAAGACTCTTGGCCGTCTCTATATCCCACTGTTGGTGATGGGTCCTGGTAAGACTCTTGGCCGTCTCTATATCCCACTGTTGGTGATGGGTCCACGTGAAACTCTTGCCCATCTCTATACCCCCTGTTGGTGACGGGTCCTGGTAAGACTCTTGGCCATCTCTATATTCCACTGTTGGTGATGGGCCCTCGTGAGACTCTTGGCCGTCTCTACATCCCACTGTTGGTGATGGGTCCTAGTGAGACTCTTGGCCGTCTCTATATCCCACTGTTGGTGATGGGTCCTGGTAAGACTCTTGGCCGTCTCTATATCCCACTGTTGGTGATGGGTCCTGGTAAGACTCTTGGCTGTCTCTATATCCCACTGTTGGTGACGGGTCCTGTTAGGACTCTGGGCCGTCTCTATATCCCACTGTTGGTGACGGGTCCTGTTAAGACTCTTGGCCGTCTCTATATCCCACTGTTGGTGACGGGTCCTGGTTAGACTCTTGGCCGTCTCTATATCCCCCTGTTGGTGATGGGTCCTGGTAAGACTCTTGGCAGTCTCTATATCCCACTGTTGGTGATGGTTCCTGGTAAGACTCTTGGCCGTCTCTATATCCCACTGTTGTTGACGGGTCCTGGTAAGACTCTTGGCCGTCTCTAAATCCCTCTGTTGGTGATGGGTCCACGTGAAACTCTTGCCCATCTCTATACCCCCTGTTGGTGACGGTTTCTGGTAAGACTCTTGGCCACCTCTATATTCCACTGTTGGTGATCGGCCCTCGTGAGACTCTTGGCCGTCTCTACATCCCACTGTTGGTGATGGGTCCTAGTGAGACTCTTGGCCGTCTCTATATCCCACTGTTGGTGATGGGTCCTGGTAAGACTCTTGGCCGTCTCTATATCCCACTGTTGGTGATGGGTCCTGGTAAGACTCTTGGCTGTCTCTATATCCCACTGTTGGTGACGGGTCCTGTTAGGACTCTGGGCCGTCTCTATATCCCACTGTTGGTGACGGGTCCTGTTAAGACCCTTGGCCGTCTCTATATCCCACTGTTGGTGACGGGTCCTGGTTAGACTCTTGGCCGTCTCTATATCCCCCTGTTGGTGATGGGTCCTGGAAAGACTCTTCGCCGTCTCTATATCCCACTGTTGGTGAGGGGTACTGTTAAGACTCTTGGCCGTCTCTATATCCCACTGTTGGTGACGGGTCCTGTTAAGACTCTTGGCCGTCTCTATATCCCACTGTTGGTGACGGGTGCTGTTAAGACTCTTGGCCGTCTTTATATCCCACTGTTGGTGACGGGTCCTGTTAAGACTCCTGGCCGTCTCTATATCCCACTGTTGGTGACGGGTCCTGTTAAGACTCTTGGCCATCTCTATATCCCACTGTTGGTGACGGGTCCTGTTAAGACTCTTGACCATCTCTATATCCCACTGTTGGTGACGGGTCCTGTTAAGACTCTTGGCCGTCTCTATATCCCACTGTTGGTGACGGGTCCTGGTTAGACTCTTGGCCGTCTCTATATCCCACTGTTGGTGACGGGTCCTGGTAAGACTCTTGGCCGTCTCTATATCCCACTGTTGGTGATGGGTCCTGGTAAGACTCTTGGCCGTCTCTATATCCCACTGTTGGTGATGGGTCCACGTGAAACTCTTGCCCATCTCTATACCCCCTGTTGGTGACGGGTCCTGGTAAGACTCTTGGCCATCTCTATATTCCACTGTTGGTGATGGGCCCTCGTGAGACTCTTGGCCGTCTCTACATCCCACTGTTGGTGATGGGTCCTAGTGAGACTCTTGGCCGTCTCTATATCCCACTGTTGGTGATGGGTCCTGGTAAGACTCTTGGCCGTCTATATATACCACTGTTGGTGATGGGTCCTGGTAAGACTCTTGGCTGTCTCTATATCCCACTGTGGGTGACGGGTCCTGTTAGGACTCTGGGCCGTCTCTATATCCCACTGTTGGTGACGGGTCCTGTTAAGACCTTGGCCGTCTCTATATCCCACTGTTGGTGACGGGTCCTGGTTAGACTCTTGGCCGTCTCTATATCCCCCTGTTGGTGATGGGTCCTGGAAAGACTCTTCGCCGTCTCTATATCCCACTGTTGGTGACGGGTCCTGTTAAGACTCTTGGCCGTCTCTATATCCCACTGTTGGTGACGGGTCCTGTTAAGACTCTTGGCCGTCTCTATATCCCACTGTTGGTGACGGGTCCTGTTAAGACTCTTGGCCGTCTTTATATCCCACTGTTGGTGACGGGTCCTGTTAAGACTCTTGGCCGTCTCTATATCCCACTGTTGGTGACGGGTCCTGTTAAGACTCTTGGCCATCTCTATATCCCACTGTTGGTGACGGGTCCTGTTAAGACTCTTGGCCATCTCTATATCCCACTGTTGGTGACGGGTCCTGTTAAGACTCTTGGCCGTCTCTATATCCCACTGTTGGTGACGGGTCCTGGTTAGACTCTTGGCCGTCTCTATATCCCACTGTTGGTGACGGGTCCTGGTAAGACTCTTGGCCGTCTCTATATCCCACTGTTGGTGATGGGTCCTCGTAAGACTCTTGGCCGTCTCTATATCCCACTGTTGGTGATGGTTCCTGGTAAGACTCTTGGCCGTCTCTATATCCCACTGTTGGGGACGGGTCCTGGTAAGACTCTTGGCCGTCTCTATATCCCACTGTTTTTGAAGGTCCTGGTATGACTCTTGGCCGTCTCTGTATACCACTGTTGGTGACGGGTCCTGGTAAGACTCTTGGCCGTCTCTATATCCCACTGTTTTTGAAGGTCCTGGTATGACTCTAGGCCGTCTCTGTATACCACTGTTGGTGACGTGTCCTGGTAAGACTCTTGGCTGTCTCTATATCCCACTGTTGGTGATGGGTCCTTGTAAGACTCATGGCCGTCTCTATATCCCACTGTTGGTGACGGGTCCTGGTAAGACTCTTGGCCGTCTCTATATCCCACTGTTTTTGAAGGTCCTGGTATGACTCTTGGCCGTCTCTGTAGACCACTGTTGGTGACGGGTCCTGGTAAGACTCTTGGCCGTCTCTATATCCCACTGTTTTTGAAGGTCCTGGTATGACTCTAGGCCGTCTCTGTATACCACTGTTGGTGACGGGTCCTGTTAAGACTCTTGGCCGTCTCTATATCCCACTGTTGGTGACGGGTCCTCGTGAGACTCTTGGCCGTCGCTATATTCCACTGTTGGTGATGGGTCCTGGTAAGACTCTTGGCCGTCTCTATATCCCACTGTTGGTGACGGGTCCTGTTAAGACTCTTGGCCGTCTCTGTCTCCCACTGTTGGTGACGAGTCCTCGTGAGACTCTTGGCCGTCTCTATATCCCACTGTTGTTATGGATCCTTGTGAGACTCTTGCCTGTCTCTATGTCTCACTGTTGGTGACAGGTCCTCGTGAGACTGTTGGCCGTCTCTATATCCCACTATTGGTGACGGGTCCTGGCAAAACTCTTGGCCGTCTCTATATCCCACTGTTGGTGATCGGTTCTGGTATGACTCTAGGCCATCTCCATATACCACTGTTGGTGACTGGTCCTAGTGAGACTTAGCCGTCTCTATATCCCACTGTTGGTGACGGGTCCTCGTGAGACTCTTGGCCGTCTCTATGTCTCACTGTTGGTGATGGGTCCTTGTATGACTCTTGGCCGTCTCTACATCCCACTGTTGGTGATGGGTCCTCATCAGACTTTTGGCCGGCTCTATATCCCACTGTTGGTGATGGGTCCTCGTGAGACTCTTGGCCGTCTCTACAGCCCACTGTTGGTGATGGGTCCTGTTAAGACACTTGGCCGTCTTTATATCCCACTGTTGGTGACGGGTCCTGTTAAGACTCTTGGCCGTCTCTATATCCCACTGTTGGTGACGGGTCTGTTAAGACGCTTGGCCGTCTCTATATCCCACTGTTGGTGACGGGTCCTGTTAAGACTCTTGGCCGTCTCTATATCCCACTGTTGGTGACGGGTCCTGGTTAGACTCTTGGCCGTCTCTATATCCCGCTGTTGGTGATGGGTCCTTGTAAGACTCTTGGCAGTCTCTATATCCCACTGTTGGTGATGGGTCCTGGTAAGACTCTTGGCAGTCTCTATATCCCACTGTTGGTGATGGTTCCTGTTAAGACTCTTGGCCGTCTCTATATCCCACTGTTTTTGAAGGTCCTGGTATGACTCTTGGCCGTCTCTGTATACCACTGTTGGTGACGGGTCCTGGTAAGACTCTTGGCCGTCTCTATATCCCACTGTTTTTGAAGGTCCTGGTATGACTCTAGGCCGTCTCTGTATACCACTGTTGGTGACGGGTCCTGGTAAGACTCTTGGCTGTCTCTATATCCCACTGTTGGTGATGGGTCCTTGTAAGACTCATGGCCGTCTCTATATCCCACTGTTGGTGATGGATCCTGTTAAGACTCTTGCCCGTCTCTATATCCCACTGTTGGTGATGCGTCCTCGTGAGACTTTTGGCTGTCTCTATATCCCACTGTTGGTGACGGGTCCTCGTGAGACTCTTGGCCACTCTATATCCCACTGTTGGTGATGGTTCCTGGTTAGACTCTTGGCCGTCGCTATATCCCACTGTTGGTGACGGGTCCTGGTAAGACTCTTGGCTGTCTCTATATCCCACTGTTGGTGACGGGTCCTGTTAAGACTCTTGGCCGTCTCTGTCTCCCACTGTTGGTGACGGGTCCTCATGAGACTCTTGGCCGTCTCTATATCCCACTGTTGTTATGGATCCTTGTGAGACTCTTGCCTGTCTCTATGTCTCACTGTTGGTGACAGGTCCTCGTGAGACTCTTGGCCGTCTCTATATCCCGCTATTGGTGACGGGTCCTGGCAAAACTCTTGGCCGTCTCTATATCCCACTGTTGGTGATCGGTTCTGGTATGACTCTAGGCCATCTCCATATACCACTGTTGGTGATGGGTCCTAGTGAGACTTAGCCGTCTCTATATCCCACTGTTGGTGACGGGTCCTCGTGAGACTCTTGGCCGTCTCTATGTCTCACTGTTGGTGATGGGTCCTGGTAAGACTCTTGGCCGTCTCTATATCCCACTGTTGGTGATGGGTCCTGGTAAGACTCTTGGCTGTCTCTATATCCCACTGTTGGTGACGGGTCCTGTTAGGACTCTGGGCCGTCTCTATATCCCACTGTTGGTGACGGGTCCTGTTAAGACTCTTGGCCGTCTCTATATCCCACTGTTGGTGACGGGTCCTGGTTAGACTCTTGGCCGTCTCTATATCCCCCTGTTGGTGATGGGTCCTGGTAAGACTCTTGGCCGTCTCTATATCCCACTGTTGGTGATGGGTCCTGGTAAGACTCTTGGCTGTCTCTATATCCCACTGTTGGTGACGGGTCCTGTTAGGACTCTGGGCCGTCTCTATATCCCACTGTTGGTGACGGGTCCTGTTAAGACTCTTGGCCGTCTCTATATCCCACTGTTGGTGACGGGTCCTGGTTAGACTCTTGGCCGTCTCTATATCCCCCTGTTGGTGATGGGTCCTGGAAAGACTCTTGGCCGTCTCTATATCCCACTGTTGGTGACGGTCCTGTTAAGACTCTTGGACGTCTCTATATCCCACTGTTGGTGACGGGTCCTGGTAAGACTCTTGGCTGTCTCTACATCCCACTGATGGTGATGGGTCCTGGTAAGAATCTTGGCTGTCTCTATATCCCACTGTTGGTGGCGGGTCCTCGTGAGACTCTTGGCCGTCTCTATATCCCACTGTTGTTGTCGGGTCCTGGTAAGACTCTTGGCTGTCTCTACATCCCACTGATGGTGATGGGTCCTGGTAAGAATCTTGGCTGTCTCTATATCCCACTGTTGGTGACGGGTCCTGGTAAGACTCTTGGCAGTCTCTATATCCCCCTGTTGGGGACGGGTCCTGGTAAGACTCTTGGCTGTCTCTATATCCCACTGTTGGTGATGGGTCCTGGTAAGAATCTTGGCCGTCTCTATATCCCACTGTTGGTGACGGGTCCTGTTAAGACTCTTGGCCGTCTCTATATCCCACTGTTGGTGACGGGTCCTGTTAAGACTCTTGGCCGTCTCTATATCCCACTGTTGGTGATGGGTGCTGTTAAGACTCTTGGCCGTCTTTATATCCCACTGTTGGTGACGGGTCCTGTTAAGACTCCTGGCCGTCTCTATATCCCACTGTTGGTGACGGGTCCTGTTAAGACTCTTGGCCATCTCTATATCCCACTGTTGGTGACGGGTCCTGTTAAGACTCTTGACCATCTCTATATCCCACTGTTGGTGACGGGTCCTGTTAAGACTCTTGGCCGTCTCTATATCCCACTGTTGGTGACGGGTCCTGGTTAGACTCTTGGCCGTCTCTATATCCCACTGTTGGTGACGGGTCCTGGTAAGACTCTTGGCCGTCTCTATATCCCACTGTTGGTGATGGGTCCTGGTAAGACTCTTGGCCGTCTCTATATCCCACTGTTGGTGATGGGTCCACGTGAAACTCTTGCCCATCTCTATACCCCCTGTTGGTGACGGGTCCTGGTAAGACTCTTGGCCATCTCTATATTCCACTGTTGGTGATGGGCCCTCGTGAGACTCTTGGCCGTCTCTACATCCCACTGTTGGTGATGGGTCCTAGTGAGACTCTTGGCCGTCTCTATATCCCACTGTTGGTGATGGGTCCTGGTAAGACTCTTGGCCGTCTCTATATCCCACTGTTGGTGATGGGTCCTGGTAAGACTCTTGGCTGTCTCTATATCCCACTGTTGGTGACGGGTCCTGTTAGGACTCTGGGCCGTCTCTATATCCCACTGTTGGTGACGGGTCCTGTTAAGACTCTTGGCCGTCTCTATATCCCACTGTTGGTGACGGGTCCTGGTTAGACTCTTGGCCGTCTCTATATCCCCCTGTTGGTGATGGGTCCTGGTAAGACTCTTTGGCAGTCTCTATATCCCACTGTTGGTGATGGTTCCTGGTAAGACTCTTGGCCGTCTCTATATCCCACTGTTGTTGACGGGTCCTGGTAAGACTCTTGGCCGTCTCTAAATCCCTCTGTTGGTGATGGGTCCACGTGAAACTCTTGCCCATCTCTATACCCCCTGTTGGTGACGGTTTCTGGTAAGACTCTTGGCCACCTCTATATTCCACTGTTGGTGATCGGCCCTCGTGAGACTCTTGGCCGTCTCTACATCCCACTGTTGGTGATGGGTCCTAGTGAGACTCTTGGCCGTCTCTATATCCCACTGTTGGTGATGGGTCCTGGTAAGACTCTTGGCTGTCTCTATATCCCACTGTTGGTGATGGGTCCTTGTAAGACTCATGGCCGTCTCTATATCCCACTGTTGGTGACGGGTCCTGGTAAGACTCTTGGCCGTCTCTATATCCCACTGTTTTTGAAGGTCCTGGTATGACTCTTGGCCGTCTCTGTAGACCACTGTTGGTGACGGGTCCTGGTAAGACTCTTGGCCGTCTCTATATCCCACTGTTTTTGAAGGTCCTGGTATGACTCTAGGCCGTCTCTGTATACCACTGTTGGTGACAGGTCCTGTTAAGACTCTTGGCCGTCTCTATATCCCACTGTTGGTGACGGGTCCTCGTGAGACTCTTGGCCGTCGCTATATTCCACTGTTGGTGACGGGTCCTGGTAAGACTCTTGGCCGTCTCTATATCCCACTGTTGGTGACGGGTCCTGTTAAGACTCTTGGCCGTCTCTGTCTCCCACTGTTGGTGACGAGTCCTCGTGAGACTCTTGGCCGTCTCTATATCCCACTGTTGTTATGGATCCTTGTGAGACTCTTGCCTGTCTCTATGTCTCACTGTTGGTGACAGGTCCTCGTGAGACTCTTGGCCGTCTCTATATCCCACTATTGGTGACGGGTCCTGGCAAAACTCTTGGCCGTCTCTATATCCCACTGTTGGTGACGGGTCCTGGTTAGACTCTTGGCCGTCTCTATATCCCCCTGTTGGTGATGGGTCCTGGTAAGACTCTTGGCAGTCTCTATATCCCACTGTTGGTGATGGTTCCTGGTAAGACTCTTGGCCGTCTCTATATCCCACTGTTGTTGTCGGGTCCTGGTAAGACTCTTGGCTGTCTCTACATCCCACTGATGGTGATGGGTCCTGGTAAGAATCTTGGCTGTCTCTATATCCCACTGTTGGTGACGGGTCCTGGTAAGACTCTTGGCCGTCTCTATATCCCCCTGTTGGTGACGGGTCCTGGTAAGACTCTTGGCCGTCTCTATATCTCCCTGTTGGTGATGGGTCCTGATAAAACTCATGGCCGTCTCTATATCCCACTGTTGGTGATGGGTCCTGGTAAGAATCTTGGCCGTCTCTATATCCCACTGTGGGTGACGGGTCCTCGTAAGACTCTTGGCCGTCTCTATATCCCCCTGTTGGTGATGGGTCCTGGTAAGAATCTTGGCCGTCTCTGTCTCCCACTGTTGGCGACGGGTCCTGGTAAGAATCTTGGCTGTCTCTATATCCCACTGTTGGTGACGGGTCCTCGTGAGACTCTTGGCCGTCTCTATATCCCACTGTTGTTGACGGGTCCTGGTAAGACTCTTGGCCGTCTCTAAATCCCTCTGTTGGTGATGGGTCCACGTGAAACTCTTGCCCATCTCTATACCCCCTGTTGGTGACGGTTTCTGGTAAGACTCTTGGCCACCTCTATATTCCACTGTTGGTGATGGGCCCTCGTGAGACTCTTGGCCGTCTCTACATCCCACTGTTGGTGATGGGTCCTAGTGAGACTCTTGGCCGTCTCTATATCCCACTGTTGGTGATGGGTCCTGGTAAGACTCTTGGCCGTCTCTATATCCCACTGTTGGTGATGGGTCCTGGTAAGACTCTTGGCTGTCTCTATATCCCACTGTTGGTGACGGGTCCTGTTAGGACTCTGGGCCGTCTCTATATCCCACTGTTGGTGACGGGTCCTGTTAAGATTCTTGGCCGTCTCTATATCCCACTGTTGGTGACGGGTCCTGGTTAGACTCTTGGCCGTCTCTATATCCCCCTGTTGGTGATGGGTCCTGGAAAGACTCTTCGCCGTCTCTATATCCCACTGTTGGTGACGGGTCCTGTTAAGACTCTTGGCCGTCTCTATATCCCACTGTTGGTGACGGGTCCTGTTAAGACTCTTGGCCGTCTCTATATCCCACTGTTGGTGACGGGTGCTGTTAAGACTCTTGGCCGTCTTTATATCCCACTGTTGGTGACGGGTCCTGTTAAGACTCCTGGCCGTCTCTATATCCCACTGTTGGTGACGGGTCCTGTTAAGACTCTTGGCCATCTCTATATCCCACTGTTGGTGACGGGTCCTGTTAAGACTCTTGACCATCTCTATATCCCACTGTTGGTGACGGGTCCTGTTAAGACTCTTGGCCGTCTCTATATCCCACTGTTGGTGACGGGTCCTGGTTAGACTCTTGGCCGTCTCTATATCCCACTGTTGGTGACGGGTCCTGGTAAGACTCTTGGCCGTCTCTATATCCCACTGTTGGTGATGGGTCCTGGTAAGACTCTTGGCCGTCTCTATATCCCACTGTTGGTGATGGGTCCACGTGAAACTCTTGCCCATCTCTATACCCCTGTTGGTGACGGGTCCTGGTAAGACTCTTGGCCATCTCTATATTCCACTGTTGGTGATGGGCCCTCGTGAGACTCTTGGCCGTCTCTACATCCCACTGTTGGTGATGGGTCCTAGTGAGACTCTTGGCCGTCTCTATATCCCACTGTTGGTGATGGGTCCTGGTAAGACTCTTGGCCGTCTCTATATCCCACTGTTGGTGATGGGTCCTGGTAAGACTCTTGGCTGTCTCTATATCCCACTGTTGGTGACGGGTCCTGTTAGGACTCTGGGCCGTCTCTATATCCCACTGTTGGTGACGGGTCCTGTTAAGACTCTTGGCCGTCTCTATATCCCACTGTTGGTGACGGGTCCTGGTTAGACTCTTGGCCGTCTCTATATCCCCCTGTTGGTGATGGGTCCTGGTAAGACTCTTGGCAGTCTCTATATCCCACTGTTGGTGATGGTTCCTGGTAAGACTCTTGGCCGTCTCTATATCCCACTGTTGTTGACGGGTCCTGGTAAGACTCTTGGCCGTCTCTAAATCCCTCTGTTGGTGATGGGTCCACGTGAAACTCTTGCCCATCTCTATACCCCCTGTTGGTGACGGTTTCTGGTAAGACTCTTGGCCACCTCTATATTCCACTGTTGGTGATCGGCCCTCGTGAGACTCTTGGCCGTCTCTACATCCCACTGTTGGTGATGGGTCCTAGTGAGACTCTTGGCCGTCTCTATATCCCACTGTTGGTGATGGGTCCTGGTAAGACTCTTGGCCGTCTCTATATCCCACTGTTGGTGATGGGTCCTGGTAAGACTCTTGGCTGTCTCTATATCCCACTGTTGGTGACGGGTCCTGTTAGGACTCTGGGCCGTCTCTATATCCCACTGTTGGTGACGGGTCCTGTTAAGACCCTTGGCCGTCTCTATATCCCACTGTTGGTGACGGGTCCTGGTTAGACTCTTGGCCGTCTCTATATCCCCCTGTTGGTGATGGGTCCTGGAAAGACTCTTCGCCGTCTCTATATCCCACTGTTGGTGAGGGGTACTGTTAAGACTCTTGGCCGTCTCTATATCCCACTGTTGGTGACGGGTCCTGTTAAGACTCTTGGCCGTCTCTATATCCCACTGTTGGTGACGGGTGCTGTTAAGACTCTTGGCCGTCTTTATATCCCACTGTTGGTGACGGGTCCTGTTAAGACTCCTGGCCGTCTCTATATCCCACTGTTGGTGACGGGTCCTGTTAAGACTCTTGGCCATCTCTATATCCCACTGTTGGTGACGGGTCCTGTTAAGACTCTTGACCATCTCTATATCCCACTGTTGGTGACGGGTCCTGTTAAGACTCTTGGCCGTCTCTATATCCCACTGTTGGTGACGGGTCCTGGTTAGACTCTTGGCCGTCTCTATATCCCACTGTTGGTGACGGGTCCTGGTAAGACTCTTGGCCGTCTCTATATCCCACTGTTGGTGATGGGTCCTGGTAAGACTCTTGGCCGTCTCTATATCCCACTGTTGGTGATGGGTCCACGTGAAACTCTTGCCCATCTCTATACCCCCTGTTGGTGACGGGTCCTGGTAAGACTCTTGGCCATCTCTATATTCCACTGTTGGTGATGGGCCCTCGTGAGACTCTTGGCCGTCTCTACATCCCACTGTTGGTGATGGGTCCTAGTGAGACTCTTGGCCGTCTCTATATCCCACTGTTGGTGATGGGTCCTGGTAAGACTCTTGGCCGTCTATATATACCACTGTTGGTGATGGGTCCTGGTAAGACTCTTGGCTGTCTCTATATCCCACTGTGGGTGACGGGTCCTGTTAGGACTCTGGGCCGTCTCTATATCCCACTGTTGGTGACGGGTCCTGTTAAGACCTTGGCCGTCTCTATATCCCACTGTTGGTGACGGGTCCTGGTTAGACTCTTGGCCGTCTCTATATCCCCCTGTTGGTGATGGGTCCTGGAAAGACTCTTCGCCGTCTCTATATCCCACTGTTGGTGACGGGTCCTGTTAAGACTCTTGGCCGTCTCTATATCCCACTGTTGGTGACGGGTCCTGTTAAGACTCTTGGCCGTCTCTATATCCCACTGTTGGTGACGGGTCCTGTTAAGACTCTTGGCCGTCTTTATATCCCACTGTTGGTGACGGGTCCTGTTAAGACTCTTGGCCGTCTCTATATCCCACTGTTGGTGACGGGTCCTGTTAAGACTCTTGGCCATCTCTATATCCCACTGTTGGTGACGGGTCCTGTTAAGACTCTTGGCCATCTCTATATCCCACTGTTGGTGACGGGTCCTGTTAAGACTCTTGGCCGTCTCTATATCCCACTGTTGGTGACGGGTCCTGGTTAGACTCTTGGCCGTCTCTATATCCCACTGTTGGTGACGGGTCCTGGTAAGACTCTTGGCCGTCTCTATATCCCACTGTTGGTGATGGGTCCTCGTAAGACTCTTGGCCGTCTCTATATCCCACTGTTGGTGATGGTTCCTGGTAAGACTCTTGGCCGTCTCTATATCCCACTGTTGGGGACGGGTCCTGGTAAGACTCTTGGCCGTCTCTATATCCCACTGTTTTTGAAGGTCCTGGTATGACTCTTGGCCGTCTCTGTATACCACTGTTGGTGACGGGTCCTGGTAAGACTCTTGGCCGTCTCTATATCCCACTGTTTTTGAAGGTCCTGGTATGACTCTAGGCCGTCTCTGTATACCACTGTTGGTGACGTGTCCTGGTAAGACTCTTGGCTGTCTCTATATCCCACTGTTGGTGATGGGTCCTTGTAAGACTCATGGCCGTCTCTATATCCCACTGTTGGTGACGGGTCCTGGTAAGACTCTTGGCCGTCTCTATATCCCACTGTTTTTGAAGGTCCTGGTATGACTCTTGGCCGTCTCTGTAGACCACTGTTGGTGACGGGTCCTGGTAAGACTCTTGGCCGTCTCTATATCCCACTGTTTTTGAAGGTCCTGGTATGACTCTAGGCCGTCTCTGTATACCACTGTTGGTGACGGGTCCTGTTAAGACTCTTGGCCGTCTCTATATCCCACTGTTGGTGACGGGTCCTCGTGAGACTCTTGGCCGTCGCTATATTCCACTGTTGGTGATGGGTCCTGGTAAGACTCTTGGCCGTCTCTATATCCCACTGTTGGTGACGGGTCCTGTTAAGACTCTTGGCCGTCTCTGTCTCCCACTGTTGGTGACGAGTCCTCGTGAGACTCTTGGCCGTCTCTATATCCCACTGTTGTTATGGATCCTTGTGAGACTCTTGCCTGTCTCTATGTCTCACTGTTGGTGACAGGTCCTCGTGAGACTGTTGGCCGTCTCTATATCCCACTATTGGTGACGGGTCCTGGCAAAACTCTTGGCCGTCTCTATATCCCACTGTTGGTGATCGGTTCTGGTATGACTCTAGGCCATCTCCATATACCACTGTTGGTGACTGGTCCTAGTGAGACTTAGCCGTCTCTATATCCCACTGTTGGTGACGGGTCCTCGTGAGACTCTTGGCCGTCTCTATGTCTCACTGTTGGTGATGGGTCCTTGTATGACTCTTGGCCGTCTCTACATCCCACTGTTGGTGATGGGTCCTCATCAGACTTTTGGCCGGCTCTATATCCCACTGTTGGTGATGGGTCCTCGTGAGACTCTTGGCCGTCTCTACAGCCCACTGTTGGTGATGGGTCCTGTTAAGACACTTGGCCGTCTTTATATCCCACTGTTGGTGACGGGTCCTGTTAAGACTCTTGGCCGTCTCTATATCCCACTGTTGGTGACGGGTCTGTTAAGACGCTTGGCCGTCTCTATATCCCACTGTTGGTGACGGGTCCTGTTAAGACTCTTGGCCGTCTCTATATCCCACTGTTGGTGACGGGTCCTGGTTAGACTCTTGGCCGTCTCTATATCCCGCTGTTGGTGATGGGTCCTTGTAAGACTCTTGGCAGTCTCTATATCCCACTGTTGGTGATGGGTCCTGGTAAGACTCTTGGCAGTCTCTATATCCCACTGTTGGTGATGGTTCCTGTTAAGACTCTTGGCCGTCTCTATATCCCACTGTTTTTGAAGGTCCTGGTATGACTCTTGGCCGTCTCTGTATACCACTGTTGGTGACGGGTCCTGGTAAGACTCTTGGCCGTCTCTATATCCCACTGTTTTTGAAGGTCCTGGTATGACTCTAGGCCGTCTCTGTATACCACTGTTGGTGACGGGTCCTGGTAAGACTCTTGGCTGTCTCTATATCCCACTGTTGGTGATGGGTCCTTGTAAGACTCATGGCCGTCTCTATATCCCACTGTTGGTGATGGATCCTGTTAAGACTCTTGCCCGTCTCTATATCCCACTGTTGGTGATGCGTCCTCGTGAGACTTTTGGCTGTCTCTATATCCCACTGTTGGTGACGGGTCCTCGTGAGACTCTTGGCCACTCTATATCCCACTGTTGGTGATGGTTCCTGGTTAGACTCTTGGCCGTCGCTATATCCCACTGTTGGTGACGGGTCCTGGTAAGACTCTTGGCTGTCTCTATATCCCACTGTTGGTGACGGGTCCTGTTAAGACTCTTGGCCGTCTCTGTCTCCCACTGTTGGTGACGGGTCCTCATGAGACTCTTGGCCGTCTCTATATCCCACTGTTGTTATGGATCCTTGTGAGACTCTTGCCTGTCTCTATGTCTCACTGTTGGTGACAGGTCCTCGTGAGACTCTTGGCCGTCTCTATATCCCGCTATTGGTGACGGGTCCTGGCAAAACTCTTGGCCGTCTCTATATCCCACTGTTGGTGATCGGTTCTGGTATGACTCTAGGCCATCTCCATATACCACTGTTGGTGATGGGTCCTAGTGAGACTTAGCCGTCTCTATATCCCACTGTTGGTGACGGGTCCTCGTGAGACTCTTGGCCGTCTCTATGTCTCACTGTTGGTGATGGGTCCTGGTAAGACTCTTGGCCGTCTCTATATCCCACTGTTGGTGATGGGTCCTGGTAAGACTCTTGGCTGTCTCTATATCCCACTGTTGGTGACGGGTCCTGTTAGGACTCTGGGCCGTCTCTATATCCCACTGTTGGTGACGGGTCCTGTTAAGACTCTTGGCCGTCTCTATATCCCACTGTTGGTGACGGGTCCTGGTTAGACTCTTGGCCGTCTCTATATCCCCCTGTTGGTGATGGGTCCTGGTAAGACTCTTGGCCGTCTCTATATCCCACTGTTGGTGATGGGTCCTGGTAAGACTCTTGGCTGTCTCTATATCCCACTGTTGGTGACGGGTCCTGTTAGGACTCTGGGCCGTCTCTATATCCCACTGTTGGTGACGGGTCCTGTTAAGACTCTTGGCCGTCTCTATATCCCACTGTTGGTGACGGGTCCTGGTTAGACTCTTGGCCGTCTCTATATCCCCCTGTTGGTGATGGGTCCTGGAAAGACTCTTGGCCGTCTCTATATCCCACTGTTGGTGACGGTCCTGTTAAGACTCTTGGACGTCTCTATATCCCACTGTTGGTGACGGGTCCTGGTAAGACTCTTGGCTGTCTCTACATCCCACTGATGGTGATGGGTCCTGGTAAGAATCTTGGCTGTCTCTATATCCCACTGTTGGTGGCGGGTCCTCGTGAGACTCTTGGCCGTCTCTATATCCCACTGTTGTTGTCGGGTCCTGGTAAGACTCTTGGCTGTCTCTACATCCCACTGATGGTGATGGGTCCTGGTAAGAATCTTGGCTGTCTCTATATCCCACTGTTGGTGACGGGTCCTGGTAAGACTCTTGGCAGTCTCTATATCCCCCTGTTGGGGACGGGTCCTGGTAAGACTCTTGGCTGTCTCTATATCCCACTGTTGGTGATGGGTCCTGGTAAGAATCTTGGCCGTCTCTATATCCCACTGTTGGTGACGGGTCCTGTTAAGACTCTTGGCCGTCTCTATATCCCACTGTTGGTGACGGGTCCTGTTAAGACTCTTGGCCGTCTCTATATCCCACTGTTGGTGATGGGTGCTGTTAAGACTCTTGGCCGTCTTTATATCCCACTGTTGGTGACGGGTCCTGTTAAGACTCCTGGCCGTCTCTATATCCCACTGTTGGTGACGGGTCCTGTTAAGACTCTTGGCCATCTCTATATCCCACTGTTGGTGACGGGTCCTGTTAAGACTCTTGACCATCTCTATATCCCACTGTTGGTGACGGGTCCTGTTAAGACTCTTGGCCGTCTCTATATCCCACTGTTGGTGACGGGTCCTGGTTAGACTCTTGGCCGTCTCTATATCCCACTGTTGGTGACGGGTCCTGGTAAGACTCTTGGCCGTCTCTATATCCCACTGTTGGTGATGGGTCCTGGTAAGACTCTTGGCCGTCTCTATATCCCACTGTTGGTGATGGGTCCACGTGAAACTCTTGCCCATCTCTATACCCCCTGTTGGTGACGGGTCCTGGTAAGACTCTTGGCCATCTCTATATTCCACTGTTGGTGATGGGCCCTCGTGAGACTCTTGGCCGTCTCTACATCCCACTGTTGGTGATGGGTCCTAGTGAGACTCTTGGCCGTCTCTATATCCCACTGTTGGTGATGGGTCCTGGTAAGACTCTTGGCCGTCTCTATATCCCACTGTTGGTGATGGGTCCTGGTAAGACTCTTGGCTGTCTCTATATCCCACTGTTGGTGACGGGTCCTGTTAGGACTCTGGGCCGTCTCTATATCCCACTGTTGGTGACGGGTCCTGTTAAGACTCTTGGCCGTCTCTATATCCCACTGTTGGTGACGGGTCCTGGTTAGACTCTTGGCCGTCTCTATATCCCCCTGTTGGTGATGGGTCCTGGTAAGACTCTTGGCAGTCTCTATATCCCACTGTTGGTGATGGTTCCTGGTAAGACTCTTGGCCGTCTCTATATCCCACTGTTGTTGACGGGTCCTGGTAAGACTCTTGGCCGTCTCTAAATCCCTCTGTTGGTGATGGGTCCACGTGAAACTCTTGCCCATCTCTATACCCCTGTTGGTGACGGTTTCTGGTAAGACTCTTGGCCACCTCTATATTCCACTGTTGGTGATCGGCCCTCGTGAGACTCTTGGCCGTCTCTACATCCCACTGTTGGTGATGGGTCCTAGTGAGACTCTTGGCCGTCTCTATATCCCACTGTTGGTGATGGGTCCTGGTAAGACTCTTGGCCGTCTCTATATCCCACTGTTGGTGATGGGTCCTGGTAAGACTCTTGGCTGTCTCTATATCCCACTGTTGGTGACGGGTCCTGTTAGGACTCTGGGCCGTCTCTATATCCCACTGTTGGTGACGGGTCCTGTTAAGACCCTTGGCCGTCTCTATATCCCACTGTTGGTGACGGGTCCTGGTTAGACTCTTGGCCGTCTCTATATCCCCCTGTTGGTGATGGGTCCTGGAAAGACTCTTCGCCGTCTCTATATCCCACTGTTGGTGACGGGTCCTGTTAAGACTCTTGGCCGTCTCTATATCCCACTGTTGGTGACGGGTCCTGTTAAGACTCTTGGCCGTCTCTATATCCCACTGTTGGTGACGGGTGCTGTTAAGACTCTTGGCCGTCTTTATATCCCACTGTTGGTGACGGGTCCTGTTAAGACTCCTGGCCGTCTCTATATCCCACTGTTGGTGACGGGTCCTGTTAAGACTCTTGGCCATCTCTATATCCCACTGTTGGTGACGGGTCCTGTTAAGACTCTTGACCATCTCTATATCCCACTGTTGGTGACGGGTCCTGTTAAGACTCTTGGCCGTCTCTATATCCCACTGTTGGTGACGGGTCCTGGTTAGACTCTTGGCCGTCTCTATATCCCACTGTTGGTGACGGGTCCTGGTAAGACTCTTGGCCGTCTCTATATCCCACTGTTGGTGATGGGTCCTGGTAAGACTCTTGGCCGTCTCTATATCCCACTGTTGGTGATGGGTCCACGTGAAACTCTTGCCCATCTCTATACCCCTGTTGGTGACGGGTCCTGGTAAGACTCTTGGCCATCTCTATATTCCACTGTTGGTGATGGGCCCTCGTGAGACTCTTGGCCGTCTCTACATCCCACTGTTGGTGATGGGTCCTAGTGAGACTCTTGGCCGTCTCTATATCCCACTGTTGGTGATGGGTCCTGGTAAGACTCTTGGCCGTCTATATATACCACTGTTGGTGATGGGTCCTGGTAAGACTCTTGGCTGTCTCTATATCCCACTGTGGGTGACGGGTCCTGTTAGGACTCTGGGCCGTCTCTATATCCCACTGTTGGTGACGGGTCCTGTTAAGACCTTGGCCGTCTCTATATCCCACTGTTGGTGACGGGTCCTGGTTAGACTCTTGGCCGTCTCTATATCCCCCTGTTGGTGATGGGTCCTGGAAAGACTCTTCGCCGTCTCTATATCCCACTGTTGGTGACGGGTCCTGTTAAGACTCTTGGCCGTCTCTATATCCCACTGTTGGTGACGGGTCCTGTTAAGACTCTTGGCCGTCTCTATATCCCACTGTTGGTGACGGGTCCTGTTAAGACTCTTGGCCGTCTTTATATCCCACTGTTGGTGACGGGTCCTGTTAAGACTCTTGGCCGTCTCTATATCCCACTGTTGGTGACGGGTCCTGTTAAGACTCTTGGCCATCTCTATATCCCACTGTTGGTGACGGGTCCTGTTAAGACTCTTGGCCATCTCTATATCCCACTGTTGGTGACGGGTCCTGTTAAGACTCTTGGCCGTCTCTATATCCCACTGTTGGTGACGGGTCCTGGTTAGACTCTTGGCCGTCTCTATATCCCACTGTTGGTGACGGGTCCTGGTAAGACTCTTGGCCGTCTCTATATCCCACTGTTGGTGATGGGTCCTCGTAAGACTCTTGGCCGTCTCTATATCCCACTGTTGGTGATGGTTCCTGGTAAGACTCTTGGCCGTCTCTATATCCCACTGTTGGGGACGGGTCCTGGTAAGACTCTTGGCCGTCTCTATATCCCACTGTTTTTGAAGGTCCTGGTATGACTCTTGGCCGTCTCTGTATACCACTGTTGGTGACGGGTCCTGGTAAGACTCTTGGCCGTCTCTATATCCCACTGTTTTTGAAGGTCCTGGTATGACTCTAGGCCGTCTCTGTATACCACTGTTGGTGACGTGTCCTGGTAAGACTCTTGGCTGTCTCTATATCCCACTGTTGGTGATGGGTCCTTGTAAGACTCATGGCCGTCTCTATATCCCACTGTTGGTGACGGGTCCTGGTAAGACTCTTGGCCGTCTCTATATCCCACTGTTTTTGAAGGTCCTGGTATGACTCTTGGCCGTCTCTGTAGACCACTGTTGGTGACGGGTCCTGGTAAGACTCTTGGCCGTCTCTATATCCCACTGTTTTTGAAGGTCCTGGTATGACTCTAGGCCGTCTCTGTATACCACTGTTGGTGACGGGTCCTGTTAAGACTCTTGGCCGTCTCTATATCCCACTGTTGGTGACGGGTCCTCGTGAGACTCTTGGCCGTCGCTATATTCCACTGTTGGTGATGGGTCCTGGTAAGACTCTTGGCCGTCTCTATATCCCACTGTTGGTGACGGGTCCTGTTAAGACTCTTGGCCGTCTCTGTCTCCCACTGTTGGTGACGAGTCCTCGTGAGACTCTTGGCCGTCTCTATATCCCACTGTTGTTATGGATCCTTGTGAGACTCTTGCCTGTCTCTATGTCTCACTGTTGGTGACAGGTCCTCGTGAGACTGTTGGCCGTCTCTATATCCCACTATTGGTGACGGGTCCTGGCAAAACTCTTGGCCGTCTCTATATCCCACTGTTGGTGATCGGTTCTGGTATGACTCTAGGCCATCTCCATATACCACTGTTGGTGACTGGTCCTAGTGAGACTTAGCCGTCTCTATATCCCACTGTTGGTGACGGGTCCTCGTGAGACTCTTGGCCGTCTCTATGTCTCACTGTTGGTGATGGGTCCTTGTATGACTCTTGGCCGTCTCTACATCCCACTGTTGGTGATGGGTCCTCATCAGACTTTTGGCCGGCTCTATATCCCACTGTTGGTGATGGGTCCTCGTGAGACTCTTGGCCGTCTCTACAGCCCACTGTTGGTGATGGGTCCTGTTAAGACACTTGGCCGTCTTTATATCCCACTGTTGGTGACGGGTCCTGTTAAGACTCTTGGCCGTCTCTATATCCCACTGTTGGTGACGGGTCTGTTAAGACGCTTGGCCGTCTCTATATCCCACTGTTGGTGACGGGTCCTGTTAAGACTCTTGGCCGTCTCTATATCCCACTGTTGGTGACGGGTCCTGGTTAGACTCTTGGCCGTCTCTATATCCCGCTGTTGGTGATGGGTCCTTGTAAGACTCTTGGCAGTCTCTATATCCCACTGTTGGTGATGGGTCCTGGTAAGACTCTTGGCAGTCTCTATATCCCACTGTTGGTGATGGTTCCTGTTAAGACTCTTGGCCGTCTCTATATCCCACTGTTTTTGAAGGTCCTGGTATGACTCTTGGCCGTCTCTGTATACCACTGTTGGTGACGGGTCCTGGTAAGACTCTTGGCCGTCTCTATATCCCACTGTTTTTGAAGGTCCTGGTATGACTCTAGGCCGTCTCTGTATACCACTGTTGGTGACGGGTCCTGGTAAGACTCTTGGCTGTCTCTATATCCCACTGTTGGTGATGGGTCCTTGTAAGACTCATGGCCGTCTCTATATCCCACTGTTGGTGATGGATCCTGTTAAGACTCTTGCCCGTCTCTATATCCCACTGTTGGTGATGCGTCCTCGTGAGACTTTTGGCTGTCTCTATATCCCACTGTTGGTGACGGGTCCTCGTGAGACTCTTGGCCACTCTATATCCCACTGTTGGTGATGGTTCCTGGTTAGACTCTTGGCCGTCGCTATATCCCACTGTTGGTGACGGGTCCTGGTAAGACTCTTGGCTGTCTCTATATCCCACTGTTGGTGACGGGTCCTGTTAAGACTCTTGGCCGTCTCTGTCTCCCACTGTTGGTGACGGGTCCTCATGAGACTCTTGGCCGTCTCTATATCCCACTGTTGTTATGGATCCTTGTGAGACTCTTGCCTGTCTCTATGTCTCACTGTTGGTGACAGGTCCTCGTGAGACTCTTGGCCGTCTCTATATCCCACTATTGGTGACGGGTCCTGGCAAAACTCTTGGCCGTCTCTATATCCCACTGTTGGTGATCGGTTCTGGTATGACTCTAGGCCATCTCCATATACCACTGTTGGTGATGGGTCCTAGTGAGACTTAGCCGTCTCTATATCCCACTGTTGGTGACGGGTCCTCGTGAGACTCTTGGCCGTCTCTATGTCTCACTGTTGGTGATGGGTCCTGGTAAGACTCTTGGCCGTCTCTATATCCCACTGTTGGTGATGGGTCCTGGTAAGACTCTTGGCTGTCTCTATATCCCACTGTTGGTGACGGGTCCTGTTAGGACTCTGGGCAGTCTCTATATCCCACTGTTGGTGACGGGTCCTGTTAAGACTCTTGGCCGTCTCTATATCCCACTGTTGGTGACGGGTCCTGGTTAGACTCTTGGCCGTCTCTATATCCCCCTGTTGGTGATGGGTCCTGGTAAGACTCTTGGCCGTCTCTATATCCCACTGTTGGTGATGGGTCCTGGTAAGACTCTTGGCTGTCTCTATATCCCACTGTTGGTGACGGGTCCTGTTAGGACTCTGGGCCGTCTCTATATCCCACTGTTGGTGACGGGTCCTGTTAAGACTCTTGGCCGTCTCTATATCCCACTGTTGGTGACGGGTCCTGGTTAGACTCTTGGCCGTCTCTATATCCCCCTGTTGGTGATGGGTCCTGGAAAGACTCTTGGCCGTCTCTATATCCCACTGTTGGTGACGGTCCTGTTAAGACTCTTGGACGTCTCTATATCCCACTGTTGGTGACGGGTCCTGGTAAGACTCTTGGCTGTCTCTACATCCCACTGATGGTGATGGGTCCTGGTAAGAATCTTGGCTGTCTCTATATCCCACTGTTGGTGGCGGGTCCTCGTGAGACTCTTGGCCGTCTCTATATCCCACTGTTGTTGTCGGGTCCTGGTAAGACTCTTGGCTGTCTCTACATCCCACTGATGGTGATGGGTCCTGGTAAGAATCTTGGCTGTCTCTATATCCCACTGTTGGTGACGGGTCCTGGTAAGACTCTTGGCAGTCTCTATATCCCCCTGTTGGTGACGGGTCCTGGTAAGACTCTTGGCTGTCTCTATATCCCACTGTTGGTGATGGGTCCTGGTAAGAATCTTGGCCGTCTCTATATCCCACTGTGGGTGACGGGTCCTGGTAAGACTCTTGGCCGTCTCTATATCCCCCTGTTGGTGATGGGTCCTGGTAAGAATCTTGGCCGTCTCTGTCTCCCACTGTTGGCGACGGGTCCTGGTAAGAATCTTGGCTGTCTCTATATCCCACTGTTGGTGACGGGTCCTGGTAAGACTCTTGGCAGTCTCTATATCCCCTGTTGGTGATGGGTCCTGATAAGACTCATGGCCGTCTCTATATCCCACTGTTGGTGATGGGTCCTGGTAAGAATCTTGGCCGTCTCTATATCCCACTGTGGGTGACGGGTCCTGGTAAGACTCTTGGCCGTCTCTATATCCCCTGTTGGTGATGGGTCCTGGTAAGAATCTTGGCCGTCTCTGTCTCCCACTGTTGGCGACGGGTCCTGGTAAGAATCTTGGCTGTCTCTATATCCCACTGTTGGTGACGGGTCCTCGTGAGACTCTTGGCCGTCTCTATATCCCACTGTTGTTGACGGGTCCTGGTAAGACTCTTGGCCGTCTCTAAATCCCTCTGTTGGTGATGGGTCCACGTGAAACTCTTGCCCATCTCTATACCCCTTGTTGGTGACGGGTCTTGGTAAGGCTCTTGGCCATCTCTATATTCCACTGTTGGTGATGGGCCCTCGTGAGACTCTTGGCCGTCTCTACATCCCACTGTTGGTGATGGGTCCTAGTGAGACTCTTGGCCGTCTCTATATCCCACTGTTGGTGATGGGTCCTGGTAAGACTCTTGGCCGTCTCTATATCCCACTGTTGGTGATGGGTCCTGGTAAGACTCTTGGCTGTCTCTATATCCCACTGTTGGTGACGGGTCCTGTTAGGACTCTGGGCCGTCTCTATATCCCACTGTTGGTGACGGGTCCTGTTAAGACTCTTGGCCGTCTCTATATCCCACTGTTGGTGACGGGTCCTGGTTAGACTCTTGGCCGTCTCTATATCCCCCTGTTGGTGATGGGTCCTGGTAAGACTCTTGGCAGTCTCTATATCCCACTGTTGGTGATGGTTCCTGGTAAGACTCTTGGCCGTCTCTATATCCCACTGTTGTTGTCGGGTCCTGGTAAGACTCTTGGCTGTCTCTACATCCCACTGATGGTGATGGGTCCTGGTAAGAATCTTGGCCGTCTCTATATCCCACTATTGGTGACGGGTCCTGGCAAAACTCTTGGCCGTCTCTATATCCCACTGTTGGTGATCGGTTCTGGTATGACTCTAGGCCATCTCCATATACCACTGTTGGTGACTGGTCCTAGTGAGACTTAGCCGTCTCTATATCCCACTGTTGGTGACGGGTCCTCGTGAGACTCTTGGCCGTCTCTATGTCTCACTGTTGGTGATGGGTCCTTGTATGACTCTTGGCCGTCTCTACATCCCACTGTTGGTGATGGGTCCTCATCAGACTTTTGGCCGGCTCTATATCCCACTGTTGGTGATGGGTCCTCGTGAGACTCTTGGCCGTCTCTACAGCCCACTGTTGGTGATGGGTCCTGTTAAGACACTTGGCCGTCTTTATATCCCACTGTTGGTGACGGGTCCTGTTAAGACTCTTGGCCGTCTCTATATCCCACTGTTGGTGACGGGTCTGTTAAGACGCTTGGCCGTCTCTATATCCCACTGTTGGTGACGGGTCCTGTTAAGACTCTTGGCCGTCTCTATATCCCACTGTTGGTGACGGGTCCTGGTTAGACTCTTGGCCGTCTCTATATCCCGCTGTTGGTGATGGGTCCTTGTAAGACTCTTGGCAGTCTCTATATCCCACTGTGGGTGACGGGTCCTGGTAAGACTCTTGGCCGTCTCTATATCCCCCTGTTGGTGATGGGTCCTGGTAAGAATCTTGGCCGTCTCTGTCTCCCACTGTTGGCGACGGGTCCTGGTAAGAATCTTGGCTGTCTCTATATCCCACTGTTGGTGACGGGTCCTCGTGAGACTCTTGGCCATCTCTATATCCCACTGTTGTTGACGGGTCCTGGTAAGACTCTTGGCCGTCTCTAAATCCCTCTGTTGGTGATGGGTCCACGTGAAACTCTTGCCCATCTCTATACCCCCTGTTGGTGACGGGTCTTGGTAAGGCTCTTGGCCATCTCTATATTCCACTGTTGGTGATGGGCCCTCGTGAGACTCTTGGCCGTCTCTACATCCCACTGTTGGTGATGGGTCCTAGTGAGACTCTTGGCCGTCTCTATATCCCACTGTTGGTGATGGGTCCTGGTAAGACTCTTGGCCGTCTCTATATCCCACTGTTGGTGATGGGTCCTGGTAAGACTCTTGGCTGTCTCTATATCCCACTGTTGGTGACGGGTCCTGTTAGGACTCTGGGCCGTCTCTATATCCCACTGTTGGTGACGGGTCCTGTTAAGACTCTTGGCCGTCTCTATATCCCACTGTTGGTGACGGGTCCTGGTTAGACTCTTGGCCGTCTCTATATCCCCCTGTTGGTGATGGGTCCTGGTAAGACTCTTGGCAGTCTCTATATCCCACTGTTGGTGATGGTTCCTGGTAAGACTCTTGGCCGTCTCTATATCCCACTGTTGTTGTCGGGTCCTGGTAAGACTCTTGGCTGTCTCTACATCCCACTGATGGTGATGGGTCCTGGTAAGAATCTTGGCCGTCTCTATATCCCACTATTGGTGACGGGTCCTGGTTAGACTCTTGGCCGTCTCTATATCCCACTGTTGGTGACGGGTCCTGGTTAGACTCTTGGCCGTCTCTATATCCCCCTGTTGGTGATGGGTCCTGGTAAGACTCTTGGCAGTCTCTATATCCCACTGTTGGTGATGGTTCCTGGTAAGACTCTTGGCCGTCTCTATATCCCACTGTTGTTGTCGGGTCCTGGTAAGACTCTTGGCTGTCTCTACATCCCACTGTTGGTGACGGGTCCTGGTTAGACTCTTGGCCGTCTCTATATCCCACTGTTGGTGACGGGTCCTGGTAAGACTCTTGGCCGTCTCTATATCCCACTGTTGGTGATGGGTCCTGGTAAGACTCTTGGCCGTCTCTATATCCCACTGTTGGTGATGGGTCCACGTGAAACTCTTGCCCATCTCTATACCCCCTGTTGGTGACGGGTCCTGGTAAGACTCTTGGCCATCTCTATATTCCACTGTTGGTGATGGGCCCTCGTGAGACTCTTGGCCGTCTCTACATCCCACTGTTGGTGATGGGTCCTAGTGAGACTCTTGGCCGTCTCTATATCCCACTGTTGGTGATGGGTCCTGGTAAGACTCTTGGCCGTCTATATATACCACTGTTGGTGATGGGTCCTGGTAAGACTCTTGGCTGTCTCTATATCCCACTGTGGGTGACGGGTCCTGTTAGGACTCTGGGCCGTCTCTATATCCCACTGTTGGTGACGGGTCCTGTTAAGACCTTGGCCGTCTCTATATCCCACTGTTGGTGACGGGTCCTGGTTAGACTCTTGGCCGTCTCTATATCCCCCTGTTGGTGATGGGTCCTGGAAAGACTCTTCGCCGTCTCTATATCCCACTGTTGGTGACGGGTCCTGTTAAGACTCTTGGCCGTCTCTATATCCCACTGTTGGTGACGGGTCCTGTTAAGACTCTTGGCCGTCTCTATATCCCACTGTTGGTGACGGGTCCTGTTAAGACTCTTGGCCGTCTTTATATCCCACTGTTGGTGACGGGTCCTGTTAAGACTCTTGGCCGTCTCTATATCCCACTGTTGGTGACGGGTCCTGTTAAGACTCTTGGCCATCTCTATATCCCACTGTTGGTGACGGGTCCTGTTAAGACTCTTGGCCATCTCTATATCCCACTGTTGGTGACGGGTCCTGTTAAGACTCTTGGCCGTCTCTATATCCCACTGTTGGTGACGGGTCCTGGTTAGACTCTTGGCCGTCTCTATATCCCACTGTTGGTGACGGGTCCTGGTAAGACTCTTGGCCGTCTCTATATCCCACTGTTGGTGATGGGTCCTCGTAAGACTCTTGGCCGTCTCTATATCCCACTGTTGGTGATGGTTCCTGGTAAGACTCTTGGCCGTCTCTATATCCCACTGTTGGGGACGGGTCCTGGTAAGACTCTTGGCCGTCTCTATATCCCACTGTTTTTGAAGGTCCTGGTATGACTCTTGGCCGTCTCTGTATACCACTGTTGGTGACGGGTCCTGGTAAGACTCTTGGCCGTCTCTATATCCCACTGTTTTTGAAGGTCCTGGTATGACTCTAGGCCGTCTCTGTATACCACTGTTGGTGACGTGTCCTGGTAAGACTCTTGGCTGTCTCTATATCCCACTGTTGGTGATGGGTCCTTGTAAGACTCATGGCCGTCTCTATATCCCACTGTTGGTGACGGGTCCTGGTAAGACTCTTGGCCGTCTCTATATCCCACTGTTTTTGAAGGTCCTGGTATGACTCTTGGCCGTCTCTGTAGACCACTGTTGGTGACGGGTCCTGGTAAGACTCTTGGCCGTCTCTATATCCCACTGTTTTTGAAGGTCCTGGTATGACTCTAGGCCGTCTCTGTATACCACTGTTGGTGACGGGTCCTGTTAAGACTCTTGGCCGTCTCTATATCCCACTGTTGGTGACGGGTCCTCGTGAGACTCTTGGCCGTCGCTATATTCCACTGTTGGTGATGGGTCCTGGTAAGACTCTTGGCCGTCTCTATATCCCACTGTTGGTGACGGGTCCTGTTAAGACTCTTGGCCGTCTCTGTCTCCCACTGTTGGTGACGAGTCCTCGTGAGACTCTTGGCCGTCTCTATATCCCACTGTTGTTATGGATCCTTGTGAGACTCTTGCCTGTCTCTATGTCTCACTGTTGGTGACAGGTCCTCGTGAGACTGTTGGCCGTCTCTATATCCCACTATTGGTGACGGGTCCTGGCAAAACTCTTGGCCGTCTCTATATCCCACTGTTGGTGATCGGTTCTGGTATGACTCTAGGCCATCTCCATATACCACTGTTGGTGACTGGTCCTAGTGAGACTTAGCCGTCTCTATATCCCACTGTTGGTGACGGGTCCTCGTGAGACTCTTGGCCGTCTCTATGTCTCACTGTTGGTGATGGGTCCTTGTATGACTCTTGGCCGTCTCTACATCCCACTGTTGGTGATGGGTCCTCATCAGACTTTTGGCCGGCTCTATATCCCACTGTTGGTGATGGGTCCTCGTGAGACTCTTGGCCGTCTCTACAGCCCACTGTTGGTGATGGGTCCTGTTAAGACACTTGGCCGTCTTTATATCCCACTGTTGGTGACGGGTCCTGTTAAGACTCTTGGCCGTCTCTATATCCCACTGTTGGTGACGGGTCTGTTAAGACGCTTGGCCGTCTCTATATCCCACTGTTGGTGACGGGTCCTGTTAAGACTCTTGGCCGTCTCTATATCCCACTGTTGGTGACGGGTCCTGGTTAGACTCTTGGCCGTCTCTATATCCCGCTGTTGGTGATGGGTCCTTGTAAGACTCTTGGCAGTCTCTATATCCCACTGTTGGTGATGGGTCCTGGTAAGACTCTTGGCATTCTCTATATCCCACTGTTGGTGATGGTTCCTGTTAAGACTCTTGGCCGTCTCTATATCCCACTGTTTTTGAAGGTCCTGGTATGACTCTTGGCCGTCTCTGTATACCACTGTTGGTGACGGGTCCTGGTAAGACTCTTGGCCGTCTCTATATCCCACTGTTTTTGAAGGTCCTGGTATGACTCTAGGCCGTCTCTGTATACCACTGTTGGTGACGGGTCCTGGTAAGACTCTTGGCTGTCTCTATATCCCACTGTTGGTGATGGGTCCTTGTAAGACTCATGGCCGTCTCTATATCCCACTGTTGGTGATGGATCCTGTTAAGACTCTTGCCCGTCTCTATATCCCACTGTTGGTGATGCGTCCTCGTGAGACTTTTGGCTGTCTCTATATCCCACTGTTGGTGACGGGTCCTCGTGAGACTCTTGGCCACTCTATATCCCACTGTTGGTGATGGTTCCTGGTTAGACTCTTGGCCGTCGCTATATCCCACTGTTGGTGACGGGTCCTGGTAAGACTCTTGGCTGTCTCTATATCCCACTGTTGGTGACGGGTCCTGTTAAGACTCTTGGCCGTCTCTGTCTCCCACTGTTGGTGACGGGTCCTCATGAGACTCTTGGCCGTCTCTATATCCCACTGTTGTTATGGATCCTTGTGAGACTCTTGCCTGTCTCTATGTCTCACTGTTGGTGACAGGTCCTCGTGAGACTCTTGGCCGTCTCTATATCCCACTATTGGTGACGGGTCCTGGCAAAACTCTTGGCCGTCTCTATATCCCACTGTTGGTGATCGGTTCTGGTATGACTCTAGGCCATCTCCATATACCACTGTTGGTGATGGGTCCTAGTGAGACTTAGCCGTCTCTATATCCCACTGTTGGTGACGGGTCCTCGTGAGACTCTTGGCCGTCTCTATGTCTCACTGTTGGTGATGGGTCCTGGTAAGACTCTTGGCCGTCTCTATATCCCACTGTTGGTGATGGGTCCTGGTAAGACTCTTGGCTGTCTCTATATCCCACTGTTGGTGACGGGTCCTGTTAGGACTCTGGGCAGTCTCTATATCCCACTGTTGGTGACGGGTCCTGTTAAGACTCTTGGCCGTCTCTATATCCCACTGTTGGTGACGGGTCCTGGTTAGACTCTTGGCCGTCTCTATATCCCCCTGTTGGTGATGGGTCCTGGTAAGACTCTTGGCCGTCTCTATATCCCACTGTTGGTGATGGGTCCTGGTAAGACTCTTGGCTGTCTCTATATCCCACTGTTGGTGACGGGTCCTGTTAGGACTCTGGGCCGTCTCTATATCCCACTGTTGGTGACGGGTCCTGTTAAGACTCTTGGCCGTCTCTATATCCCACTGTTGGTGACGGGTCCTGGTTAGACTCTTGGCCGTCTCTATATCCCCCTGTTGGTGATGGGTCCTGGAAAGACTCTTGGCCGTCTCTATATCCCACTGTTGGTGACGGTCCTGTTAAGACTCTTGGACGTCTCTATATCCCACTGTTGGTGACGGGTCCTGGTAAGACTCTTGGCTGTCTCTACATCCCACTGATGGTGATGGGTCCTGGTAAGAATCTTGGCTGTCTCTATATCCCACTGTTGGTGGCGGGTCCTCGTGAGACTCTTGGCCGTCTCTATATCCCACTGTTGTTGTCGGGTCCTGGTAAGACTCTTGGCTGTCTCTACATCCCACTGATGGTGATGGGTCCTGGTAAGAATCTTGGCTGTCTCTATATCCCACTGTTGGTGACGGGTCCTGGTAAGACTCTTGGCAGTCTCTATATCCCCCTGTTGGTGACGGGTCCTGGTAAGACTCTTGGCTGTCTCTATATCCCACTGTTGGTGATGGGTCCTGGTAAGAATCTTGGCCGTCTCTATATCCCACTGTGGGTGACGGGTCCTGGTAAGACTCTTGGCCGTCTCTATATCCCCCTGTTGGTGATGGGTCCTGGTAAGAATCTTGGCCGTCTCTGTCTCCCACTGTTGGCGACGGGTCCTGGTAAGAATCTTGGCTGTCTCTATATCCCACTGTTGGTGACGGGTCCTGGTAAGACTCTTGGCAGTCTCTATATCCCCCTGTTGGTGATGGGTCCTGATAAGACTCATGGCCGTCTCTATATCCCACTGTTGGTGATGGGTCCTGGTAAGAATCTTGGCCGTCTCTATATCCCACTGTGGGTGACGGGTCCTGGTAAGACTCTTGGCCGTCTCTATATCCCCCTGTTGGTGATGGGTCCTGGTAAGAATCTTGGCCGTCTCTGTCTCCCACTGTTGGCGACGGGTCCTGGTAAGAATCTTGGCTGTCTCTATATCCCACTGTTGGTGACGGGTCCTCGTGAGACTCTTGGCCGTC
Organism: Calotriton arnoldi; assembly: GCA_963921515.1. NCBI lineage: Eukaryota > Metazoa > Chordata > Amphibia > Caudata > Salamandridae > Calotriton > Calotriton arnoldi. The sequence continues at coordinate 2,159,453 of CAWUFW010001411.1, read as the reverse complement.
TCTATATCCCACTGTTGTTGACGGGTCCTGGTAAGACTCTTGGCCGTCTCTAAATCCCTCTGTTGGTGATGGGTCCACGTGAAACTCTTGCCCATCTCTATACCCCCTGTTGGTGACGGGTCTTGGTAAGGCTCTTGGCCATCTCTATATTCCACTGTTGGTGATGGGCCCTCGTGAGACTCTTGGCCGTCTCTACATCCCACTGTTGGTGATGGGTCCTAGTGAGACTCTTGGCCGTCTCTATATCCCACTGTTGGTGATGGGTCCTGGTAAGACTCTTGGCCGTCTCTATATCCCACTGTTGGTGATGGGTCCTGGTAAGACTCTTGGCTGTCTCTATATCCCACTGTTGGTGACGGGTCCTGTTAGGACTCTGGGCCGTCTCTATATCCCACTGTTGGTGACGGGTCCTGTTAAGACTCTTGGCCGTCTCTATATCCCACTGTTGGTGACGGGTCCTGGTTAGACTCTTGGCCGTCTCTATATCCCCCTGTTGGTGATGGGTCCTGGTAAGACTCTTGGCAGTCTCTATATCCCACTGTTGGTGATGGTTCCTGGTAAGACTCTTGGCCGTCTCTATATCCCACTGTTGTTGTCGGGTCCTGGTAAGACTCTTGGCTGTCTCTACATCCCACTGATGGTGATGGGTCCTGGTAAGAATCTTGGCCGTCTCTATATCCCACTATTGGTGACGGGTCCTGGCAAAACTCTTGGCCGTCTCTATATCCCACTGTTGGTGATCGGTTCTGGTATGACTCTAGGCCATCTCCATATACCACTGTTGGTGACTGGTCCTAGTGAGACTTAGCCGTCTCTATATCCCACTGTTGGTGACGGGTCCTCGTGAGACTCTTGGCCGTCTCTATGTCTCACTGTTGGTGATGGGTCCTTGTATGACTCTTGGCCGTCTCTACATCCCACTGTTGGTGATGGGTCCTCATCAGACTTTTGGCCGGCTCTATATCCCACTGTTGGTGATGGGTCCTCGTGAGACTCTTGGCCGTCTCTACAGCCCACTGTTGGTGATGGGTCCTGTTAAGACACTTGGCCGTCTTTATATCCCACTGTTGGTGACGGGTCCTGTTAAGACTCTTGGCCGTCTCTATATCCCACTGTTGGTGACGGGTCTGTTAAGACGCTTGGCCGTCTCTATATCCCACTGTTGGTGACGGGTCCTGTTAAGACTCTTGGCCGTCTCTATATCCCACTGTTGGTGACGGGTCCTGGTTAGACTCTTGGCCGTCTCTATATCCCGCTGTTGGTGATGGGTCCTTGTAAGACTCTTGGCAGTCTCTATATCCCACTGTGGGTGACGGGTCCTGGTAAGACTCTTGGCCGTCTCTATATCCCCCTGTTGGTGATGGGTCCTGGTAAGAATCTTGGCCGTCTCTGTCTCCCACTGTTGGCGACGGGTCCTGGTAAGAATCTTGGCTGTCTCTATATCCCACTGTTGGTGACGGGTCCTCGTGAGACTCTTGGCCGTCTCTATATCCCACTGTTGTTGACGGGTCCTGGTAAGACTCTTGGCCGTCTCTAAATCCCTCTGTTGGTGATGGGTCCACGTGAAACTCTTGCCCATCTCTATACCCCCTGTTGGTGACGGGTCTTGGTAAGGCTCTTGGCCATCTCTATATTCCACTGTTGGTGATGGGCCCTCGTGAGACTCTTGGCCGTCTCTACATCCCACTGTTGGTGATGGGTCCTAGTGAGACTCTTGGCCGTCTCTATATCCCACTGTTGGTGATGGGTCCTGGTAAGACTCTTGGCCGTCTCTATATCCCACTGTTGGTGATGGGTCCTGGTAAGACTCTTGGCTGTCTCTATATCCCACTGTTGGTGACGGGTCCTGTTAGGACTCTGGGCCGTCTCTATATCCCACTGTTGGTGACGGGTCCTGTTAAGACTCTTGGCCGTCTCTATATCCCACTGTTGGTGACGGGTCCTGGTTAGACTCTTGGCCGTCTCTATATCCCCCTGTTGGTGATGGGTCCTGGTAAGACTCTTGGCAGTCTCTATATCCCACTGTTGGTGATGGTTCCTGGTAAGACTCTTGGCCGTCTCTATATCCCACTGTTGTTGTCGGGTCCTGGTAAGACTCTTGGCTGTCTCTACATCCCACTGATGGTGATGGGTCCTGGTAAGAATCTTGGCCGTCTCTATATCCCACTATTGGTGACGGGTCCTGGCAAAACTCTTGGCCGTCTCTATATCCCACTGTTGGTGATCGGTTCTGGTATGACTCTAGGCCATCTCCATATACCACTGTTGGTGACTGGTCCTAGTGAGACTTAGCCGTCTCTATATCCCACTGTTGGTGACGGGTCCTCGTGAGACTCTTGGCCGTCTCTATGTCTCACTGTTGGTGATGGGTCCTTGTATGACTCTTGGCCGTCTCTACATCCCACTGTTGGTGATGGGCCCTCATCAGACTTTTGGCCGGCTCTATATCCCACTGTTGGTGATGGGTCCTCGTGAGACTCTTGGCCGTCTCTACAGCCCACTGTTGGTGATGGGTCCTGTTAAGACACTTGGCCGTCTTTATATCCCACTGTTGGTGACGGGTCCTGTTAAGACTCTTGGCCGTCTCTATATCCCACTGTTGGTGACGGGTCTGTTAAGACGCTTGGCCGTCTCTATATCCCACTGTTGGTGACGGGTCCTGTTAAGACTCTTGGCCGTCTCTATATCCCACTGTTGGTGACGGGTCCTGGTTAGACTCTTGGCCGTCTCTATATCCCGCTGTTGGTGATGGGTCCTTGTAAGACTCTTGGCAGTCTCTATATCCCACTGTTGGTGATGGGTCCTGGTAAGACTCTTGGCAGTCTCTATATCCCACTGTTGGTGATGGTTCCTGTTAAGACTCTTGGCCGTCTCTATATCCCACTGTTTTTGAAGGTCCTGGTATGACTCTTGGCCGTCTCTGTATACCACTGTTGGTGACGGGTCCTGGTAAGACTCTTGGCCGTCTCTATATCCCACTGTTTTTGAAGGTCCTGGTATGACTCTAGGCCGTCTCTGTATACCACTGTTGGTGACGGGTCCTGGTAAGACTCTTGGCTGTCTCTATATCCCACTGTTGGTGATGGGTCCTTGTAAGACTCATGGCCGTCTCTATATCCCACTGTTGGTGATGGATCCTGTTAAGACTCTTGCCCGTCTCTATATCCCACTGTTGGTGATGCGTCCTCGTGAGACTTTTGGCTGTCTCTATATCCCACTGTTGGTGACGGGTCCTCGTGAGACTCTTGGCCACTCTATATCCCACTGTTGGTGATGGTTCCTGGTTAGACTCTTGGCCGTCGCTATATCCCACTGTTGGTGACGGGTCCTGGTAAGACTCTTGGCTGTCTCTATATCCCACTGTTGGTGACGGGTCCTGTTAAGACTCTTGGCCGTCTCTGTCTCCCACTGTTGGTGACGGGTCCTCATGAGACTCTTGGCCGTCTCTATATCCCACTGTTGTTATGGATCCTTGTGAGACTCTTGCCTGTCTCTATGTCTCACTGTTGGTGACAGGTCCTCGTGAGACTCTTGGCCGTCTCTATATCCCACTATTGGTGACGGGTCCTGGCAAAACTCTTGGCCGTCTCTATATCCCACTGTTGGTGATCGGTTCTGGTATGACTCTAGGCCATCTCCATATACCACTGTTGGTGATGGGTCCTAGTGAGACTTAGCCGTCTCTATATCCCACTGTTGGTGACGGGTCCTCGTGAGACTCTTGGCCGTCTCTATGTCTCACTGTTGGTGATGGGTCCTGGTAAGACTCTTGGCCGTCTCTATATCCCACTGTTGGTGATGGGTCCTGGTATGACTCTTGGCTGTCTCTATATCCCACTGTTGGTGACGGGTCCTGTTAGGACTCTGGGCCGTCTCTATATCCCACTGTTGGTGACGGGTCCTGTTAAGACTCTTGGCCGTCTCTATATCCCACTGTTGGTGACGGGTCCTGGTTAGACTCTTGGCCGTCTCTATATCCCCCTGTTGGTGATGGGTCCTGGTAAGACTCTTGGCCGTCTCTATATCCCACTGTTGGTGATGGGTCCTGGTAAGACTCTTGGCTGTCTCTATATCCCACTGTTGGTGACGGGTCCTGTTAGGACTCTGGGCCGTCTCTATATCCCACTGTTGGTGACGGGTCCTGTTAAGACTCTTGGCCGTCTCTATATCCCACTGTTGGTGACGGGTCCTGGTTAGACTCTTGGCCGTCTCTATATCCCTCTGTTGGTGATGGGTCCTGGAAAGACTCTTGGCCGTCTCTATATCCCACTGTTGGTGACGGTCCTGTTAAGACTCTTGGACGTCTCTATATCCCACTGTTGGTGACGGGTCCTGGTAAGACTCTTGGCTGTCTCTACATCCCACTGATGGTGATGGGTCCTGGTAAGAATCTTGGCTGTCTCTATATCCCACTGTTGGTGGCGGGTCCTCGTGAGACTCTTGGCCGTCTCTATATCCCACTGTTGTTGTCGGGTCCTGGTAAGACTCTTGGCTGTCTCTACATCCCACTGATGGTGATGGGTCCTGGTAAGAATCTTGGCTGTCTCTATATCCCATTGTTGGTGACGGGTCCTGGTAAGACTCTTGGCAGTCTCTATATCCCCCTGTTGGTGACGGGTCCTGGTAAGACTCTTGGCTGTCTCTATATCCCCCTGTTGGTGATGGGTCCTGATAAGACTCATGGCCGTCTCTATATCCCACTGTTGGTGATGGGTCCTGGTAAGAATCTTGGCCGTCTCTATATCCCACTGTGGGTGACGGGTCCTGGTAAGACTCTTGGCCGTCTCTATATCCCCCTGTTGGTGATGGGTCCTGGTAAGAATCTTGGCCGTCTCTGTCTCCCACTGTTGGCGACGGGTCCTGGTAAGAATCTTGGCTGTCTCTATATCCCACTGTTGGTGACGGGTCCTCGTGAGACTCTTGGCCGTCTCTATATCCCACTGTTGTTGACGGGTCCTGGTAAGACTCTTGGCCGTCTCTAAATCCCTCTGTTGGTGATGGGTCCACGTGAAACTCTTGCCCATCTCTATACCCCCTGTTGGTGACGGGTCTTGGTAAGGCTCTTGGCCATCTCTATATTCCACTGTTGGTGATGGGCCCTCGTGAGACTCTTGGCCGTCTCTACATCCCACTGTTGGTGATGGGTCCTAGTGAGACTCTTGGCCGTCTCTATATCCCACTGTTGGTGATGGGTCCTGGTAAGACTCTTGGCCGTCTCTATATCCCACTGTTGGTGATGGGTCCTGGTAAGACTCTTGGCTGTCTCTATATCCCACTGTTGGTGACGGGTCCTGTTAGGACTCTGGGCCGTCTCTATATCCCACTGTTGGTGACGGGTCCTGTTAAGACTCTTGGCCGTCTCTATATCCCACTGTTGGTGACGGGTCCTGGTTAGACTCTTGGCCGTCTCTATATCCCCCTGTTGGTGATGGGTCCTGGTAAGACTCTTGGCAGTCTCTATATCCCACTGTTGGTGATGGTTCCTGGTAAGACTCTTGGCCGTCTCTATATCCCACTGTTGTTGTCGGGTCCTGGTAAGACTCTTGGCTGTCTCTACATCCCACTGATGGTGATGGGTCCTGGTAAGAATCTTGGCTGTCTCTATATCCCACTGTTGGTGACGGGTCCTGGTAAGACTCTTGGCCGTCTCTATATCCCCCTGTTGGTGACGGGTCCTGGTAAGACTCTTGGCCGTCTCTATATCCCCCTGTTGGTGATGGGTCCTGATAAGACTCATGGCCGTCTCTATATCCCACTGTTGGTGATGGGTCCTGGTAAGAATCTTGGCCGTCTCTATAACCCACTGTGGGTGACGGGTCCTGGTAGGACTCTGGGCCGTCTCTATATCCCACTGTTGGTGACGGGTCCTGTTAAGACTCTTGGCCGTCTCTATATCCCACTGTTGGTGATGGGTCCTGGAAAGACTCTTCGCCGTCTCTATATCCCACTGTTGGTGACGGGTCCTGTTAAGACTCTTGGCCGTCTCTATATCCCACTGTTGGTGACGGGTCCTGTTAAGACTCTTGGCCGTCTCTATATCCCACTGTTGGTGACGGGTCCTGTTAAGACTCATGGCCGTCTCTATATCCCACTGTTGGTGATGGGTCCTGGTAAGAATCTTGGCCGTCTCTGTCTCCCACTGTTGGCGACGGGTCCTGGTAAGAATCTTGGCTGTCTCTATATCCCACTGTTGGTGACGGGTCCTCGTGAGACTCTTGGCCGTCTCTATATCCCACTGTTGTTGACGGGTCCTGGTAAGACTCTTGGCCGTCTCTAAATCCCTCTGTTGGTGATGGGTCCACGTGAAACTCTTGCCCATCTCTATACCCCCTGTTGGTGACGGGTCCTGGTAAGACTCTTGGCCATCTCTATATTCCACTGTTGGTGATGGGCCCTCGTGAGACTCTTGGCCGACTCTACATCCCACTGTTGGTGATGGGTCCTAGTGAGACTCTTGGCCGTCTCTATATCCCACTGTTGGTGATGGGTCCTGGTAAGACTCTTGGCCGTCTCTATATCCCACTGTTGGTGATGGGTCCTGGTAAGACTCTTGGCTGTCTCTATATCCCACTGTTGGTGACGGGTCCTGTTAGGACTCTGGGCCGTCTCTATATCCCACTGTTGGTTACGGGTCCTGTTAAGACTCTTGGCCGTCTCTATATCCCACTGTTGGTGACGGGTCCTGGTTAGACTCTTGGCCGTCTCTATATCCCCCTGTTGGTGATGGGTCCTGGTAAGACACTTGGCAGTCTCTATATCCCACTGTTGGTGATGGTTCCTGGTAAGACTCTTGGCCGTCTCTATATCCCACTGTTGTTGTCGGGTCCTGGTAAGACTCTTGGCTGTCTCTACATCCCACTGATGGTGATGGGTCCTGGTAAGAATCTTGGCTGTCTCTATATCCCACTGTTGGTGACGGGTCCTGGTAAGACTCTTGGCCGTCTCTATATCCCCCTGTTGGTGACGGGTCCTGGTAAGAATCTTGGCCGTCTCTATATCCCCCTGTTGGTGATGGGTCCTGATAAGACTCATGGCCGTCTCTATATCCCACTGTTGGTGATGGGTCCTGGTAAGAATCTTGGCAGTCTCTATATCCCACTGTGGGTGATGGGTCCTCGTAAGACTCTTGGCCGTCTCTATATCCCACTGTTGGTGATGGGTCCTGGTAAGAATCTTGGCCGTCTCTGTCTCCCACTGTTGGCGACGGGTCCTGGTAAGAATCTTGGCTGTCTCTATATCCCACTGTTGGTGACGGGTCCTCGTGAGACTCTTGGCCGTCTCTATATCCCACTGTTGTTGACGGGTCCTGGTAAGACTCTTGGCCGTCTCTAAATCCCTCTGTTGGTGATGGGTCCACGTGAAACTCTTGCCCATCTCTATACCCCCTGTTGGTGACGGTTTCTGATAAGTCTCTTGGCCACCTCTATATTCCACTGTTGGTGATGGGCCCTCGTGAGACTCTTGGCCGTCTCTACATCCCACTGTTGGTGATGGGTCCTAGTGAGACTCTTGGCCGTCTCTATATCCCACTGTTGGTGATGGGTCCTGGTAAGACTCTTGGCCGTCTCTATATCCCACTGTTGGTGATGGGTCCTGGTAAGACTCTTGGCTGTCTCTATATCCCACTGTTGGTGACGGGTCCTGTTAGGACTCTGGGCCTTCTCTATATCCCACTGTTGGTGACGGGTCCTGTTAAGACTCTTGGCCGTCTCTATATCCCACTGTTGGTGACGGGTCCTGGTTAGACTCTTGGCCGTCTCTATATCCCCCTGTTGGTGATGGGTCCTGGAAAGACTCTTCGCCGTCTCTATATCCCACTGTTGGTGACGGGTCCTGTTAAGACTCTTGGCCATCTCTATATCCCACTGTTGGTGACGGGTCCTGTTAAGACTCTTGGCCGTCTCTATATCCCACTGTTGGTGGCGGGTGCTGTTAAGACTCTTGGCCGTCTTTATATCCCACTGTTGGTGACGGGTCCTGTTAAGACTCCTGGCCGTCTCTATATCCCACTGTTGGTGACGGGTCCTGTTAAGACTCTTGGCCATCTCTATATCCCACTGTTGGTGACGGGTCCTGTTAAGACTCTTGGCCATCTCTATATCCCACTGTTGGTGACGGGTCCTGTTAAGACTCTTGGCCGTCTCTATATCCCACTGTTGGTGACGGGTCCTGGTTAGACTCTTGGCCGTCTCTATATCCCACTGTTGGTGACGGGTCCTGGTAAGACTCTTGGCCGTCTCTATATCCCACTGTTGGTGATGGGTCCTGGTAAGACTCTTGGCCGTCTCTATATCCCACTGTTGGTGATGGGTCCACGTGAAACTCTTGCCCATCTCTATACCCCCTGTTGGTGACGGGTCCTGGTAAGACTCTTGGCCATCTCTATATTCCACTGTTGGTGATGGGCCCTCGTGAGACTCTTGGCCGTCTCTACATCCCACTGTTGGTGATGGGTCCTAGTGAGACTCTTGGCCGTCTCTATATCCCACTGTTGGTGATGGGTCCTGGTAAGACTCTTGGCCGTCTCTATATCCCACTGTTGGTGATGGGTCCTGGTAAGACTCTTGGCTGTCTCTATATCCCACTGTTGGTGACGGGTCCTGTTAGGACTCTGGGCCGTCTCTATATCCCACTGTTGGTGACGGGTCCTGGTAAGACTCTTGGCTGTCTCTATATCCCACTGTTGGTGACGGGTCCTGTTAGGACTCTGGGCCGTCTCTATATCCCACTGTTGGTGACGGGTCCTGTTAAGACTCTTGGCCGTCTCTATATCCCACTGTTGGAGACGGGTCCTGGTTAGACTCTTGGCCGTCTCTATATCCCCCTGTTGGTGATGGGTCCTGGAAAGACTCTTCGCCGTCTCTATATCCCACTGTTGGTGACGGGTCCTGTTAAGTCTCTTGGCCGTCTCTATATCCCACTGTTGGTGAATGGTCCTGTTAAGACTCTTGGCCGTCTCTATATCCCACTGTTGGTGACGGGTCCTGTTAAGACTCTTGGCCGTCTTTATATCCCACTGTTGGTGACGGGTCCTGTTAAGACTCTTGGCCGTCTCTATATCCCACTGTTGGTGACGGGTCCTGTTAAGACTCTTGGCCGTCTCTATATCCCACTGTTGGTGACGGGTCCTGGTTAGACTCTTGGCCGTCTCTATATCCCACTGTTGGTGACGGGTCCTGGTAAGACTCTTGGCCGTCTCTATATCCCACTGTTGGTGATGGGTCCTCGTAAGACTCTTGGCCGTCTCTATATCCCACTGTTGGTGATGGTTCCTGGTAAGACTCTTGGCCGTCTCTATATCCCACTGTTGGTGACGGGTCCTGGTAAGACTCTTGGCCGTCTCTATATCCCACTGTTTTTGAAGGTCCTGGTATGACTCTTGGCCGTCTCTGTATACCACTGTTGGTGACGGGTCCTGGTAAGACTCTTGGCCGTCTCTATATCCCACTGTTTTTGAAGGTCCTGGTATGACTCTAGGCCGTCTCTGTATACCACTGTTGGTGACGTGTCCTGGTAAGACTCTTGGCTGTCTCTATATCCCACTGTTGGTGATGGGTCCTTGTAAGACTCATGGCCGTCTCTATATCCCACTGTTGGTGACGGGTCCTGGTAAGACTCTTGGCCGTCTCTATATCCCACTGTTTTTGAAGGTCCTGGTATGACTCTTGGCCGTCTCTGTATACCACTGTTGGTGACGGGTCCTGGTAAGACTCTTGGCCGTCTCTATATCCCACTGTTTTTGAAGGTCCTGGTATGACTCTAGGCCGTCTCTGTATACCACTGTTGGTGACGGGTCCTGTTAAGACTCTTGGCCGTCTCTATATCCCACTGTTGGTGACGGGTCCTCGTGAGACTCTTGGCCGTCGCTATATTCCACTGTTGGTGACGGGTCCTGGTAAGACTCTTGGCCGTCTCTATATCCCACTGTTGGTGACGGGTCCTGTTAAGACTCTTGGCCGTCTCTGTCTCCCACTGTTGGTGACGGGTCCTCGTGAGACTCTTGGCCGTCTCTATATCCCACTGTTGTTATGGATCCTTGTGAGACTCTTGCCTGTCTCTATGTCTCACTGTTGGTGACAGGTCCTCGTGAGACTCTTGGCCGTCTCTATATCCCACTATTGGTGACGGGTCCTGGCAAAACTCTTGGCCGTCTCTATATCCCACTGTTGGTGATCGGTTCTGGTATGACTCTAGGCCATCTCCATATACCACTGTTGGTGATGGGTCCTAGTGAGACTTAGCCGTCTCTATATCCCACTGTTGGTGACGGGTCCTCGTGAGACTCTTGGCCGTCTCTATGTCTCACTGTTGGTGATGGGTCCTTGTATGACTCTTGGCCGTCTCTACATCCCACTGTTGGTGATGGGTCCTCATCAGACTTTTGGCCGTCTCTATATCCCACTGTTGGTGATGGGTCCTCGTGAGACTCTTGGCCGTCTCTACAGCCCACTGTTGGTGATGGGTCCTGTTAAGACTCTTGGCCGTCTTTATATCCCACTGTTGGTGACGGGTCCTGTTAAGACTCTTGGCCGTCTCTATATCCCACTGTTGGTGACGGGTCTGTTAAGACGCTTGGCCGTCTCTATATCCCACTCTTGGTGACGGGTCCTGGTTAGACTCTTGGCCGTCTCTATATCCCGCTGTTGGTGATGGGTCCTTGTAAGACTCTTGGCAGTCTCTATATCCCACTGTTGGTGATGGGTCCTGGTAAGACTCTTGGCAGTCTCTATATCCCACTGTTGGTGATGGTTCCTGGTAAGACTCTTGGCCATCTCTATATCCCACTGTTGGTGACGGGTCCTGGTAAGACTCTTGGCCGTCTCTATATCCCACTGTTTTTGAAGGTCCTGGTATGACTCTTGGCCATCTCTGTATACCACTGTTGGTGACGGGTCCTGGTAAGACTCTTGGCTGTCTCTATATCCCACTGTTTTTGAAGGTCCTGGTATGACTCTAGGCCGTCTCTGTATACCACTGTTGGTGACGGGTCCTGGTAAGACTCTTGGCTGTCTCTATATCCCACTGTTGGTGATGGGTCCTTGTAAGACTCATGGCCGTCTCTATATCCCACTGTTGGTGATGGATCCTGTTAAGACTCTTGCCCGTCTCTATATCCCACTGTTGGTGATGGGTCCTCGTGAGACTTTTGGCTGTCTCTATATCCCACTGTTGGTGACGGGTCCTCGTGAGACTCTTGGCCACTCTATATCCCACTGTTGGTGATGGTTCCTGGTAAGACTCTTGGCTGTCTCTATATCCCACTGTTGGTGACGGGTCCTGTTAAGACTCTTGGCCGTCTCTGTCTCCCACTGTTGGTGACGGGTCCTCGTGAGACTCTTGGCCGTCTCTATATCCCACTGTTGTTATGGATCCTTGTGAGACTCTTGCCTGTCTCTATGTCTCACTGTTGTTGACAGGTCCTCGTGAGACTCTTGGCCGTCTCTATATCCCACTATTGGTGACGGGTCCTGGCAAAACTCTTGGCCGTCTCTATATCCCACTGTTGGTGATCGGTTCTGGTATGACTCTAGGCCATCTCCATATACCACTGTTGGTGATGGGTCCTAGTGAGACTTAGCCGTCTCTATATCCCACTGTTGGTGACGGGTCCTCGTGAGACTCTTGGCCGTCTCTATGTCTCACTGTTGGTGATGGGTCCTGGTAAGACTCTTGGCCGTCTCTATATCCCACTATTGGTGATGGGTCCTCATGAGACTTTTGGCCGTCTCTATATCCCACTGTTGGTGACGGGTCCTGCTAAGACTCTTGACTGTCTCTATATTGCACTATTAAGATGAGTCCTTGTAAGACTCTTGGCTGTCTGTATATCCCAGTGTTGGTGATGTGTCCTCATGAGACTTTTGGCCGTCTCTATGCCCCACTGTTGGTGATGGGTCCTTGTATGACTCTTGGCCGTCTCTACATCCCACTGTTGGTGACGGGTCCTCGTGAGACTCTTGGCAGTCTCTATATCCCCCTGTTGGTGATGTGTCCTCATGAGGCTTTTGGCTGTCTCTATATCCCACTGTTGGTGATGGGTCCTCATGAGACTTTTGGCCGTCTCTATGCCCCACTGTTGGTGATGGGTCCTTGTATGACTCTTGGCCGTCTCTACATCCCACTGTTGGTGACGGGTCCTCATGAGACTTTTGGCCGTCTCTATGCCCCACTGTTGGTGATGGGTCCTTGTATGACTCTTGGCCGTCTCTACATCCCACTGTTGGTGATGTGTCCTCATGAGGCTTTTGGCTGTCTCTATATCCCACTGTTGGTGACGGGTCCTCATGAGGCTTTTGGCCGTCTCTATATCCCACTGTTGGTAATGTGTCGTGTTAAGACTCTTGGCCGTCATTATGTCTCACTGTTGGTGACAGGTCCTAGTATGACTTTTGGCTGTCTTTATATCCCACCGTCGCTGACAGTTCGAGGTAAGGCTCTTGGCCATCTCTGTAGGAGAGTAGGATCTGCCTCTTATGGTTACCCCCACTTTTTGCTGATGTTACACTGTTATTCGACTTTAGTCTGGCTAGGGCCCTGCTATCCAGGACCCCAGCCTAGCTGCTTCCTCTCTAAATTGATTCCATGTACCTTAAGTACACTTCAGATTGGATTCTGGGGAGCCCTTATAAGTCCCTAGTATATGGTATACTATGTACCCAGGGCATAGGTACCCCAGAGGCCTACCAGGGGCTGAAGCATGTATTATGCCACGCCTGGGCAGCCTTCCAAAATGACACCACAGGACTGCTACAGCAGCCTGAGTAAGGTGGTGCATGCACCCCTTACTGAGATATAGGTTCACTATATCTCACCCTATCACTGCACATATAATCCTATTAGTCACCCCTATGGCAGGCCTTATCAATCCTGAAGGCAGGGTGCTTGGTTTTATGTGAGAGGGTGCCCATGCATGAGCAGAGCCCCTCTGCAGCCTTCGGAATCTCCTCTCCGGGGTTGTCTGTGGTGCAGCCTGACCATATACTCTTAAGTGCATTATATCCTCGCAGTAAATGCTAACTTTGGGATGGCTGCACGGAAACATGTCGTGTTTGGTGTCAAACACCTTGGAATCATACCCCCACACCAGTAACTGGTGTGGGAGTATGATCCCACCCTTCTAGAGGGAGAGGCATGACAGCACCGGTATACCCGGTACCAACTAAACAGAGCCCTGGCATCACAAAATGGATGCTGCAGCCACAGACACGAGTCTGGCCTCCTGCTGCTGACCGAAACTCCGGCAGGGGAGGCCTGGACAATAGGTTTCCTGTCACAGGGAGGTGTGACCACCTCCCAGACAGGCCTTAGTGGATTGGGGCTGGGTGGGTGCACTCCAAGAGTGCTTTGAAGTCCTGCACTGGGGGCACATTTGGTGTCCTCGTGCATACCCCAGTTCAAACCGGTTGCAGGGGCTGCCAGCCCCTGCTCTGGTGCGAAACTGGACAAAGGAAATGGGTGTAGCCACCCCTCTTTCCAAACCCTCCCATAGGTGGGTCCCCTGAGTTAGTCCAACCCCTTTCTTAGGTATAAGTAAGGAACCCCTGGCAACAGGACTTTAGATATCTCTGGACGAAATTCTGCAACTGAATCCTGGAACTTCGATGCTCTACTCAAGACTAGAGGACTGAAGAAATCTCCCTTGGGGTCAAGGAGTGACTCCCCTGCTTGGCAGGCACCAACGAAGCATTTGCCGGTCTGCATCTCCGAAGCTCCTGCTAGACTCCGAAGTAATTGCAGCCCAGGAAGAGGATTTCCAGACTTCTCAGAGGGCGACCGAGTCCCCAGCAAAGCTGAGACCCGCAGCCCTCACGAGTGACGTGGAACCGGAACTCCTGGACACCGTGCACATTTGCTAGTGCACTGACTTCTCAACGTCTCTTGAAGTCCTGCTTTGGGATACTTGTAGCCCAGGCCCCGAGCACCATTTGCACTGAAGATTGTGAGCCTACACTCTACGAGTGTTCCGTGGGCCCACTTCCTGCATTTCCGCTTGGGGCGCCTTTGAAATCCCTGGTTCATCAACTGGTGGGTCCCTGTGAAGGTAACTCTGATTTTCCTTGGGCTTCCCTGGTTGCTCCAGACGTGCCCTGACTCCCCACCGCGTGGTGAGTCCCTCATACCTTGCTGGTCTGCACAGAAGCATCTTTCTCCTTTCTGCGTGGGTTGCTGTTGCCAAGGCTTGTTGTGTTCAATCCGGACACCAACGCTGCAGCACTCGACATCCTTTGTGGGACAACTAGAATTCAGCTCCTGGTCATCGTCGACACCTCCTGGGCCTCGTGGCTGAAGAGTCAAGCTTCACCTCTTTCACCTGAAGCACCCGACATCGGTGGGCATTCGACTATCGTGCCCCTGGTCAATGGCAAGTGACCCAGACTCTGTCCCCTCTGCTTTCAGGTTCTTCACATCTTCGATCCAGGCTTGGATCTCTTCGGCCACTTCGCATCTTCCCGGCAGCAGCACTTCTTTGCAGGCTGCCATTGAAATCGACGAGCGACCCGACACCATTTGACACCTATGCACCCGGCTTCCCTGGGTGAGGTAACTTGAGTACTCCGGTGCTCCCGTGGGTGTTGACTCTAGAACTGTCTAAGTCCAAGAGGGTTTGGTCCTAGTCCATTTCTAAGTGTCCTTAATCTTTAAAACTCTAACTGCGACTTTCCCATAGACTTTAACGGAGCTTGCGGCTGTGTTCACACACTGCACACGGCCCCCGTGGGTCCCCTGCGTCACTACCTTGGGTGGTTCCTTGGGGTCCCACCGATTCTACAGGCTCTAGGCCTTGGGTCTACTTAAGTCGTGGTTCTTATACCACTTTCTTAATATATGGTTAGGTACGCCCCTAGGGCTAATCGTATATTGTGCTAATTTACTGTGCTATTTGACTTGTAACTTGTGTACTTTGACCTCTAGCCTCATAAAGAGACTATTGGGTAGTGTTTAGTAATAAATACATATATTTTATATATATACCTGGTGTGGTTCTCCTTTCATTTGGTCATTCATGAGATTATAGACTGGTAAAACAAACAGCTTAACACTCCTTCAAGACTTAGCCTGAAGGCTGCTCTCCATAGCTACCACTAGGATAGCTTTCAATAAAGGTTGTCTTTAAACCTATCATCAATAAAGGTCGTTTGGACTGGTGCAAGGTGCCCACTATAACTAGTGGACAGCATATACCAGGCCAACTTCTCACAGTCTCTATATCCCACTGTTGGTGATGGGTAATGGTATGACTCTAGGCCGTCTCTATTTACCACTGTTGGTGACGGGTCCTGGTGAGACTCTTGGCCGTCTCTATGTCCCGCTGTTGGTGATGGGTCCTCGTGAGACTCTTGGCCGTCTCTATATCCCACTGTTGGTGACGTGTCCTGTTAAGACTCTTGGCCATCTCTGTCTCCCACTGTTGGTAACAGGTCCTGGTAAAACTCTTGGCTGTCTCAATATCCCACTATTGGTGATGGGCCCTGGTATGACTCTAGGCCGTCTCTATATACCACTGTTGGTGACGGGTCCTAGTAAGACTCTTCGCTGTCTCTATATCCCACTGTGAGTGATGGGTCCTGGTGAGACTCTTGGCTGTCTGTCTCCCACTGTTGGTGCTGGGTCCTTGTAAAACTCTTGGCCGTCTTTATATCCCTTTGCTGGTGATGGGTCCTTGTAAGACTCTTGGCTGTCTCTATATCCCACTATTGGTGATTGGTCCGCATGAGACTTTTGGCCGTCTCTATATCCCCCTGTTTGTGATGGGTCCTGGTAAGACTCTTGACGGTCTCTATATCCCACTGTTGGTGACAGGTCCTCGTGAGACTTTTGGCCGTCTCTATACCCCACTGTTGGTGACGGGTCCTTGTGAGACTCTTGGCTGTCTCTATATCCCTCTGTTGGTGACGGTTCGTGGTAGGACTCTTGGCTGTCTCTATATCCCACTGTTGGTAATGTGTCGTGGTAAGACTCTTGGCCATCTCTATATCCCACTGTGAGTGACGGGTCCTGGTATGACTCTTGGCCGTCTCTATATCCCACTGTTGGTGACGGGTCCTGGTAAGACTCTTGGCCGTCTCTATGTCCCACTGTTGGTGATGGGTCCTGGTATGACTCTTGGCCGTCTCTATATCCCACTGTTGGTGACGGGTCCTGGTAAGACTCTTGGCCGTCTCTATGTCCCACTGTTGGTGACGGGTCCTCATGAGACTCTCTGCCGTCTCTATGTCCTACTGTTGGTGATGGGTCCTTGTGAGACTCTTGGCCGTCTCTACATCCCACTGTTGGTGATGGGTCCTTGTGAGACTCTTGGCCGTCTCTACATCCCACTGTTGGTGATGGGTCCTCGTGAGACTCTTGGCCATCTCTATATCCCACTATTGGTGATGGGTCTCATGAGACTTTTGGCCGTCTCTATATCCCACTGTTGGTGACGGGTCCTGGTAAGACTCTTGACTGTCTCTAATTTGCACTGTTAAGATGGGTCCTTTTAAGACTCTTGGCCGTCTCTATATCCCACTGTTGGTGACGGGTCCTGGTAAGCCTCTTGACTGTCTCTAATTTGCACTGTTAAGATGGGTCCTTTTAAGACTCTTCGCCGTCTCTATATCCCACTGTTGGTGACGGGTCCTGTTAAGACTCTTGGCCGTCTCTATATCCCACTGTTGGTGATGTGTCCTCATGAGGCTTTTGGCTGTCTCTATATCCCACTGTTGGTGATGGGTCCTCATGAGACTTTTGGCTGTCTCTATATCCCACTGTTGGTAATGTGTCGTGTTAAGACTCTTGGCCGTCATTATGTCTCACTGTTGGTGACAGGTTCTAGTATGACGCTTGGCTGTCTTTATATCCCACCGTCGCTGACAGTTCGAGGTAAGACTCTTGGCCGTCTCTATATCCCACTGTTGGTGATGGGTCCTGGTATGACTCTAGGCCGTCTCTATTTACCACTGTTGGTGACGGGTCCTGGTGAGACTCTTGGCCATCTCTATGTCCCGCTGTTGGTGATGGGTCCCCGTGAGACTCTTGGCCGTCTCTATATCCCACTATTGGTGATGGGTCCTGGTATGACTCTTCGCTGTCTCTATATCCCACTGTGAGTGATGGGTCCTGGTGAGACTCTTGGCTGTCTGTCTCCCACTGTTGGTGACGGGTCCTTGTGAGACTCTTGGCCGTCTCTATATCCCACTGTTGGTGATGGGTCCTGGTAAGACTCTTATCCGTCTCTATATCCCACTGTTGGTGATGGGTCCTGGTAAGACTCTTATCCGTCTCTATATCCCACTGTTTGTGAAGGTCCTGGTAAGACTGTTGGCCGTCTCTATATCCCACTGTTGGTGACGGGTCCTAGTATGACTCTTGGACGTCTCTATATCCCATTGTTGGTGATGGGTCCTGGTATGACTCTTCAACATCTCTATATCCTACTGTTGTTGACGGGTCTTCGTGAGACTCTTGGCCATCTCTATATCCCACTGTTGGTGATGGGTCCTTTAAGATTCATAGCCGTCTCGATATCCCACTGTTTGTGATGGGTCCTGGTAAGACTTGGCTGTCTCTAGATCCCACTGTTGGTGACGTGTCCTGGCGAAAATCTTGGCTGTCTCTATATCCCCCTGTTGGTGATCGATCATGGCGAGACTCTTGGCTGTCTCTATATCCCCCTGTTGGTGACGGGTCCTGGCGAGACTCTTGGCTGTCTCTATATCCCCCTGTTGGTGACAGGTCCTGGCAAGACTCTTGGCTGTCTCTATATCCCACACTTGGTGACGGGTCCTGGAGAGACTCTTGGCGGTCTCTATATCCCCCTGTTGGTGACGGGTCCTGGCGAGACTCTTGGCCGTCTCTATATCCCTCTGTTGGTTATGGGTCCTGGTAAGACTCTTGGCCGTCTCTATATCCCCATTTTGGTGACAGGTCCTGGTAAGACTCTTGGGCGTCTCTATATCCCCCTGTTGGTGATGGGTCCTTTAAGACTCTTGGCCGTCTCTATATCCCACTGTTTGTGAAGATCCTGGTAAGACACTTGGCTGTCTCTATATCCCCCTGTTGATAACTGGTTCTGGTGAGACTCATGGCTGTCTCTATATCCCACTCTTGGTGATGGGTCCTGGTTAGACTCTTGGCCGTCTCTATATCCCACTGTCGCTGATGGATCGTGGTAAGACTCTTGGACGTCTCTATATCCCACTGTTGGTGATGGGTCCTTGTAAGACTCTTGGCCGCTCTATATCCCACTGTTGGTGACGGGTCCTGGTAAGACTCTTGGGTGTCACTATATTACACTGCTGGTGATGTGTCCTGGTAACACTTTTCCTTTTCTATGTCCTGGTAAGACTCTTGGCCGTCTCTAAGTCCCACGAATGGTGATGGTCCTGGAAAGATGATGATATCAATGTTCCGACAGGTGAGTGTGGCACCTGTGCTGCCTCTGTTGTCCTAGATTATGAACTTCAAGTACCTCCCATAAGCGGAGAAGACAGAAGAGAGAAGAGATTCGTAGGGGACAGAGGCGGAGGGGACAGAGGCAGAGGGGACAGAAGCAGAGGGGACAGAAGCGGAGAGGACAGAAGCAGAGGGGACAGAAGGAGAGAGTTACAGAGGCAGAGGGGACACAAGCAGAGGGGACGGAACTGGACAGAAACAGAGGGGACAGAAGCAGAGAGGACAGAAGCAGACAGTAGCAGAGGGGACAATTGCAGAGGGGACAGAAGCAGAGAGGACAGAAGTGGAGGGGCAGAAGCGGACAGAAGTGGAGGGGACAGAAGAGGAGAAGGGAGAGAACAGAGCGGAGATGACAAAAGTGGAGGGGACAGAAGAAGAGGGGACAGAAGCAGAGGGGACAGAAGCAGAGGGGACAGAAGCGGTGAGGACAGAAGTGGAGGGGACAGAAGCAGAGGCGACAGAAGCGCAGAGGACAGAAGCAGAGGAGACAGAAGTGAAGGGGGCAGAAGCGGAGGGGACAGAAGCAGAGGAGACAGAAGCGGAGGAGACAGAAGCAGAGAGGACAAAAGCAGAGGGGACAGAAGTGGAGGGGACAGAAGCAGAGGAGACAGAGGTGGAGGGGGACATAAGCAGAGGAGACAGAAGTGGAGGGGACAGAAGCGGAGGGGACAGAAGAGGAGAGGGCAGAAGCGGAGAGGACAGATGCGGAGGGGACAGAAGGGGAGGGGACAGAAGCAGAGGGGATCCAAGCAGAGAGGACAGATGAAGAGGGACAGAGGCAGAGGTGACACAAGCAGAGGGGACACAAGTGGACAAAAGCAGAGAGGACAGAAGCGGAGAGGACAGAAGTGGAGAGGACAGAAGCAGAAGAGACAGAAGTGGAGGAGACAGAAGTGGAGGGGACAGAAGTGGAGGGGACAGAAACAAAGAGGACAGAAGCAGAGGGAACAGAAGCAGAGGGGACAGAAGCGGAGGAGACAGAAGCGGAGGGGACAGAAGTGGAGGGGACAGAAGCAGACGGGACAGAAGCGGAGGGGACAGAAGTGGAGGGGACAGAAGCAGAGGTGACAGAAGCAGAGGAGACAGAAGTGGAGGGGACAGAAGCGGAGAGGACAGAAGTGGAGGGGGCAGAAGCGGAGGGGACAGAAGCGGAGGGGACAGAAGCAGAGGGGACAGAAGCATAGGGGACAGAAGCAGACAGAAGTGGAGAGGAGAGGGGACAGAAGTGGAGGGGACAGAAGAGGGGAGAGGACAGAAGCAGAGGGGACAGAAGTGTGGGGACAGAAGAGGAGAGGGGAGAGGACAGAAGCAGAGAGGACAGAAGCTGAGAGGACAGAAGCTGAAGGGACAGAAGTGGAGAGGGGAGAGGACAGAAGCAGAGAGGACAGAAGTGGAGAGGACAGAAGCGGAGAGGACAGATGCGGAGGGGACAGAAGCGGAGAGGACAGAAGCAGAGGGGACAGAAGTGGGGGAGACAGAAGCAGAGGAAACAGAAGTGGGGGGAGACAGAAGCAGAGGAGACAGAAGTGAAGGGGGCATAAGCAGAGGGGACAGAAGCCGAGAGGACAGAAGCGGAGAGGATACAGAAGCGGAGAGGACACAAGCGGAGAGGACAGATGCGGAGGGGACAGAAGCGGAGAGGATAGAAGCAGAGGGAACAGAAGCAGAGGAGAAAGAAATGAGGGAGAAAGAAGTTGAGGTGACAGAAGTGGAGGGGACAGAAGCGGAGAGGACAGAAGCGCAGGAGACAGAAGCAGAGGAGGAAGAAATGAAGGAGAAAGAATTGGAGGGGACAGAAGTGGAGGGGACAGAAGCGGAGAGGACAGAAGCAGAGGGGACAGAAGCAGAGGGGACAGAAGCAGAGAGGACAGAAGCAGACGGGACAGAAGTGGAGGGGACAGAAGCAGAGAGGACAGAAGCGGAGAGGACAGAAGCAGAGGAGACAGAAGTGGAGGAGAAAGAAGTGAAGGGGAAAGAAGTGGTGTGGACAGAAGCGGAGAGGACAGAAGCAGTGGGGACAGAAGTGGCAGGGGCAGAAGCCGAGAGGACAGAAGCAGAGGAGACAGAAGCAGAGGAGACAGAAGTGGAGGGGACAGAAGTGGACGGGACAGAAGCGGAGAGGACAGAAGCAAAGGGGACAGAAGTGAGGAGGGGAGAGGACAGAAGCAGAGAGGTCAGAAGCAGAAGAGAAAGAAGTGGAGGGGACAGAAGCGAAGAGGACAGAAGTAGAGGGGACAGAAATGAAGGAGACAGAAGCAGAGGAGACAGAAGTGACAGAGACAGAAGCAGAGGAGATAGAAGTGAAGGGGGCATGAGCAGAGGGGACAGAAGCGGAGAGGACAGAAGCGGAGAGGAGACAGAAGCGGAGAGGACACAAGCGGAGAGGACAGATGCTGAGGGGACAGAAGCGGAGAGGACAGAAGTGGAGGAGACAGAAGCAGAGGAGACAGAAGTGAAGGGGGCATAAGCAGAGGGGACAGAAGCGGAGAGGACAGAAGCGGAGAGGAGACAGAAGCGGAGAGGACACAAGCGGAGAGGACAGATGCGGAGGGGACTGAAGCGGAGAGGACTGAAGCAGTGGCGACAGAAGCAGAGGGGAAAAAGTGGGGGGGACAGAAGTGGAGGGGACAGAAGCGGAGAGGACAGAAGCAGAGGAGACAGAAGCAGATGAGAAAGAAATGGGGGAGAAAGAAGTGGAGAGGACAGAAGTGGAGGGGACATAAGGGGAGAGGACAGAAGCAGAGGGGATAGAAGCAGAGGAGACAGAAGCAGTGAGGACAGAAGCAGAGGGGACAGAAATGGGGGGACAGAAATGGAGGGGACAGAAGCGGAGAGGACAGAAGCAGAGAGGACAGAAGCAGAGGAGACAGAAGTGGAGGAGAAAGAAGTGGAGGGGACAGAACTGGAGGGGACAGAAGCGGAGGAGACAGAAGCAGATGGGACAGAAGCAGAGGGGAAAGAAGTTGTGTGGACAGAAGCGGAGAGGACAGAAGCAGTGGGGACAGAAGTGAAGGGGGCAGAAGCCGAGAGGACCAAAGCAGAGGAGACAGAAGCAGAGGAGACAGAAGTGAAGGGGACAGAAGTGGAGGGGACAGAAGTGGAGAGGACAGAAGCAGAGGGGACAGAAGCTGAGGAGACAGAAGCAGAGAGGACAGATGCAGAGGAGACAGAAGCAGAGAGGACAGAAGCGGAGGAGACTGAAGCAGAGGAGAAAGAAATGGAGGAGAAAGAAGTGGAGGGGACAGAAGCGGAGACGACAGAAGCAGAGGGGACAGAAGCAGAGGGGACAGAAGAAGAGAGGACAGAAGCAGAGGGGACAGAAATGGACGGGACAGAAGCGGAGAGGACAGAAGCAGAGAGGACAGAAGCAGAGGAGACAGAAGTGGAGGAGAAAGAAGTGGAGGGGACAGAAGTGGAGGGGACAGAAGCGGAGGAGACAGAAGCAGACGGGACAGAAGCAGAGGGGAAAGAAATTGTCTGGACAGAAGCGGAGAGGACAGAAGCAGTGGGGACAGAAGTGGAGGGGCAGAAGCCGAGAGGACCGAAGCAGAGGAGACAGAAGCAGAGGAGACAGAAGTGGATGGGACAGAAGTGGAGGGGACTGAAGCGGAGAGGACAGAAGCAGAGGGGACAGAAGCAGAGGAGACAGAAGCGGAGAGGACAGAAGCAGAGGAGACAGAAGCAGAGAGGACAGAAGCGGAGGAGACAGAAGCAGAGGAGAAAGAAATGGAGGAGAAAGAAGTGGAGGGGACAGAAGCGGAGACGACGGAAGAAGAGGGGACAGAAGCAGAGGGGACAGAAGCAGAGAGGACAGAAGCAGAGGGGACAGAAGTGTAGGGGACAGAAGCGGAGAGGACAGAAGCGGAGAGGACAGAAGCAGAGGAGACAGAAGTGGAGGAGAAAGAAGTGGAGGGGATAGAAGTGGAGGGGACAGAAGCAGAGGAGACAGAAGCAGACGGGACAGAAGCAGAGGGGAAAGAATTGGTGTTGACAGAAGCGGAGAGGACAGAAGCAGTGGGGACAGAAGTGGAGGGGGCAGAAGCCGGGAGGACAGAGGCAGAGGAGACAGAAGCAGAGGAGACAGAAGTGGAGGGGACAGAAATGGAGGGGACAGAAGCGGAGAGGACAGAAGCAGAGGGGACAGAAGTAGAGAGGACAGAAGCAGAGGGGACAGAAGGAGAGGAGACAGAAGGAGAGGAGGCAGAAGTGGAGGGGACAGGAGCAGAGGGGACAGAAGTGAGGAGGGGAGAGGACAGAAGCAGAGAGGTCAGAAGCAGAAGAGAAAGAAGTGGAGGAGACAGAAGCAGAGAGGACAGAAGCTTAGGGGACAGAAGCAGAGGGGACAGAAGCAGAGGGGACAGAAGCAGAGAGGACAGAAACAGAGGGGACAGAAGTGGAGGAGACAGAAGCAGAGGAGACAGAAGTGGAAGGAGACAGAAGCAGAGGAGATAGAAGTGAAGGGGGCATAAGCAGAGGGGACAGAAGCGGAGAGGAGAGAAGCGGAGAGGAGACAGAAGCGGAGAGGACACAAGCGGAGAGGACAGATGCGATGGGGACAGAAGCGGAGAGGACTGAAGCAGCGGGGACAGAAGCAGAGGAGAAGGAAGTGGAGGGGACAGAAGTGGAGGGGACAGAAGCGGAGAGGACAGAAGCGAAGGAGACAGAAGCAGAGGAGAAAGAAATGGAGGAGAAAGAAGTGGAGAGGACAGAAGTGGAGGGGACACAAGCGGAGAGGACAGATGCGGAGGGGACAGAAGCGGAGAGGACAGAAGTGGAGGAGACAGAAGCAGAGGAGACAGAAGTGACGGGGGCATAAGCAGAGGGGACAGAAGCGGAGAGGACAGAAGCAGAGAGGAGACAGAAGCGGAGAGGACACAAGCAGAGAGGACAGATGCGGAGGGGACTGAAGCGGAGAGGGCTGAAGCAGAGGGGACAGAAGCAGAGGGGAGAGAAATGGGGGAGAAAGAAGTGGAGAGGACAGAAGTGGAGGGGACAGAAGCGGAGAGGACAGAAGTGGAGGGGGCAGAAGCGGAGCGGACAGAAGCAGAGGGGACAGAAGAGGAGGGGACAGAAGCAGACAGAAGTGGAGAGGAGAGGGGACAGAAGTGGAGGGGACAGAAGAGGGGAGAGGACAGAAGCAGAGGGGACAGAAGCTGAGAGGACAGAAGCTGAAGGGACAGAAGTAGAGAGGGGAGAGGACAGAAGCAGAGAGGACAGAAGCGGAGAGGACAGAAGCGGAGAGGACAGATGCGGAGGGGACAGAAGCGGAGAGGACAGAAGCAGAGGGGACAGAAGTGGGGAAGACAGAAGCAGAGGAGACAGAAGTGGGGGAGACAGAAGTAGAGGAGACAGAAGTGAAGGGGGCATAAGCAGAGGGGACAGAAGCCGAGAGGACAGAAGCGGAGAGGATACAGAAGCGGAGAGGACACAAGCAGAGAGGACAGATGCGGAGGGGACAGAAGCGGAGAGGATAGAAGCAGAGGGAACAGAAGCAGAGGAGAAAGAAATGGAGGAGAAAGAAGTGGAGGTGACAGAAGTGGAGGGGACAGAAGCGGAGAGGACAGAAGCGCAGGAGACAGAAGCAGAGGAGAAAGAAATGGAGGAGAAAGAATTGGAGGGGACAGAAGTGGAGGGGACAGAAGCGGAGAGGACAGAAGCAGAGGGGACAGAAGCAGAGGGGACAGAAGCAGAGAGGACAGAAGCAGAGGGGACAGAGAAGTGGAAGGGACAGAAGCAGAGAGGACAGAAGCGGAGAGGACAGAAGCAGAGGAGACAGAAGTGGAGGAGAAAGAAGTGAAGGGGACAGAAGTGGAGGGGACAGAAGCGGAGGAGACAGAAGGAGACGGGACAGAA
Source organism: Calotriton arnoldi (assembly GCA_963921515.1). Taxonomy (NCBI): domain Eukaryota; kingdom Metazoa; phylum Chordata; class Amphibia; order Caudata; family Salamandridae; genus Calotriton; species Calotriton arnoldi. The sequence goes on along the minus strand of CAWUFW010001411.1, from coordinate 2,135,168 downwards.
GCAGTGGGGAAAGAAGTGGTGTGGACAGAAGCGGAGAGGACAGAAGCAGTGGGGGAAGAAGTGGCGGGGGCTGAAGCCGAGAGTACAGAAGCAGAGGAGACAGAAGCAGAGGAGACAGAAGTGGAGGGGACAGAAGTGGAGGGGACAGAAGCGGAGAGGACAGAAGCAAAGGGGACAGAAGTGAGGAGGGGAGAGGACAGAAGCAGAGAGGTCAGAAGCAGAAGAGAAATAAGTGGAGGGGACAGAAGCGAAGTGGACAGAAGCAGAGGGGACAGAAGTAGAGGTTACAGAAGCAGAGGGGACAGAAGCGGAGAGGACAGAAGCAGAGGGGACAGAAGTGAAGGAGACAGAAGCAGAGGAGACAGAAGTGACGGAGACAGAAGCAGAGGAGATAGAAGTGAAGGGGGCATGAGCAGAGGGGACAGAAGCGGAGAGGACAGAAGCCGAGAGGACAGAAGCGGAGAGGAGACAGAAGCGGAGAGGACACAAGCGGAGAGGACAGATGCTGAGGGGACAGAAGGGGAGAGGACAGAAGTGGAGGAGACAGAAGCAGAGGAGACAGAAGTGAAGGGGGCATAAGCAGAGGGGACAGAAGCGGAGAGGACAGAAGCGGAGAGGAGACAGAAGTGGAGAGGACACAAGCGGAGAGGACAGATGCGGAGGGGACTGAAGCGGAGAGGACTGAAGCAGAGGGGACAGAAGCAGAGGGGAAAAAAGTGGGGGGGACAGAAGTGGAGGGGACAGAAGCGGAGACGACAGAAGCAGAGGGGATAGAAGCAGAGAAGACAGAAGCAGAGAGGACAGAAGTGGAGGGGACAGAAGTGGGGGGACATAAGGGAGAGGACAGAAGTAGAGGGGATAGAAGCAGAGGAGACAGAAGCAGAGAGGACAGAAGCAGAGGGGACAGAAGTGGGGGGGACAGAAATGGAGGGGACAGAAGCGGAGAGGACAGAAGCGGAGAGGACAGAAGCAGAGGAGACAGAAGTGGAGGAGAAAGAAGTGGAGGGGACAGAAGTGGAGGGGACAGAAGCGGAGAGGACAGAAGCAGAGGGGACAGAAACAGAGGAGACAGAAGAAGAGAGGACAGATGCAGAGGAGACAGAAGCAAAGAGGACAGAAGCGGAGGAGACAGAAGCAGAGGAGAAAGAAATGGAGGAGAAAGAAGTGGAGGGGACAGAAGCGGAGACGACAGAAGCAGAGGGGACAGAAGTAGAGGGGACAGAAGGAGAGAGGAAAGAAGCAGAGGGGACAGAAATGGAGGGGACAGAAGCGGAGAGGACAGAAGCAGAGAGGACAGAAGCAGAGGAGACAGAAGTGGAGGAGAAAGAAGTGGAGGGGACAGAAGTGGAGGGGACAGAAGCAGAGGAGACAGAAGTGGAGGAGAAAGAAGTGGAGGGGATAGAAGTGGTGGGGATAGAAGTGGAGGGGACAGAAGCAGAGGAGACAGAAGCAGACAGGACAGAAGCAGACAGGACAGAAGCAGAGGGGAAAGAAGTGGTGTGGACAGAAGCGGAGAGGACAGAAGCAGTGGGGACAGAAGTGGAGGGGGCAGAAGCCGGGAGGACAGAGGCAGAGGAGACAGAAGCAGAGGAGACAGAAGTGGAGGGGACAGAAATGGAGGGGACAGAAGCAGAGAGGACAGAAGCAGAGGGGACAGAAGTGGAGAGGACAGAAGCAGAGGGGACAGAAGGAGAGGAGACAGAAGGAGAGGAGGCAGAAGTGGAGGGGACAGGAGCAGAGGGGACAGAAGTGAGGAGGGGAGAGGACAGAAGCAGAGAGGTCAGAAGCAGAAGAGAAAGAAGTGGAGGAGACAGAAGCAGAGAGGACAGAAGCTGAGGGGACAGAAGCAGAGGGGACAGAAGCAGAGGGGACAGAAGCAGAGAGGACAGAAGCAGAGGGGACAGAAGGGGAGGAGACAGAAGCAGAGGAGACAGAAGTGGAGGAGACAGAAGCAGAGGAGATAGAAGTGAAGGGGGCATAAGCAGAGGGGACAGAAGCGGAGAGGACAGAAGCGGAGAGGAGACAGAAGTGGAGAGGACACAAGCGGAGAGGACAGATGCGGAGGGGACAGAAGCGGAGAGGACTGAAGCAGCGGGGACAGAAGGAGAGGAGAAGGAAGTAGAGGGGACAGAAGTGGAGGGGACAGAAGCGGAGAGGACAGAAGCGAAGGATACAGAAGCAGAGGAGAAAGAAATGGATGGAGAAAGAAGTGGAGAGGACAGAAGTGGAGGGGACACAAGCGGAGAGGACAGATGCGGAGGGGACAGAAGCGGAGAGGACAGAAGTGGAGAAGACAGAAGCAGAGGAGACAGAAGTGAAGGGGGCATAAGCAGAGGGGACAGAAGCGGAGAGGAGAGAAGCAGAGAGGAGACAGAAGCGGAGAGGACACAAGCGGAGAGGACAGATGCGGAGGGGACTGAAGCGGAGAGGACTGAAGCAGAGGGGACAGAAGCAGAGGGGAAAGAAGTGTATGGGGACAGAAGTGGAGGGGCAGAAGCGGAGAGGACAGAAGCAGAGGAGACAGAAGCAGAGGAGAAAGAAATGGGGGAGAAAGAAGTGGAGAGGACAGAAGTGGAGGGGACAGAAGCGGAGAGGACAGAAGCAGAGGGGATAGAAGCAGAGGAGACAGAAGCAGAGAGGACAGAAGCAGAGGGGACAGAAATGGAGGGAACAGAAATGGAGGGGACAGAAGCGGAGAGGACAGAAGCGGAGAGGACAGAAGCAGAGGAGACAGAAGTGGAGGAGAAAGAAGTGGAGCGGACAGAAGTGGAGGGGACAGAAGCGGAGGAGACAGAAGCAGACGGGACAGAAGCAGAGGGGAAAGAAGCTGTGTGGACAGAAGCGGAGAGGACAGAAGCAGTGGGGACAGGAGTGGTGGGGGCAGAAGCCGAGAGGACTGAAGCAGAGGAGACAGAAGCAGAGGAGACAGAAGCAGAGGAGACAGAAGTGGAGGGGACAGAAGTGGAGGGGACAGAAGCGGAGAGGACAGAAGCAGAGGGGACAGAAGCAGAGAGGACAGAAGCAGAGGAGACAGAAGCAGAGAGGACGCAGAGAGGACAGAAGCGGAGGAGACAGAAGCAGAGGAGAAAGAAATGCAGGAGAAAGAAGTGGAGGGGACAGAAGTGGAGGGGACAGAAGCGGAGAGGACAGAAGCAGAGGGGACAGAAGCAGAGGGGACAGAAGCAGAGGGGACAGAAGCAGAGAGGACAGAAGCAGAGGGGACAGAAGTGTAGGGGACAGAAGCGGAGAGGTCAGAAGCGGAGAGGACAGAAGCAGAGGAGACAGAAGTGGAGGAGAAAGAAGTGGAGGGGACAGAAGTGGAGGGGACAGAAGCGGAGGAGACAGAAGCAGACGGGACAGAAGCAGAGGGGAAAGAAGCTGTGTGGACAGAAGCGGAGAGGACAGAAGCAGTGGGGACAGGAGTGGTGGGGGCAGAAGCCGAGAGGACTGAAGCAGAGGAGACAGAAGCAGAGGAGACAGAAGCAGAGGAGACAGAAGTGGAGGGGACAGAAGTGGAGGGGACAGAAGCGGAGAGGACAGAAGCAGAGGGGACAGAAGCAGAGAGGACAGAAGCAGAGGAGACAGAAGCAGAGAGGACGCAGAGAGGACAGAAGCGGAGGAGACAGAAGCAGAGGAGAAAGAAATGCAGGAGAAAGAAGTGGAGGGGACAGAAGTGGAGGGGACAGAAGCGGAGAGGACAGAAGCAGAGGGGACAGAAGCAGAGGGGACAGAAGCAGAGGGGACAGAAGCAGAGAGGACAGAAGCAGAGGGGACAGAAGTGTAGGGGACAGAAGCGGAGAGGACAGAAGCAGAGGAGACAGAAGTGGAGGAGAAAGAAGTGGAGGGGACAGAAGTGGAGGGGACAGAAGCGGAGGAGACAGAAGCAGACGGGACAGAAGCAGAGGGGAAAGAAGTGGTGTGGACAGAAGCGGAGAGGACAGAAGCAGTGGGGACAGAAGTGGGAGGGCAGAAGCCGGGAGGACAGAAGCAGAGGAGACAGAAGTGGAGGGGACAGCAGCTGAGAGGGCAGAAGCAGAGGGGACAGAAGCGGAGAGGACAGAAGCAGAGGGGACAGAAGGAGAGGAGACAGAAGTGGAGGGGACAGAAGCAGAGGGGACAGAAGTGAGGAGGGGAGAGGACAGAAGCAGAGAGGTCAGAAGCAGAAGAGAAAGAAGTGGAGGAGACAGAAGCAGAGAGGACAGAAGCAGAGGGGACAGAAGCAGAGGGGACAGAAGCAGAGGGGACAGAAGCGGAGAGGACAGAAGCAGAAGGGACAGAAGCAGAGAGGACAGAAGCAGAGGGGATAGAAGCAGAGGAGACAGAAGCAGAGAGGACAGAAGCAGAGGGGACAGAAATGGACACAGAAATGGAGGGGACAGAAGCGGAGAGGACAGAAGCGGAGAGGACAGAAGCAGAGGAGACAGAAGTGGAGGAGGAAGAAGTGGAGGGGACAGAAGTGGAGTGCACAGAAGCGGAGGTGACAGAAGCAGACGGGACAGAAGCAGAGGGGAAAGAAATTGTGTGGACAGAAGCGGAGAGGACAGAAGCAGTGGGGACAGGAGTGGTGGGGGCAGAAGCCGAGAGGTCTGAAGCAGAGGAGACAGAAGCAGAGGAGACAGAAGTGGAGGGGACAGAAGTGGAGGGGACAGAAGCGGAGAGGACAGAAGCGGAGGGGACAGAAGCAGGGGAGACAGAAGCAGAGAGGACAGAAGCAGACGAGACAGAAGCAGAGAGGACAGAAGCGGAGGAGACAGAAGCAGAGGAGAAAGAAATGCAGGAGAAAGAAGTGGAGGGGACAGAAGTGGAGGAGACAGAAGCGGAGAGGACAAAAGCAGAGGGGACAGAAGCAGAGGGGACAGAAGCAGTAGGACAGAAGCAGAGGGGACAGAAGTGTAGGGGACAGAAGCGGAGAGGTCAGAAGCGGAGAGGACAGAAGCAGAGGAGACAGAAGTGGAGGAGAAAGAAGTGGAGGGTACAGAAGTGGAGGGGACAGAAGCGGAGGAGACAGAAGCAGACGGGACAGAAGCAGAGGGGAAAGAAATGGTGTGGACAGAAGCAGAGAGGACAGAAGCAGTGGGGACAGAAGTGGAGGGGGCAGAAGCCGGGAGGACAGAAGCAGAGGAGACACAAGCAGAGGAGACAGAAGTGGAGGGGACAGAAGTGGAGGGGACAGAAGCGGAGAGGACAGAAGCAGAGGGAACAGAAGCGGAGAGGACAGAAGCAGAGGGGACAGAAGGAGAGGAGACAGAAGTGGAGGGGACAGGAGCAGAGGGGACAGAAGTGAGGAGGGGAGAGGACAGAAGCAGAGAGGTCAGAAGCAGAAGAGAAAGAAGTGGAGGAGACAGAAGCAGAGAGGACAGAAGCAGAGGGGACAGAAGCAGAGGGGACATAAGCAGAGGGGACAGAAGCGGAGAGGACAGAAGCAGAGGGGACAGAAGTGGAGGAGACAGAAGCAGAGGAGACAGAAGTGGAGGAGACACAAGCAGAGGAGATAGAAGTGAAGGGGGCATAAGCAGAGGGGACAGAAGCGGAGAGGAGAGAAGCGGAGAGGAGACAGAAGCGGAGAGGACACAATCGGAGAGGACAGATGCGGAGGGGACAGAAGCGGAGAGGACAGAAGTGGAGGAGACAGAAGCAGAGGAGACAGAAGTGAAGGGGGCATAAGCAGAGGGGACAGAAGCTGAGAGGACAGAAGTGGAGAGGAGACAGAAGCGGAGAGGACACAAGCGGAGAGGACAGATGCGGAGGGGACAGAAGTGGAGAGGACTCAAGCAGCGGGGACAGAAGGGGAGGAGACAGAAATGGAGGAGAAAGAAGTGGAGAGGACAGAAGTGGAGGGGACAGAAGTGGAGGGGACAGAAGCGGAGAGGACAGAAGCGGAGGAGACAGAAGCAGAGGAGAAAGAAATGGGGGAGAAAGAAGTGGAGAGGACAGAAGTGGAGGGGACAGAAGCGGAGAGGACAGAAGCAGAGGGGACAGAAGCAGAGGATACAGAAGCAGAGAGGACAGAAGCAGAGGGGACAGAAGTGGAGGGGACAGAAGTTGAGAGGACAGAAGTGGAGGGGACTGAAGCGGAGGAGACAGAAGCGGAGAGGACAGAATTGCAGGGGACAGAAGCAGAGGAAACAGAAGCGCAGGGGACAGAAGCAGAGGGGACAGAAGCAGAAGGGACAGAAGCAGAGTGGACAGAAGTGGAGGGGACAGAACCAGAGGGGACAGAAGCGGAAGGGGACAGAAGCAGAGGTTACAGAAGCAGAGGGGACAGAAGCAGACGGGACAGAAGTGGAGAGGAGAGGGGACAGAAGCAGAGGGGACAGAAGGAGAGGGGACAGAAGTGGAGAGGGCCGAAGTAGAGGAGGAAGAAGCGGAGAGGACATAAGAGGACAGAAGCAGAGGGGACAGAAGCAGAGGAGACAGAAGCAGAGGAGACATAAGTGGAGGGGAGAGAAGCGGAGGTGACAGAAGCAGAGGAGACAGAAGCAGAGGGGACAGAAGGAGAGGAGACAGAAGTGGAGGAGAAAGAAGCGGAGGGGACAGAAGCGGAGGTGACAGAAGCAGAGGAGACAGAAGCAGAGGGGACAGAAGCAGAGGGGACAGAAGCAGAGGGGACAGAAGAAGAGGGGACAGAAGAAGAGGGGACAGAAGAAGAGGGGACAGAAGCGAACAGAAGTGGAGAGGAGAGGGGACAGAAGCAGAGGGGACAGAAGGAGAGGGGACAGAAGTGGAGGGGACAGAAGAGGAGAGAGGAGAGGACAGAAGCAGAGGGGACAGAAGTGGAGGGGACAGAAGCACACAGAAGTGGAGGGAACAGAAGAGGAGAGGGGAGAGGACAGAAGCAGAGAGGACAGAAGCTGAGAGGACAGAAGCTGAGGGGACAGAAGTGGAGAGGGGAGAGGACAGAAGCAGAGAGGACAGAAGCGGAGAGGACAGAAGCAGAGGGGACAGAAGTGGAGGAGACAGAAGCAGAGGAGACAGAAGTGGAGGAGACAGAAGCAGAGGAGATAGAAGTGAAGGGGGCATAAGCAGAGGGGACCGAAGAGAGAGGGCAGAAGTGGAGAGGAGACAGAAGCGGAGAGGACACTAGCGGAGAGGACAGATGCGGAGGGGACAGAAGCGGAGAGGACAGAAGCAGAGGGGACAGAAGCAGAGGGGACAGAAGTGGGGGGGACAGAACCAGAGGGGACAGAAGCGGAGGGGACAGAAGCAGAGGGGACAGAAGGAGAGGGGACTGAAGCAGACGGGACAGAAGTGGAGAGGAGAGGAGAGGGGACAGACGCAGAGGGGACAGAAGGAGAGGGGACAGAAGTGGAGGGGGCAGAAGAGGAGAGGGGAGAGGACAGGAGCAGAGGGGACAGAAGTGGAGGGGACAGAAGCAGACAGAAGTGGAGGGAACAGAAGAGGAGAGGGGAGAGGACAGAAGCAGAGAGGACAGAAGTTGAGAGGACAGAAGCTGAGGTGACAGAAGTGGAGAGGGGAGAGGACAGAAGCAGAGAGGACAGAAGCGGAGAGGACAGAAGCGGAGAGGACAGATGCGGAGGGGACAGAAGCGGAGAGGAGAGAAGCAGAGGAGACAGAAGTGGAGGAAACAGAAGCAGAGGAGACAGAAGCAGAGAAGACAGATGCGGAGGGGACAGAAGCGGAGAGCACAGAAGCAGATGGGACAGAAGTGGAGGAGACAGAAGCAGAGGAGACAGAAGTGGAGGAGACAGAAGCAGAGGAGACAGAAGTGAAGGGGGCATAAGCAGAGGGGACAGGAGAGGAGACAGAAGCGGAGAGGACACAAGTGGAGAGGACAGATGCGGAGGGGACGGAAGCAGAGAGGACAGAAGCGGAGAGGACAGATGCAGAGGGTACAGAAGTGGAGGGGACAGAAGCGGAGAGGACAGAAGCAGAGGGGACAAAAGCAGAGGGGAGAGAAGCCGAGAGGACAGATGCAGAGGGGACAGAAGTGGAGGGGACAGAAGCGGAGAGGACAGAAGTGGAGGGGACAGAAGCAGAGGAGACAGAAGTGGAGGAGAAAGAAGTGGAGGGGACAGAAGTGGAGGGGACAGAAGCAGAGGAGACAGAAGCAGAGGGGACAAAAGCAGAGGGGAAAGAAGTGGTGTGGACAGAAGCAGAGAGGACAGAAGCAGAGGGTACAGAAGTGGAGGGGGCAGAAGCCGAGAGGACAGAAGCAGAGGAGACAGAAGCAGAGGAGACAGAAGTGGAGGGGACAGAAGTGGAGGGGACAGAAGCGGAGAGGACAGAAGCAGAGGGGACAGAAGGAGAGGAGACAGAAGTGGAGGGGACAGAAGCAGAGGGGACAGAAGTGAGGAGGGGAGAGGACAGAAGCAGAGAGGTCAGAAGCAGAAGAGAAAGAAGTGGAGGGGACAGAAGTGGAGAGGACGGAAGCAGATGGGACAGAAGCAGAGGGGACAGAAGCAGAGGGGACAGAAGATGATGCCACAGAAGTAGAGGGGACAGAAGTGGAGGGGGAAGAAGCGGAGATGACAGAAGCGGAGAGGGCAGAAGTGGAGAGGAGAGGGGACAGAAGCAGAGGGGACAGAAGGAGAGGGGACAGAAGTGGAGGGGACAGAAGTGGAGAGAGGAGAGGACAGAAGCAGAGGGGACAGAAGCTGAGAGGACAGAAGCTGAGAGGACAGAAGCTGAGGGGACAGAAGTGGAGAGGGGAGAGGACAGAAGCGGAGAGGACAGAAGCGGAGAGGACAGAAGCGGAGAGGACAGATGCGGAGGGGACAGAAGCGGAGAGGACAGAAGCAGATGGGACAGAAGTGGAGGAGACAGAAGCAGAGGAGACAGAAGTGGAGGAGACAGAAGCAGAGGAGATAGAAGTGAAGGGGGCATAAGCAGAGGGCACTGAAGAGAGAGGGCAGAAGTGGAGAGGAGACAGAAGTGGAGAGGACACTAGCGGAGAGGACAGATGCGGAGGGGACAGAAGCGGAGAGGACAGAAGCAGAGGGGACAGAAGCAGAGGAGAAAGAAATGGAGGGGACAGAAGTGGAGGGGACAGAAGCGGAGAGGACAGAAGCGGAGGAGACAGAAGCAGAGGAGACAGAAGCGGAGGAGACAGAAGCGGAGGAGACAGAAGCAGAGGGGACAGAAGCAGAGGAGACAGAAGCTGAGGGGACAGAAGTGGGCAGAAGTGGAGGGGACAGAAGCAGAGAGGACAGAAGCAGAGGGGACAGAATCAGAGGAGACAGAAGCAGAGGGGACAGAAGCGAGAGAGGACAGAAGCGGAGGAGACAGAAGCAGAGGGTACAGAAGTGGTGGGGACAGAAGCAAAAGGGACAGAAGCAGAGGAGACAGAAGTGGAGGGGACAGAAGCAGAGGAGACAGAAGTGGAGGGGGCAGAAGCAGAGGAGACAGAAGTGGAGGGGACAAAAGCAGAGGAGACAGAAGTGGAGGGGACAGAAGCAGAGGAGACAGAAGTGGAGGGGACAGAAGCAGAGAGGACAGAAGCAGAGGAGACAGAAGTGGAGAGGATAGAAGCAGAGGGGACAAAAGCGGACAGGACAGAAGCAGAGGGTACAGAAGCAGAGGAGACAGAAGCGGTGGAGACAGAAGTGGAGGGGACAGAAGCGGTGGAGACAGAAGCGGTGGGACAGAAGCGGAGAGGTCAGAAGCAGAGGGGACAGAAGTGGCGGTGACAGAAGTGGAGGGGACAGAAACTTTCTATGCTTGATCTTTTGAGTGGTTTCCCTCACTCTTGTGTGCCAGGGTGTGCTGGACCTCACTCTGGTGAGCCGGTGTGTGCTGGACCTCACTCTGGTGTGCCGGTGTGTGCTAGACCTCACTCTGGTGAGCTGGTGTGCGCTGGACCTCACTCTGGTGTGCCGGTGTGTGCTGGACCTCACTCTGGTGTGCCGGTGTATGCTGGACCTCACTCTGGTGTGCCGGTGTGTGCTGGACCTCACTCTGGTGAGCTGGTGTGTGCTGGACCTCACTCTGGTGTGCCGGTGTGTGCTGGACCTCACTCTGGTGTGCCGGTGTGTGTTGGACCTCACTCTTGTGTACTGGTGTGTGCTGGACCTCATTCTGGTGTGCCGGTGTGTGCTGGACCTCACTCTGGTGTGCTGGTGTGTGCTGGACCTCACTCTGGTGTGCTGGTGTGTGCTGGACCTCACTCTTGTGTGCTGGTGTGTGCTGTTCCTCACTCTGGTGAGCCGGTGTGTTCTGGACATCACTCTGGTCTGCTAGTGTACGCTGGACCTCACTCTGGTGTGCTGATGTGTGCTGGAGCTCACTCTTTTGTGCCGGTGTGTGCTGGAACTCACTCTGGTGTGCCAGTGTGGGCTGGACCTCACTCTGGTGTGCTGGTATGCACTGGACCCCAGTCTAGTGTGCCAGTGTGTGTTGGATCTTACTCTGGTGTGCCGGTGTGCGCTTAAACTCACTCTTGTGTGCCGGTGTGTGCTAGACCTCTCTCTGATGTGCTGGTGTGTGCTGGGCCTCACTCTGGTGTGCCAGTGTGTGCTGGACCTCACTCTGGTGTGCCGGTGTGTGCTGGAGCTCACTCTGGTGTGCTGGTGTTTGCTGGACCTCACTCTCAGGTGCCGATGTCCACTGGGCCTCACTCTGGTGTGTCGGTGTGCTCTGGACCTCACTCTGGTGTGCCGAAGTGTGCTGGACCTCACTCTGATATGCTGGTGTGTGCTGGACCTCACTCTTGTGTGCGGTGTGTGCTGGACCTCACTCTGGTGTGCAGGTGCGTGCTGGACCTCACTCTGGTGTGCCGGTGTGTACTGGGCCTCACTCTGGTGTGCCAGTGTGTGCTGGACCTCACTCTGATGTGCCTGGGTGTGCTGGACCTCACTCTGGTGTGCTGGTGTGTGCTGGGCCTCACTCTGGTGGGCGGTGTGTGCAGGACCTCACTCTGGTGTGCCGGTGTGGGCTGGACCTCACTCTGGTGTGCTACTGTGTGCTGGAACTCACTCTGGTGTGCCAGTGTGCGCTGGACCTCACTCTTGTGTGCCCGTTTGTGCTGGACCTCACTCTGGTGTGACAGTGTGTGCTGGACCATATTCTGGTGTGCCGGTGTGAGATGGACCTCACTCTGGTGAGCCAGTGTGTGCTGGATCTCACTCTGGTGAGCCGGTGTACGCTGCACCTCACTCTGGTGTGCCGGTGTGTGCTGGACCTCACTCTAGTGTGCTGGTGTGTTCTGAAGCTCACTGTGGTGTGCCGGTGTGTGCTGGACCTCACTCTGGTGTGCCGTTGTGTGCAGGACCTCACTCTGGTGTGCCTGTGTGTGCTGGACCTCACTCTGGTGTGCTGGTGTGTGCTGGGCCTCACTCTGGTGTGCCGGTGTGTGCCGGACCTCACTCTTATGTGCCTGGGTGTGCTGGACCTCACTCTGGTGTGCTGGTGTGTGCTGGGCCTCACTCTGGTGGGCGGTGTGTGCTGTACCTCACTCTGGTGTGCCGGTGTGTGCTGGACCTTACTCTGGTGTGCTGGTGTGTGCTGGACCTCACTTCGGTGTGCCTGTGTGAGCTGGAGTTCACTCTGGTGTGTTGGTGTGTGCTGGACATCACTCTGGTGTGCGGTGTGTGCTGGGCCTCACTCTGGTGTGCCGGTGTGTGCTGGACCTCACTCTTGTGTACCAGTGTGTGCTGGACCTCACTCTTATGTGCCGGTGTGTGCTGGACCTCACACTGGTGAGCTGGTGTGCGCTGGACCTCACTCTGGTGTGCCGGTGTGTGTTGGACCTCACTCTTGTATACCTGTGTGTGCTGGACCTCACTCTGGTGTGCCGGTGTGTGCTGGACCTCACTCTGGTGTGCTAGACCACACTCTGGTGTGCTGGTGTGTGCTGGTGTGTGCTGGACCTCACTCGGCTGTGCCAGTGTGCAATGGACCTCACTCTGGTGTACTGGTGTTTGCTGGACCCCATTCTTGTGTGCCGGTGTGTGCTGGACCTCACTCTGGTGTGCGGGTGTGTGCTGGACCTCACTCTTGTGTGCCGGTGTGTGCTAGACCTCACTCTGGTGAGCCGGTGTACGCTGGACCTCACTCTGGTGTGCTGGTGTGTGCTGGACCTCATTCTGGTGTGCCGGTGTGTGCTGGACCTCACTCTGGTGTGTCGGTATGTGCTTTACCTCAGTCTGGTGTGCTGGTGTGTGCTGGACCTCACTCTGGTGTGCTGGTGTGTGCTGGACCTCACTCTGGTGTGCCGTTGTGTGCTAGAACTCACTCTGGTGTGCCGGTGTGTGCTGGACCTCACTCTGGTGTGCCGGTGTACGCTGGGCCTCAATCTGGTGTGCTGGTGTGTGCTGGACCTCAGTCTGGTGTGTGCTGAATCTCACTCTGGTGTGCTGGTTGTGAGAAGTTGGCCTGGTATATGCTGTCCACTAATTAAAGTGGGCACCTTGCACCAGTCCAAACGACCCTCATGGTGATTAGGTCAAAGATAACCTTTATAGAAAGCTATCCTAGTGGTAGCTATGGAGAGCAGCCTTCAGGCTAAGTCTTGAAGGAATGTAAAGCAGCTTGTTTTACCAGAACAGAACCTCCTGAGTGATCAAATGAAAGGAGAACCACACAGTGTTATATAAAAAATATGTATTTACTACTAAACACTCTCTACTAATCTCTATGCGAGATTAGAACATAAAGCACACAATACTTAATCAATAGAACAGCAGTAAATAGCACAATACACAGCGGGCTCCAGGGGGAGACCGAACCATATACTAATAAAATGGTATAACAACAACGACAACACTAGACACAGTGCCTAGAGCATGTAGAATCGCTGGGACCCCCAGGAACCACCCAAAGGAGTGACACAGGGAGCCCACGGAGGACGGGTGCAGTGTGGGAACACAGACGCGTGCTCCGTACAACTCTATGGGAAAGTCGTGGTTGGTAAATTACAGTTTAAGGACACTTCGGAGAGGACTTCAAGCAAACCCTTTGGAACATAGAAGGTTCTAAGGCCAGCACCCTTGTGAGTACTGAGGTACCCGTGTTACCTATCCCAGAGGAGCCGGGTGCATAGGGGTCAAGTGGTGTCGGAAACCCTCGTCGTTTTCAATGGCGTGATGCAAAGAAGTGCTGCTGCCGGGAAGATGAAAAGTGTCCGGTGGAATCCAAGCCTGGATATGAGGTGAGAAGAACCTGAAAGCAGAGGGGACAGAGTCTGGGTCACTTCAGGGTGACCAGGGGCTCGATAGACGAATGCCCACCGATGTCGGGTGCTTAAGGTGTGCAGATAGGATGCTTGACTCTGCAACCACGGGGACCAGGAGATGTCGATGATGACCAACGTCCGGAGGTGAACTGTCCCACGAAGGATGTCGAATGCTGAGGGGTCAGTGTCCGGATTGAACACCAACAAGCCTTGGCCAAGGCAACCCACGCAGGCAGAGGAAACAGGTTACGTTGTGGACCAGCAAGGTCCAGGAGACTCTCCAAGATATGGGGAGTCAGGGCACATCTGGAGCAACCAGGGAAGCCCAAGGAAAATCAAAGTGACCCTCACCAGGACCCACAGGCCAATGGACCAGGGATCGCGAGGGGACCTCGAGCAAATTCACAAAGCACCAGCCCACAGAGCACTCATGGAGTGGAGGCCGGAGATCTTCGTGGAAAATGCTGCTCAGGGTCGGGACTACACGTAGTCCAAAGCACAGCCTCAGGGGTCACCAAAAAGCATATGCTGCTGCAAAAGTACACGGTGCACAGGGGTTCGAGTTGCACGGTTCCCACGAGGGATACTGGTCTCAGGATTGCTGAGAGAGTAGATCGACCTCAGGGACACTCGGGAACCCACCTCTTGTGTTGTAGAAATCTTTGGAGTCCTCAGGAGCTCAGGAGATGCAAACTGGTCAGATGCGTTTAGGTGCCTGCTGCTGCAGGGGAGTAACTCCTTTACTCCAAGGGAGATTCTTCTGTCGTCCAGCGAAGTGTAGACCATCGAAGTACTTGGTTTCTGTTGCAGAGTTTAGTCCAGGTAAAATCCAAAGTCCTGTAATCAGGTTTCCCACTTTATACCCAGGAAAGGGGTTGGACTGACTCTGGGGACCCTCCAAGGGGAGGGGCAGGACAGAGGGGTGGCTACACCCATGTCCTTTGTCCAGTTTCGCGCCAGAGCAGGAGCAAATGGCTCCTGGAACTGGTTTGAGCTGGACTATGCATGGGGACACCAAATGTGTCCCCAGTGCAGACTTTCTGACACTCTCAGAGTGTACCCACCCAGCCCCAATACACTAAAGCCTGTCTGGGAGGTGGTCACACCTCCCTGTGACAGGAAACCTATTGTCAGCTCTTCCTCTGCTCGAGCTTGGCTCAGCAGCAGGAGGGCAGACTTGTGTCTGTGGCTGGCAGCATCCATTTTGTGATGCCCAGGTCGAGAAAGCTGGTACCGGGTATACTGGTGATCCACATAAGTCCCTCTAGGAGGGTGGAATCATACCTCCCCTGCCAGTTACTGGCGGGGAGGTATGATTCCAAGGTGTTTGACACCAAACACGACATGTTTCTAAGCAGCAGTTTTAAAGTTAGCATTTACCGCGAGGTTATAATGCATTAAATATATATGGTTGGATGCATCACAGACAACCCCGGAGAATAGGTTCCGAAGGCTGCAGAGGGGCCCTACTCATGCAGGGGCACTCTCTCACACAAAACCCAGCACCTGCCTTCAGGATTGATAAGGCCTGCCATTGGGGTGACTGATAGGTTTATATGTGCAGTGATTTAGAATAGATATCGGGAATCTATATCTAAGTAAGGGCTGCGTGCACCTCATTACACAGGCTGCAGTAGCAGACCTGTGGTGTCATTTTGAATGGCCTCTCAGGGGTGGCACAATACATGCTTCAGCCCATGGGAGGCTTCTGGGGTACCTATGCCCTGGGTACATGGTGTACCATATACTAGGGACTGATAAGGGTACCCCAGAATCCAATCTGGAGTGTACCTAAAGTACATGCAATCAATTTACAGGAGAAAGCATATAGACTGGGGTCCTGAATAGCAGGATCCCAGTCAGTCTAAGTCAAAAACAGTGATACATCAGAAAAAAGTGAGGGTAACCATAAGAGGCAGATCCTACTCTCCTACACAACCCCCCCCCAAACACAGGGACATTAAACTAACCTTAACCAGTTGAGTCTTCATGTTCTAAGTGGAAATATCTTTAGAGTCCATCTGCATTGGCATGGTTACTCCCAGGTCTATGTTCCACTGTATAGTCCATCCACTGTAGGGAAATGGACCACCTCAAAAGTTTGGGGTTTTCACCCTTCATCTGTTTTAGCCATAAGAGGGGCTTGTGGTCTGTCTGAACAATGAAGTGAGTGCCAAACAAGTATGGCCTCAGCTTCTTCAAGGCCCAAACCACAGCAAAGGCCTCCCTCTCAATAGCTGACCAACGTTTCTCTCTGGGGGTCAGCCTTCTGCTAATAAAAGCTACTGGCTGATCCTGACCCTCTTCATTCAGTTGTGATAACACAGCCCCTACTCCCAACTCAGATGCATCAGTTTGAACAATGAATTGTTTGGAATAGTCAGGACTTTGCAGAATGGGAGCAGTGCACATGGCCTGCTTCAGGTCATCAAATGCCTTTTGACAGCTAACTGTCCACTGAACTTTCTTAGGCATCCTTTTGGAAGTTAGATCATCCGAAGGGGTCACTATAGATCCATATCCTTTGACAAACCTCCTGTAATACCCAGTCAGGCCCAAGAAAGCTCTGACCTGAGTTTGGGTAGTTGGAGCAACCCAGTCCATGATGGTCTGGAATTTGCTCTGCAATGGTTGAACCTGGCCTCCACCCACAAGGTGGCCTAGGTATACAACCTTACTCTGCCCTATCTGGCACTTGGTGGCCTTGATAGTGAGGCCTGCTTTTTGCAGAGCCCCTAAAACATTTCTCAGGTGGACCAGGTGATCCTCCCAGGTGGAGCTAAAGACAGCAATATCACCTAGATAAGCTGCACTATAGGCTTCCAGGCCTGTAAGGACTTTGTTCACCAACCTTTGAAAAGTGGCAGGTGCATTCTTCAAGCCAAAGGGCATCACCACAAATTGGTAGTGCCCACTAGGGGTTGAAAATGCTGTTTTTGGTTTTGCATCCTCAGCTAATCTGATTAGCCAGTAACCAGCTGTCAGGTCAAATGTACTCAGAAACTTGGCAGAGGCCAAAGTATCTATAAGTTCATCTGCCCTGGGTATTGGATGGGCATCAGTCCTAGTGACTGCATTGAGACCCCTGTAGTCAACACAGAACCTCATCTCTCTCTTACCACCCTGGGAGTGAGGTTTTGGTACCAAGACCACTGGACTAGCCCAAGGGCTATCTGAGGGCTCAATTACTCCCAGCTCCAACATTTTCTGGACTTCAGTCCTGATACAGTCCCTGACATGGTCAGGTTGCCTGTAAATCTTATTTTTAACAGGCAGACTGTCACCTGTGTCCACTTCATGAGTGCACCAGGTAGTCTGACTTGGAGTCAGTGACAACATATGTCTGAACTGATTCAGGACTTGCCTACAATCAGTTTGCTGCTGGTCAGTGAGGCTGCCTGCCAAGGCTACACCATCAACTGAACCCTCATCAGGGTTCTGTGAGAGCAGGTCTGGGAGTGGATCACTCTCTTCCTCCTGTCCCTCATCAGTAGCCATGAGCAAGCCCATGTCTACCCTGTCCACATATGGCTTGAGCCTGTTCACATGGAGCACCCTATGGGGGCTACTGGGAGTTCCAAGGTCCACCAGGTAGGTAACCTCTCCCTTTTGCTCAATGATAGTATGGGGTCCACTCCACTTGTCTTGGAGGGCTGCGGGGGCCACTGGCTCCAACACCCATACTTTCTGTCCTGGCTGATAAACAGTCACAACAGCCTTTTGGTCATGCCAGGCCTTTTGAAATTCCTGGCTAGCCTCAAGGTTTTTGGATGCCTTCTTCATGTACTCAGCCATCCTGGAGCGGAGACCAAGTACATAGTCCACAATATCCTGTTGAGGGGGTTTGATAGGTAACTCCCATCCCTCCTTCACTAGACATAAAGGACCCATAACAGAAGTTCAAAAGGGCTGTAACCAACCCCCTTCTGAGGAACCTCTCTGTAGGCAAAGAGAAGGCAGGGCAAAAGGATGTCCCATCTACGCCTGAGCTTTTCAGGGAGACCTTTAATCATGCCCTTGAGTGTTTTGTTGCATCTCTCAACTAACCCATTGCATTGTGGGTGATAAGGAGTGGTAAATTTGTAATTTACTCCATACTCCTTCCACATAGCAGTCAAGTAACCAGACATAAAGTTTGCACCTCGGTCTGATACTACCTCCTTAGGAAAACCCACTCTGGAAAAGACTCCCAGGAGGGCTCTAGCAACAACAGGAGCTGTGGTAGTCCTAAGGGGAATTGCTTCTGGATACCTAGTGGTATGGTCCCCCACCACTAGTATGAATCTGTGCCCAGATGCAGTCTGAGGATCCATTGGACCAACTATGTCAATCCCAACCCTCTCAAAGGGAACCCCCACCACAGGTAGTGGTATCAAGGGGGCCTTTGTAGTACCACCTGCCTTACCACTGGCTTGGCAAGTGATACAGGGGCGACAAAACTCCTTTGTGTCCTCTGACATATGAGGCCAATGAAAGTGAGGAACAAGTCTGTCCCAGGTCTTGTTTTGGCCTAAGTGTCCTGCTAATGGGATATCATTTGTCAGTGTCAATAGGAAGCCCCTAAACTTCAGCGGTATAACCAACCTCCTGGTGGCACCAGGTTTGGGGTCTCTACCCTCTGAGTATAAGAGTCCATCATCCCAGTAAATTTTATGGGACCCACTGGCACTCCCAGCAGCCTCAGCCACAGCTTGCTGTCTGAGGGGTTCAAGAGAGGGGCAGCTCAGCTGCTCCTGGCTCAGATCTGCCCTGGAAGGGCCCCCTGTCCCCAAGAACTCAACCTGATCAGGTTCAGGTTCCTCTGTGACAGTTCCTTCTTCAGGACTAAGATCATCTCCCTCAAGAGACTGATCCTCACTCTGAGGCAGGGGGAAGGCACTGCCTTACCCCTACTGCTCCTTCTCTTGGAAGGCACCTGGTCCATTATTCCAGGATCCAGGGCCTGTTCAGTGGAAGACATTTTTGCCTGTGACCTAGTCATGGCAAACACATCTGCAGGGATGCCCAGCATTTCTGCATGTGTCCTGAGTTCCACTTCAGCCCATGCTGAAGTCTCCAAATCATTGCCCAATAAGCATTCTACAGGGAGGTCTGCACTTACCACAACCTTCTTAGGGCCAGTTACCCCTCCCCAGGTGAAATTCACAACTGCCAAGGAATGGTCTGTCTTGACATTGCTTGCATTGGTCACTTGGTACATCTCACCAAGTATGATCTGGTCAGGGCCCACAAGTTCTTTTGTCACCATGGTGACACTTGCACCTGTGTCCCTATATGCCATGGCCTCCTTACCATTGATCAAAGGCTGTTGCCTGTACTTGCCCAGATTACTGGGACTGACAAATAAGGAGGCAATATCCATGCCTCCATCACAGACTAACAGAGCCTGAGTTGGAATTCTGACTAGGCCAGAATCCATCTCAGATCCCAGGGTCAACCCTACTACACCCTTATTCTGTGTACCACCACTTGGAACTGAGCTAGGGGAACAGTTGCCTTAGGGGCAGTGGTGGCTGGAATAGATTCCTTGGCCTTTGGACAACTGGCATCTTTTGTCCAATGGGTCTTCCCTTTACAGATATGACACCAAGGTTTCTTTTTGCCTTTACCCTTGTTTGATTGTGACTCCCCCCCAGATGCAGGTTTCTGGGGCCCTTGTGAAGACTTCTGGTCTTTACCCTTCTCCCCACCCTTATCTGAGGTTTTAGAATCTTGCTTCTTAAAGTCACCACCTTGGTTCTGAGCTTTTATGCTCACCCTGGTTCTGACCCATTTGTCTGCCTTCTTTCCCAATTCTTGGGGAGAGGTCAGATCAGAATCAACCAGGTACTGATGCAACAACTGATTTTGGCAATTATTAAGGATCTGCTCCCTCATAATTAAATTGTACAATCCTTTAAAATCACACACTTTACTGCCAAGTAACCAGCCTTCCAGAGCCTTAGTAGCACAATCTACAAAGTCAACCCAGTCCTGAGTCTGTGCTTTCTGGTTGTCTCTGAACTTAATTCTGTATTGCTCAATGGTTAGGCCAAACCCATCAATCAGAGCACTCTTCAAGACTGTGTAATTGTCAGCATCCTCTTCTCTAACAGTGAGGAGCTTATCTCTACCTTTGTCTGCAAAGGAGAGCCACAAGATTGCTGCCCACTGCTCCTGAGGGACCCTCTGTACTTTACAGGCCCTCTCTAGTGCAATTATCCATTTGTGGATGTCATCCCCACTCTGATAGGGAGGGACTATCTTGTTCAGGTTTCTATGATCATGAGAATACTCTCTAGTTCTAGGGACACTGTTGCTGCCACCATGGGACTCTAGTCCCAATCTTCTGGTTGCTCACTGGAGCTCTAAGGATTCCCTGTCTAGGGCCAATTGCTCTTTCTTGAGCCTGATCTTGATTCTCTCAATCTCCAGTAATTGGCACTTTTTATCATAAGAGGATTCTCTCCTATTAGATACAGAGGTCCTTACAGAAGTTCCTGAATGATTAGACTCCACAGAGGGAGTTCTGGATCTTCTAGGCAAACTCTGTACTCTTCCTGGTGGAGTAAAGAGAGGGCCACTGGGGCCTTCTCCCCCACCTGAAGGAAGAGTTGGATTTTCCAGGTTAGGATCATCTTGATCCTCCTGGCCAGGGTTTGAGTCCAGATCAAAGAAGTGTTCACTTCCTGCTCTTTCCTCATCTCCTGTCCCACCCACTCTTTCTACTTCATCAGACCCTGGGGTCTTTCTGAGGTCATCTAAGAGCAACATCTCTATTAGACGTTGGGTGCTTGCACTTCTCCCTGTCCTCAGCTTCCTAGATGTACACATATTTCTCAATTCTTGGAATGAGAGACAGTCATACCAAGTTGGCAGAGAGCCACTGGCTTCTCCTCTAGAAGACATACTAGTGTTATGTGGTGTAGGCACCTACCTAACCTAGTGGAGACTAAACTCTCTTGAGTTGGAGAAAGGGTGTGCTAGACCCTTGACTTACCCAACTCCAAGTTCAGTAGAACTTACTTTATTCTAATCTTGATGTATTATATGTACCTAATACTTTTAGTGGTTTTAGTTAATCACTCAATGAGATTTATCTGGTAAAACAATAGCAAGCTTGAATCCCAACCGCTGCACACCAATGTGAGAAGTTGGCCTGGTACATGCTGTCCACTAATTAAAGTGGGCACCTTGCACCAGTCCAAACGACCCTTATTGATGATTAGGTCAAAGATAACCTTTATTGAAAGCTATCCTAGTGGTAGCTATGGAGAGCAGCCTTCAGGCTAAGTCTTGAAGGAATGTAAAGCAGCTTGTTTTACCAGAACAGAACCTCCTGAGTGACCAAATGAAAGGAGAACCACACAAGTGTTATATAAAAAATATGTATTTATTACTAAACACTCTCTACTAATCTCTATGCGAGATTGGAACATAAAGCACACAATATTTAATCAATAGAACGGCAGTAAATAGCACAATACACAGCGGGCTCCAGAGGGAGACCGAACCATATACTAAAAAAAATGGTATAACAACAACGACTTCAATAGACACAGTGCCTAGAGCACGTAGACTCGCTGGGACCCCAAGGAACCACCCAAAGGAGTGACACAGGGAGCCCACGGAGGACGGGTACAGTGTGGGAACACAGACGCGAGCTCCGTACAACTCTATGGGAAAGTCGCGGTTGGAAAATTACAGTTTAAGGACACTTCGGAGAGGACTTCAAGCAAACCCTTTGGAACATAGAAGGTTCTAAGGCCAGCACCCTTGTGAGTACCGAGGTACCCGTGTTACCTATCCCAGAGGAGCCGGGTGCATAGGGGTCAAGTGGTGTCGGAAACCCTCGTCGTTTTCAATGGCGTGATGCGAAGAAGTGCTGCTGCCGTGAAGATGAAAAGTGTCTGGTGCAATCCAAGCCTGGATCCGAGGTGAAAAGAACCTGAAAGCAGAGGGGACAGAGTCTGGGTCACTTCAGGGTGACCAGGGGCTCGATAGACGAATGCCCACCGATGTTGGGTGCTTCAGGTGTGAAGATAGGATGCTTGACTCTGCAGCCACGGGGACCAGGAGACGTCGACGATGACCAAAGTCCGGAGGTGAGCTGTCCCACGAAGGATGTCGAGTGCTGGGGGGTCAGTGTCCGGATTGAACACCAACAATCCATGGCAACGGCAACCCACACGGGCAGAGGAAACAAGTTACGGTGAGGACCAGCAAGGTCCTGGGGACTCTCCAAGCCCCTCAACGCCTGCGAAGGAAGTGACTGGTCGGGATACCCTTTTTTTTTTGGCTTGGCTTGGACTTGTTTAGACTGGTCCGTGCTGTCGGCCATAGCAGCTGGACCGGTTGGGAACGTAGTCCTAGCCTTAAGTATTCAAACTGGATTAGCCCTCTCCTAATGCTCACTTGTGTGTTTATATTGAGTACATATAGCGAGCTTACTGGAATAACAATCACGGGACTGCCTAACCTTGACGCAAATCTGGACTAATCTTTGCTTTGTCCTCTGGGTTCATTGTTGTCATTGGGTAAAAGGAAATCTTGCGAGGGCGATATGGGCGAGGGAAGAAAGAAAAAGTTGAAAAGGGGTAAAAGGAAAAGTTTGGTTGCAACACAAGAAGCAGGGGAGGGAGTAATGGATAGAATAAATAATCTATTGACTGAATGTGAGGTCCTATTAGACCCTACCCAACACGATGGCACAGCTGATAGCAGCATTAAGCAGTATGAAGGAAGTTGGGCCCTCTAATAGGCGAATTCCCGACATGTTTAAAAAGCCAGCCATAAGGCCCGGTATTCCTGATTCCCCGAGCCTACCTCATGCGAGTTCAACTGTAGTTAGGTCACCCACTCACTCTGCACTGGATGTTACGCCGCCTTTCCATGTTCAAATAGATTTGACATCTTGACAGAGCAACCAGAGACAGTGACCACTCCCCAAACCGCTCACTCTCAAGACTGTAGGGAGCATTACGACCCACACCGCTGAGGATATAGTTGCAATAGGCGAGGCAAATTACACCGAAAGAGGGCATGGTATCAATACATGGCAATTTGACAGGCTTTTTATGGAGCCACTACAAGGCCGGTTACAAAGTTCCCTGGCCATACAGCTAACTGATATAATGAATGAAATTCAGTGCCTTAAGGCCTCCGTTTGCAACCTAGCTGATTCCATTAGTAAGGCCCACTCAGTTATCCAGCAGGTACCAATCATGCTGAGAGAACAGCCCCGAAATAGCCTAAGCACATCGGGGGACACGAGTAGTAATAGTCAGCTAGACACCCACTGTCACATTAAGGCTCCGATTGGTGTAATCAACCACGACAAGAATCCCTCAACAAGTCACATCAATATGAGACGGACTCAATTAGATGGGGATCGAAAGCAAGACCCACAAACCAGACTTCTGGACAGAATCCTAGATTCCAAGCTTTAGCATCTCTGTTCCCGCCCAACTACGACCCTCCAGGGTCCACCACATTGTGGATGCCTAAAGAGACCCCCTAATGTCGTATACATGATTAATGTTCCTAAATGCACTGGTAACACACACAGGGAAGATGAGGACTCTCTTCGTAACAAATGTATACAGTGGATACGACATGTCAGGGGCTGTCGATCAGTAATTAGAGAAGACATCCTTATGGCGAAACGACACCCGAACTACCATCAGACTATATTGCATTGACACGCCCTCATCGCTATCTGGTGGAAAACCTTGTTGATTTTGATATTCGCACCCAAAATTTTACTTGTTCCAGCATTCGCATTAAGCTTAATCCCCTGAACCAGCCACACATCTGAGCTTGTCACCACTTAGGGAGATAGACTGAAGGTATCTTTCTCTCGCTGACGTTACAGCCACACACGATAGGATATCACTTGTAAGCGAGACTATTATCTCCGCCATATCAGTTCAACCACACCTAGACCTGAATAATTTATCCCCTAAAGACTATGGGGCATATTATCAAGAACGGCGTTAAAAATTATCGCCGGTTTAGCGGCAGAAAACTGCCGCTAAAGCGGCGATAATGGGCTTGATAATATGCCCTTGAGAATTCCAATAGAAGTCCATGTTCTGGTGTGATCCTGGGCTTCTATTGGAATTCTCCAGGGCATATTATCAAGCCCATTATCGCCGCTTTAGCTGCAGTTTTCTGCCACTAAACCGGCGATAATTTTAACGCCGTTCTTGATAATATGCCCCATGGTTTTGGAGGGATGGAAGGAGGATGTAGAAATGCAAGTTCCAGTGCATAATGAGCAAATTGAGAAATCTCATACCTCCTCTAGCATAAGCCTCTTGTCATGGAATATAGCTGGACTAAAGGCAAGGGGCGCATCCCCGGAGTGGCATACATTTATTGAACAATACGATATATGTCTCTTCCAAGAAACATGGTTAGTAGAGCCCCTTTTTCAGCTAGGGTATTTAACTTATCACATCAAGGCGAGATGTGGAGATAAAGGAAGGCCCTCAGGGGGGCTCACAATTTGGGTCAGGCAGGCTCTTAATTACAAGATAAATGAGCCCCCAACCCAGTGTAAGGATATCTTAGCAGGGGTGTGGAATTTAATAAAATATCTACTTGTCCATGGGGCAGGTTGCTTCATAAATCCACTTGTCCCTTTGGTGTCACGCAGTGCAGCAACGAATTATGGCAGCAATCTCATTATATAAGAGCTCTGATATAGCCTCTCTCATTATGCCAGGGCTCATATCATAGTAGTGTTTGAATACTTGCAATCCCCTTATGTTGCCACGTTTCCGCAGATCTACGTTCTGGGGCTGAAGGTAGTGGTAAGCAATAGTTCCAGGGTCAGAATGCCCTTTTGAGTCTGTGGAAACCTACTAACTTGCATGTTTTAAGGGTTTTCAACAATAATCTTTTCCCATACTGAGAAATGTTGGAAATTTACTCCTGACAATGGCAGACGTAAACTTCTTCCAGAGTTGAGAAAAAAGTGGTTGGAGGCAAAGTGAATTTGCAAACACTCAGATTTTCGCATGAGCAAATCTACACATGCATCTTTGCTCATGCTAAAATGCAGTTCACAAATATTTTCTAGGAGTACTATTTCTTGTCCTACTTCTGTAAATTCTTGGGAATTCACGAAAGCCGTATAGCTGCACTTAATGCAAGGACATATACCATGGGTGCACTTTTGAGACTTTTTAAAATAATTTGGCCCCTTATTTGGTCTGGCGTTGACCATGACCTTTTGTGTTTATTAAAATTCTGTCTCGCTCTCTGTATCGGCTGTCTTCACTGTGAGTGACAGCATTCTGCTCTTTCACAAGGAGCATATCGGCACACAGAGTAGTTTTGTTCAGTGCCAGTAACTACTGTGGCAGTGTGTTTGTTATAATGGCGAGGGCCCAGCAGCTCCCACACCAATAAGGTTTTACAAAAACCATGCCAAATCAAGTCACACATTGACAAAACTAAAAAGCTGACCACCAATTTCAGACCTACTGGCTTTGCCAATGCTTCTTTATTTCTGTTTCCCATAATTTTATTAAAACTGGTTACTCTGATTCTCCATTATGAATATATTTGGGAAATACTAGCATGCATCAACAAATGTTAATAAATGATGCTGCAAAGAAATGGTACCTGAAATTTTACAGTAGTTTAGCAAAATGGTTTTTTTCCTGCTTTCATTTTTTATGAACATTTTATTTAGAAAGCAAAGAATCATCAAACTTGCTTTCAAGCTTCTGCAAATATTTGCATCAAATCAAGGAGCATTCTGGGAGCATTATACATAGCCTCATATTGCTAAACTTTGAAAACGTGTGTACACATGTTTATACTGGAACCACTGGTAGTAGTGCAGTCAGAGCTTACAACATTTACTTAGAGCGCTCACCCGAATAATAAAGGCTTTCAGTTAATGAACCATAAATATAAGTTTGAACAGCATTACCCTATGGACAGTGCACTTCCTTGATCCATATGTGGTACTGCAAACTGGCAGCCGAAGGGTTTGTGCTGCAGGGGGTGGGGCCTACTTGTCCCAAGGACAAAATTCACATGAAAACTTGTTGCCTTGTTGCCCTTGACCCCAAACAATATGTGCTGGGCATAGGGCTATAGGAATTCCACATCCCTGTCTTAGCCATTAGGCTGACAGCGGGCCCCCATGGGAACATTGGCATTTACAATATCTATGTCAGAGGGGTCAGTGGGGGGGAAGAGATCAGAGGCCATAACAATCCTTGATGAGCACTTAGACCATCATTAGAAGACTCCCAGGTGATAGTGGTGGGGTCGTAATTCAACATTTGAGTCACTTGGTATTGAGGGCCACGATCTGGCAAAGGAGGAGGACGCACAATGGGGAATTCCAAGCCTTGAGCTGACACCTGTGAAGAGGTGGACAGACGTGGCAATCCAAACCAAAGCCACCTGCTTGGGAAGAGGTCTACGGGCGGCAAACGGAAGAACTCCCTCCGATAGGCATGGGGCTAACACTTTTAACAATGGCTGACACATGAGTCGCATCGGTTATATGTTAATCAGCCTAAAGATCTGGCACACACTCTTTGACATGGAGGTGTGTGACAGCCTGGAGAGTGATCACAACCCGCTGTGCTCAACTTTCAATCTATTGGTCCCACAGGAATATAGCTCCCAAGATATTCAGCTCACTACCCGCGACCTGGTGCCCACCAATGATATGAGGCGACTCAAGTGGGAAATGGTTCTGGAGAAGCCACATATTCTGGATTCCATTGCCAGGAAAAATGAGCACGCAATAGCTGATCTGGAGGCCCTCTCATCCCACCCCGCTCCCCTCGTGGCCGTAACCACATCCCACAATAACTTTTTTTCCAAGTTGCGACCCCTTTTTATTAAAGTGGGTCGGGCTAAAAGCACACAACGAATGTAAAGAGGCCAGGAGCAATCTTGTGGAGCCCTGTAGCGTGCGGGTCGCAAGGGCAACGTATAGGAAGGCGCAAGCCAAAGCAAAAAAGGAATGGGATGAGAACAGGTGGCAGGAACTGAGAATGGCATGTGTAAACAACAATGCCCGTAGGTTTTGGACAGTGGTGAAATGGGGTAGGGACGGTTCACGACCACAGCCACAAAATCACGTAGCACAAGACCAATGGGTTGGCCATTTTGAATCACAATATGCTGCTGACCCTGCAGAGGCTCCGACACTCCCTCATATTTATCATTCTAGTAAGCCTTTCACTGCTGCTGACGTTAATGCAGCTCTCTGTGCAATCATGGAGGGTAAACGCCGGGGATAGACGGCCTCCCAGCTGACATCTTTCTCCATGATAACACAAAATGGAATAGATATATTTTGCTACTTGCAAATGCTATTGCCCTTGGAGCACCTATACCTGATTCCTGGAAGGGGGCTGAGATTATCCCTGTGTATAAAAAAGGTGACAAAACCCTTCCAGGAAATTACAGGCCTATAAGACTAATTGACTCCATAAAAAGTGACTGCCCGACTGGTGTTTGGAAAGGTCCAAGAATGGATCAAGGACCAGGACATTCTCACTCCCTTACAGGCGGGCTTTCGAGAGCACGTTAGCACGATAGACCAGGTATTTAGGTTTAGACTAATACACTGGTCCTAGGCAAGGGCAGCATGTACGCTGCCTTTGTTGACCTCAAGTCTGCGTTTGACCGGGTCTCCCAGAGCAAACTCTGGGCCGTGCTCCAGGAGTTAGGAATGCTGCCTGAATCGCTATCCCTCATAGCTCGACTTCATGAGGACAACTTTGCCCGAATACGCTGGGGAATGCAGGGAAATGTTACTACTCCCTTCCCTGTTGTGAAGGGTGTGCGCCAAAGTTGCGTCCTGGCCCCTACATTATTTCGCTTTTTATAAACGGCATCGCTAAGCATCTAACATCCATTCGCACTGATGCTCCAGCTCTTGCAGGTATTAAAATTCCCATTTTGATGTTCGCCGATGATACGTAAATTATTTCCAAAACCCCGAGTGGCCTATAGCGAGCATTACATCTTTTTGAAAAGTTCTGTACCATTCGGGGCTTGGAAATTAACGTAACTAAAACTAAGTTTATGGCGTTCAATCCACATAGAGCATTTAAAGGAGGTATACTTTTAGACAGCCGACCGCTGGAACAAGTCAGCGCTTTCACATACCTGGGTGTGACCATGCAAAAAGACATGCAATGGGGCTGCCTGATAGATGCTGCCACCCTGAAGCATCAACAGCTGTCAGGTATCCTACAAAATGAGTTCAATGCTTCCCTGTTTTACAAATATACGATATGAAAGTGGTGAGTTCGGTGTTATATGGGGCAGAACTCTGGGGTTTTGAGAATATGCCCCAGGTCACTTATGCTGAAAATCCTTTTTTGCGTAACATCACCGCTCTCCCGCAAAGCACCCGATACTGCCATTGCTGCTTGATCTTGGCCGTAAAGCTCTGGTTGATTTTGCCAGGCTGCGTCCTATCCTATATTGGCGCAGAATCTAGAGTACACCAGAACTGTTACCATACGCTGAAGGCCTCAGGGATATAATTAAAGCAGATTCTGTCAACAAGATCGGTTGGCTATGTGAAATAAGAGCATTGTTGACAAACATGGGTATGCTAAATTTATGGGAAAACCCAACGAACATCCCATTCCCATCAAAGGAGAGTGTGAAAGAAAGACACTGGGATATGGTGCATCACAATAGTCACAACAAATGTGATAGCTCATCCCTAACAGGGACTTACTTGGCAGTGAAACCCCGGCCTAATTTGGAGAAGTACTGGGACATTATATCTAAACCCCATGACCGGAAGCTGTACTTCCAATTTAGAGTGGGGGCACTGCCCTTGAGATCTTTCATGACTAAATGGGCAAGCATGGGCGATAGCAAATGCCCTTTCTGTGAGACGTCTGAAGAGTCCTATGCCCACGTCCTTTTTGTGTGCCCAGCATACACTGCACCGCACAAAGCGTGGCTAGCTCCAGTTTGCAGATTGCGGGCACTAGAACATGCAGTATCGCACTGAGAATATGGGCGCAATGACACCCTTCCTTGCATTGCAATAGCTGTAGCTAAGTATCGGAGTTGGATGTGGGCCGTAAGATCAAGCTCCCTCCCCACTATTTGATTTACAAATGGCTGCCACATATGTCTGAAGTTTTTCTCTCGTTGAATTAACGTGTGTCCATATTCACTTATAGCATTTCTGAACTAGAGACTAACTTTTTTATGTACTGATTTGGACGATCCAATATTTTATCAAATGTATTGTTCTTGTTGTTTAATCAGGTTTTAACCGTGTCAATGTTTGTTGTACATATATTAACTATCTTATAATATTTTTAAAATCATTGTATCTAAGTTTTATGACCAAAAATGAGCTTTTATTATATGTAACATGCTTTTATGACATTATTCGTTGAATAAAGCTTATTGGATTGGATTGGTATTGGGTATTCCACAAAAAACCATGTATGGCCAATGTGTCTGATTCTGGAAAGGAAAGTTCCAAGCGCTAGACTAAAGAGGAAAGGTGAAAGAGGACAGCCTTGGCGTAACCTCAGCCCAAAGTGAAATTGGAGGAAGTATGCCCATTACCAAAAATGGCCGCTTAGGGGGAGGAATAGAGAAGAGAAATAAGGGAAATGATTTTTGGCACGAAGCCAAAAAATTTTAAAGTATGAAAAATAAAAGACCAATTTACGCGATCACAGGCCTTCTCAGCGTCCAGAGTAAAGAATGAAGTTATTGTTGAGATTCAGAAAGAAGGTTGAAAAATAAGCATGTATTATCAGTTATATAACGTCTTTTGACAAAATCCGGATTGTTCTTTTCCAAGTAAATTAGATAAAAGGGATTCCTGATGAAGAGCTAAAGTTTTAGAAAATATTTGTAAAAATATTTTATAATTGATATTGACAAGGGAAATTGGCCTGTAATTTTTGCATTAATGTAAATCTTTGCTTTCCTTCGGAATGAGACAAATAAAGGCATCAGAAAAGGAGCCGGATGATTTACCTGTTTGGAGAATGGATGTGATAAGAAGAGATAGTTGAGGAAGGAGTAATTTGGAGAAATGTATGAAAAATTCGGCCCTGAAACCATCGGGTCCTGGCGCTTTGTCCGATTTAAGGGAAGATAAAGCAGTACAGAGCTCAGGAAAAGTAATATCTTTTTCTAGATCTGTGAGATCTAGTGTTTTGTCAAAATCTTTGGCGCAAGAGAGATAGTTAGCAATATCAGTGTAAGAGGAAGTATGATCAGGGGTGTGTCGTTTTTTGTAGAATTGTACAAATTGTTCTAAGATTTCCTCATCTTTGTGTAATAAATTATAATGTGTATCAGCGATAGATCCAATTTTGTTCCTATTCTTAATATTAAGATAATTGGCTAAATATTTACTGGATTTGCTTTGACTGCCATAATGCTTGGCACTGGAAGGTGCGAAATCAGTGGAGAATTTATTAAATTGAAGTTTGGCATTAATAAGATCTTAGAGGCAATGTTTAGATTTAGAGGTGTAATATGAATGTTCTATTTGTCTGATATGATAAAGTATTTCTCTAGTTTTTTTAAGAGAAAGATTTTTCTTTTTAGAAACAAATCTGATAATAAAATCACTGGTGGAGGCTTTGAATGTGTCCCAAATGAAGTGAAAACCTAGTTTGTCTGTATGATTCAATTCAAAGAATTCATCAGTGAAAGGCAAGAAAGCAGAAGTGAAAGATGTATCCAGAAGTAAAGAATTATTGAATCTCCATCTATTAGACTTAGCATTGTTGGGTAAAATGTCTAAATGAATAGATGCAGGGACATGGTCAGAAATTAGAATAGAGCCTATGTCAGCAGAATGTACATTTTGTGATAGGGAGTGTGAAATAAATTTACAATTGATTCTTGATTGAGAGTGATGTGTGGGAGAATAGTAAGTCTATTCATGCGAAGTAGGATTGGAAAGTCTCCAAGCATCTATCAATGCGCATTGTGAAATCGCTTGGATAAACAATTTCTGAGATTTGTTGGATATATAAGCAGATGAAGAAATTCTGTCAATAAAAGGGTCAACAGTCTGGTTACAATCTCCTGCAAAAATAAAATGTTCATCAGACGATTGTAAACGTTTTTGAATGATATCAGACCAAAATTGCCTTTCTGGACCAGCAGGGCCATAAAGATTAAAGATAGAACCTGGGACACTATTAATCAAAAAACATGTGAGTAACCATCTCCCCTCTGAATCCAATCCCTGTGAGATTAAATGAATTTATGACATAACGTGGCAACACCATTTTTATTATCATTACCGGGCAAAAAGAAAATATTACCCTTGCACCCACTCATCAATTGTGTAGATTCGGCTTTGGTAAGGTGCGTATCTGGGATGAGAGCAATGTCAGCCTTGAGATGTGCTAAATGGTCAAACCTCGCTGACGTTTCATTGGTGAACCCAAGCCCTTGACATTCCAGGATACAATTTTTAATGCCATACAATAAAAAAATTGAAAAAGGTTATTTAAGCACGAAGGAAGAAAATATAAGGTGAACCAAGTTAGAAGCAACAAAAAGACAAAAAGGAAAAGAAAAGAGGTTAAGGGAAAGGCAAAAATGTCTCATAAGAGGAAGGGAAATAGGCAAAGAGAGAATAAGGTAGTGAATAAACTGAAGATCTCAAAAAGACAAAAGAGCGAAAAATAAAATGATGGACACGTGTGAAAGAGAACATACCTAAAGATATTTTCAAAGAAGATGGGGGTGTTGAGACCGCATGGAAAGATGACACATCCGAGCTCCAGGGAGACGACAAGAAGGAGAAGGTTGAGGATGGAGGAAGATGCACTGGGGTAGTCACAAGATAATGTTGGAAACCACAAACCTGCAAAGAGAAATATAAGGTAGGTATAATAGAACTTATACAGGGGTACTAAAGAAAGTGAAAAGATTAACGTAACATTATATGTATATTAAGCACAAAAGATGCCTCAAGAAAGGGTAACTGGCTACAACAATAATAAAACAGAAATCATCTCAGGTCCTGGTCGATTTGGAAGTGTCTATGAACTCTACGTTG
This sequence comes from Calotriton arnoldi, assembly GCA_963921515.1. Lineage (NCBI taxonomy): Eukaryota > Metazoa > Chordata > Amphibia > Caudata > Salamandridae > Calotriton > Calotriton arnoldi. The sequence continues at coordinate 2,103,999 of CAWUFW010001411.1, read as the reverse complement.
CGCTCCTGAAGAAAAGCCCTCAGACATGCAGGGTCGGTATAAGCCTTGCGACTATAGGTGACCTTGAACAGACACGGATGAAACAGACCAAAACAGGCTCCAAGAGTTTGAAGTTCAGGTCTCATAGAAAGACATTTCTTGTGTCTGTCTGCCGTATTTTTAGCGTAATCCTGGGAAAAGTATAAGTTACTGCCAGACCACAAAATATGTTTCCTAGATTGAGCAGCTGACAAAATTTAAAGCAGCTCTGTGTATTCAAGAAAATAAAGTATTACACCTCGAGGCCTTTTGAAGTGGATTCTGTGTGAGGTACATGGTCAAGTCTATGAGTGCGTTGTATATTCAAAGGAGGAGATTCCGGCATATGTAGCTGTTTAGAAAGAAAGGCTGTGAAAAATGAGAGAGTATCAGGCCAAATGATGATGTCGTTGAGGAAGAACCTCGAGCAGTCCAGGAACTTGTGTCCTCCATGTCCAATTATGATGACTGAGGAGAAAATGGAGCATCAGGTGACTTAGAAAAACCAGATAAAGCTTTAGAGTGAAGTCTTCTTAGCCTGGCCACACAATGGCTAGCATTACACAATGGCTAGCATTACACAATGGCTAGCATTACACAATGGCTAGCATTACACAATGGCTAGCATTACACAATGGTTAGCATTACACAATGGCTAGCATTACACAATGGCTAGCATAACACAATGGCTAGCATTACACAATGGCTAGCATTACACAATGGCTAGCATTACACAATGGCTAGCATAACACAATGGCTAGCATTACACAATGGCTAGCATTACACAATGGCTAGCATAACACAATGGCTAGCATTACACAATGGCTAGCATTACACAATGGCTAGCATAACACAATGGCTAGCATTACACAATGGCTAGCATTACACAATGGCTAGCATAACACAATGGCTAGCATTACACAATGGCTAGCATAACACAATGGCTAGCATAACACAATGGCCAGCATTACACAATGGCTAGCATTACACAATGGCTAGCATAACACAATGGCTAGCATTACACAATGGCTAGCATTACACAATGGCTAGCATTACACAATGGCTAGCATAACACAATGGCTAGCATTACACAATGGCTAGCATTACACAATGGCTAGCATTACACAATGGCTAGCATAACACAATGGTTAGCATTACACAATGGTTAGCATTACACAATGGCTAGCATTACACAATGGCTAGCATTACACAATGGCTAGCATAACACAATGGCTAGCATTACACAATGGCTAGCATTACACAATGGCTAGCATTACACAATGGCTAGCATAACACAATGGCTAGCATTACACAATGGCTAGCATTACACAATGGCTAGCATTACACAATGGCGCGCTGACTGCATACAGAGAGGCAATGCTTGCATATGCTGGGAAACGGCAGATTAAAACCCGTCGCAGCCAAAATGAAATCAGAAACCGTTTCCTTACAGACGCTCTACTGCAAACCGAAGTTGAGCCAAAATGCAGGTTTAATGCTGTTTATTGAATGAAAATTCAGTAGCGATATCAGAGGAAAAGCTGAGGGGAAGAGTTTACTTAAAGACAATAGGTTTAAACCTCTGTGGTGACCATATTAAAGGGAGGAACCTTTTCCTTGCAAACATTCCATTGCAGCATCTAAATTAAGCTAAATTCCAGGCATAATGCTATTTATGGACATAAAAAACCTGAGCCTCCCTTTGTAAAGGTCCTGTGCCTTACTCACAGCTACCATATACTCCCCGGAGCCTCCCTTTGTAAGGATCCTGTGCCTTACTCACAGCTACCATATACTCCCCGGAGCCTCCCTTTGTAAGGATCCTGTGTCTTAGTCTCAGCTACCGTATACTCCCTGGAGCCTCCCTTTGTAAGGATCCTATGCCTTACTCACAGCTACCATATACTCCCTGGAGCCTCCCTTTGTAAAGGTCCTGTGCCTTACTCACAGCTACCATATACTCCCTGGAGCCTCCCTTTGTAAGGATCCTGTGTCTTACTCACAGCTACCATATACTCCCTGGAGCCTCCCTTTGTAAGGATCCTGTGTCTTAGTCTCAGCTACCGTATACTCACCTCAGCCTCCCTTTGTAAGGATCCTGTGTCTTACTCACAGCTACCATATACTCCCTGGAGCCTCCCTTTGTAAGGATCCTGTGCCTTACTCACAGCTACCATATACTCCCCGGAGCCTCCCTTTGTAAGGATCCTGTGCCTTACTCACAGCTACCATATACTCCCCGGAGCCTCCCTTTGTAAGGATCCTGTGTCTTACTCACAGCTACCATATACTCCCTGGAGCCTCCCTTTGTAAGGATCCTGTGTCTTACTCACAGCTACCATATACTCCCTGGAGCCCCTTTGTAAGGATCCTGTGTCTTACTCACAGCTACCATATACTCCCTGGAGCCTCCCTTTGTAAGGATCCTGTGTCTTACTCACAGCTACCATATACTCCCTGGAGCCTCCCTTTGTAAGGATCCTGTGTCTTACTCACAGCTACCATATACTCCCTGGAGCCTCCCTTTGTAAGGATCCTATGTCTTAGTCGCAGCTACCGTATACTCACCTCAGCCTCCCTTTCGAATTAACTCTCTGGCTCCGACCCTCTTCGCTGATAAACACTCTCTTCTGATAAACACTCTCTTCTGATAAACACTCTCCTTTGATAAACACTCTCCTTTGATAAACACTCTCCTTTGATAAACACTCTCTTCTGATAAACACTCTCCTTTGATAAACACTCTCTTCTGATAAACACTCTTCTGATAAACACTCTCCTTTGATAAACACTCTCCTTTGATAAACACTCTCTTCTGATAAACACTCTCCTTTGATAAACACTCTCCTTTGATAAACACTCTCTTCTGATAAACACTCTCTTCTGATAAACACTCTCTTCTGATAAACACTCTCCTTTGATAAACACTCTCCTTTGATAAACACTCTCTTCTGATAAACACTCTCCTTTGATAAACACTCTCTTCTGATAAACACTCTCTTCTGATAAACACTCTCCTTTGATAAACACTCTCTTCTGATAAACACTCTCTTCTGATAAACACTCTCTTCTGATAAACACTCTCCTTTGATAAACACTCTCCTTTGATAAACACTCTCCTTTGATAAACACTCTCTTCTGATAAACACTCTCCTTTGATAAACACTCTCTTCTGATAAACACTCTCTTCTGATAAACACTCTCCTTTGATAAACACTCTCTTCTGATAAACACTCTCCTTTGATAAACACTCTCCTTTGATAAACACTCTCTTCTGATAAACACTCTCTTCTGATAAACACTCTCCTTTGATAAACACTCTCCTTTGATAAACACTCTCTTCTGATAAACACTCTCCTTTGATAAACACTCTCTTCTGATAAACACTCTCCTTTGATAAACACTCTCCTTTGATAAACACTCTCCTTTGATAAACACTCTCCTTTGATAAACACTCTCCTTTGATAAACACTCTCTTCTGATAAACACTCTCCTTTGATAAACACTCTCTTTGATAAACACTCTCTTCTGATAAACACTCTCCTTTGATAAACACTCTCTTCTGATAAACACTCTCCTTTGATAAACACTCTCCTTTGATAAACACTCTCTTCTGATAAACACTCTTCTGATAAACACTCTCCTTTGATAAACACTCTCTTCTGATAAACACTCTCCTTTGATAAACACTCTCCTTTGATAAACACTCTCTTCTGATAAACACTCTCTTCTGATAAACACTCTCTTCTGATAAACACTCTCCTTTGATAAACACTCTCTTCTGATAAACACTCTCCTTTGATAAACACTCTCTTCTGATAAACACTCTCCTTTGATAAACACTCTCTTCTGATAAACACTCTCTTCTGATAAACACTCTCCTTTGATAAACACTCTCTTCTGATAAACACTCTCCTTTGATAAACACTCTCTTCTGATAAACACTCTCTTCTGATAAACACTCTCCTTGATAAACACTCTCTTCTGATAAACACTCTCCTTTGATAAACACTCTCTTCTGATAAACACTCTCCTTTGATAAACACTCTCTTCTGATAAACACTCTCTTCTGATAAACACTCTCCTTTGATAAACACTCTCTTTGATAAACACTCTCCTTTGATAAACACTTTCCTTTGATAAACACTCTCTTCTGATAAACACTCTCTTCTGATAAACACTCTCTTCTGATAAACACTCTCCTTTGATAAACACTCTCTTCTGATAAACACTCTCCTTTGATAAACACTCTCTTCTGATAAACACTCTCCTTTGATAAACACTCTCCTTGATAAACACTCTCTTCTGATAAACACTCTCTTCTGATAAACACTCTCTTCTGATAAACACTCTCCTTTGATAAACACTCTCTTCTGATAAACACTCTCCTTTGATAAACACTCTCTTCTGATAAACACTCTCCTTTGATAAACACTCTCTTCTGATAAACACTCTCTTCTGATAAACACTCTCCTTTGATAAACACTCTCTTCTGATAAACACTCTCCTTTGATAAACACTCTCTTCTGATAAACACTCTCTTCTGATAAACACTCTCCTTTGATAAACACTCTCTTCTGATAAACACTCTCCTTTGATAAACACTCTCTTTCTGATAAACACTCTCCTTTGATAAACACTCTCTTCTGATAAACACTCTCTTCTGATAAACACTCTCTTCTGATAAACACTCTCTTTGATAAACACTCTCTTCTGATAAACACTCTCCTTTGATAAACACTCTCTTCTGATAAACACTCTCCTCTGATAAACACTCTCCTCTGATAAACACTCTCCTTTGATAAACACTCTCTTTGATAAACACTCTCCTTTGATAAACACTCTCTTCTGATAAACACTCTCTTCTGATAAACACTCTCCTTTGATAAACACTCTCTTCTGATAAACACTCTCCTTTGATAAACACTCTCTTCTGATAAACACTCTCCTTTGATAAACACTCTCTTCTGATAAACACTCTCTTCTGATAAACACTCTCCTTTGATAAACACTCTCTTCTGATAAACACTCTCCTTTGATAAACACTCTCCTTTGATAAACACTCTCTTCTGATAAACACTCTCCTTTGATAAACACTCTCTTCTGATAAACACTCTCCTTCTGATAAACACTCTCTTCTGATAAACACTCTCTTCTGATAAACACTCTCCTTTGATAAACACTCTCTTCTGATAAACACTCTCCTTTGATAAACACTCTCTTCTGATAAACACTCTCCTTTGATAAACACTCTCTTCTGATAAACACTCTCTTCTGATAAACACTCTCCTTTGATAAACACTCTCTTCTGATAAACACTCTCCTTTGATAAACACTCTCTTCTGATAAACACTCTCTTCTGATAAACACTCTCCTTTGATAAACACTCTCTTCTGATAAACACTTCTTTGATAAACACTCTCTTCTGATAAACACTCTCCTTTGATAAACACTCTCTTCTGATAAACACTCCTTCTGATAAACACTCTCCTTTGATAAACACTCTCCTTTGATAAACACTCTCCTTTGATAAACACTCTCTTCTGATAAACACTCTCTTCTGATAAACACTCTCTTCTGATAAACACTCTCCTTTGATAAACACTCTCTTCTGATAAACACTCTCCTTTGATAAACACTCTCTTCTGATAAACACTCTCCTTTGATAAACACTCTCCTTTGATAAACACTCTCTTCTGATAAACACTCTCTTCTGATAAACACTCTCTTCTGATAAACACTCTCCTTTGATAAACACTCTCTTCTGATAAACACTCTCCTTTGATAAACACTCTCTTCTGATAAACACTCTCTTTGATAAACACTCTCTTCTGATAAACACTCTCTTCTGATAAACACTCTCCTTTGATAAACACTCTCTTCTGATAAACACTCTCCTTTGATAAACACTCTCTTCTGATAAACACTCTCTTCTGATAAACACTCTCCTTTGATAAACACTCTCTTCTGATAAACACTCTCCTTTGATAAACACTCTCTTCTGATAAACACTCTCCTTTGATAAACACTCTCTTCTGATAAACACTCTCTTCTGATAAACACTCTCTTCTGATAAACACTCTCCTTTGATAAACACTCTCCTTTGATAAACACTTTCCTTTGATAAACACTCTCTTCTGATAAACACTCTCTTCTGATAAACACTCTCTTCTGATAAACACTCTCCTTTGATAAACACTCTCCTTTGATAAACACTCTCCTTTGATAAACACTCTCTTCTGATAAACACTCTCCTTTGATAAACACTCTATTCTGATAAACACTCTCTTCTGATAAACACTCTCCTTTGATAAACACTCTCCTTTGATAAACACTCTCTTCTGATAAACACTCTCCTTTGATAAACACTCTCCTTTGATAAACACTCTCTTCTGATAAACACTCTCTTCTGATAAACACTCTCTTCTGATAAACACTCTCCTTTGATAAACACTCTCCTTTGATAAACACTCTCTTCTGATAAACACTCTCCTTTGATAAACACTCTCTTCTGATAAACACTCTCTTCTGATAAACACTCTCCTTTGATAAACACTCTCTTCTGATAAACACTCTCTTCTGATAAACACTCTCTTCTGATAAACACTCTCCTTTGATAAACACTCTCCTTTGATAAACACTTTCCTTTGATAAACACTCTCTTCTGATAAACACTCTCTTCTGATAAACACTCTCTTCTGATAAACACTCTCTTCTGATAAACACTCTCTTTGATAAACACTCTCTTCTGATAAACACTCTCCTTTGATAAACACTCTCTTCTGATAAACACTCTCCTTTGATAAACACTCTCCTTTGTTAAACACTCTCCTTTGATAAACACTCTCCTTTGATAAACACTTTCCTTTGATAAACACTCTCTTCTGATAAACACTCTCTTCTGATAAACACTCTCTTCTGATAAACACTCTCCTTTGATAAACACTCTCTTCTGATAAACACTCTCCTTTGATAAACAATCTCTTCTGATAAACACTCTCCTTTGATAAACACTCTCTTCTGATAAACACTCTCTTCTGATAAACACTCTCCTTTGATAAACAATCTCTTCTGATAAACACTCTCCTTTGATAAACACTCTCCTTTGATAAACACTCTCTTCTGATAAACACTCTCCTTTGATAAACAATCTCTTCTGATAAACACTCTCCTTTGATAAACACTCTCCTTTGATAAACATTGGTGGAAAAAGGAACTCTTCTTCTCCACGTTACAAACAAAGTGGCCAGTAGTCGAAGGTCTTCCAAAGTGTCTGTTATTTATAATGGTCGCAGGGTGCACAATCTCACAGAGCTAGGGTGGCTATGGAAAAAGTGAACACTGTACAAAGATCTGCAAGGTTATTTATACACGTTGAACAGCCTGGGGATGTGCAACACATTTACAGTTGAAACCATCCCTGATTAGATAGCAAGGACATCGCTTGTTCTCTCCCACACATAGAAAAGACATTCAAACAGATAAGTGCAAACATTACAAGTGGATCATGGATAAGCCTCAGATGGGCAAAGAGCAGGCATGTCAACACCAGGTGTGCAAAAATATGAGCAAAACAAGTCTTGTTTGTTCTGACCCGAAACAAACAGAAAGGGATCAAAGTTCACGATTCAACATGTCAGAAAAATGCAAAATGGAAGAACTTATGTTCATAATAATAAAGGGAAATCAGTTTTTCACAATGACCCTTAGAACATTAGTTCTGAACATTACAGTATCATCCAACCCAAAACATCAATGTGCACTTAGTGTAATGTTCATCATTTTTCGCTGGAGAATAATTTCTCATCTATTTGCGTTAACATAAAAAACATTCTCCTGTTGGACCAGTGCCGTAGTAGCTTGACGCATAGATGTTGGAGAAGGGTGGCAAATTGTTGCCAGCATACCACAGCACATTGGCAAGCATTGTATACACAGACAACATCCTAACACCATACTCCCTATTACAACCGCTATCATCAGTAATTTCAAGCCCCAACTAGTGAAAAACGGCACAGTACGATCCCAAAGGGAGGAAATATCTTCATTGTCAAACATATGTACCTGTTGGGCTATTTTATGCATGTTTTCAATAGCTTAATGTACGTTTTTGGAATTGTCCGGTATAAAAATGCAACATTTGGTATGCAAAACCCTAAATACTCCTCCACGTTCTGCAAGTAGCATATCAAGGACCATGCAGTTTTGTAAAACCACAGAATGCATAGCAGTTATTTCTATTATTATATTATCTAAGGCCGATATTGTTTCATTTGCTGTGGCCTCCAATAACTGTCCAACCTCCTAATGTGTGAAGGAAATGGCCTGATCCGGGCCACCCGGGTCACCGACGACCACCTAATAGCCTTCCAAACAAGTGAAGAGTCGGGCAGACAGTAGAGAATACCAACAATTCTTTATTAGTAAAATACACTGCAGTGGAGCCCCAATTTGATCAGCATCCGGAGATCGCTGCCGAGGGGACTGGCTCCCCAACATTTGGTAACGCATAATCATTCCTCCAACACACCCAACCACGCCCATAATGGAAAGTTAAAGGCTTGGGCCGCTCTCGAACAAAGGAGGCACAGAAGGATGGGCTACCACCTACAAGATGGGTACACACTATCTTCATCTCAAGGTTGTTTCGCTAAGGCTCGGCTCCTCCAACGTGGGAGCAAAGCTACAGACACAGATAGGCATGCACGGGCTGAATAGCCTGTTCATTAGTAAGTTAGAATTCAACCTTGACTGCGAAAGAAAAAATAACTGAATACAGTCTTCTTCTGAGGCAAGCAGTACTCATAGACAAAGCATTATTAAGTTGCAGTCTAACATGGCTTACGAAATACAAAATGGAGCCGCATACGCTAACTTAGGCCTGCACATTTAATAGAGGCAGCTCAGTGGGTTACAGCGAGTATGGCAAGTACTACTGACTTAGCCTGATGCATGCTAATCTAAAACAGTGCAAACAAAGTACACAAATCGTTAAAACCCAACAGACCCTCCTTTTAGCATACAGAAGGCTAAGTAACTTTATTAGTGCTATCAAGTAGGGTCTTTACAATCAGAAGCAGAATAAAATCATCACTGTCTGCACTTGATATGTGACAAACAGAACTAATGATCATATAATGGCAAGACACAATTTAATACTCAAATATGCCTTCATCTATTTACATCATATCCTGAACGTCCTGCATCATCATAATGGTGTCTTTAGCAATGGGTCTGGGTGTGGGTGTCAACTTACTAGCACAATAGGAGCAACAAGCTGGAAGACAGTTAATGCACAGGCAACACGTAAAAATGACACCTGTGATGGCTACTAGGAAAAGGAGTATTTTCCAACCCCATGTGGTCAGCAAACCCCAGAATGACCCTGATAAGGACCAGGTTCCATTCTCTTGGTGAATGTCGGAAGCAAGTCTGTGCAATTTCTGTATGGCTGCATAGACATTAGGGGCGTGATCTGGGATGTACACACAACAGCTACTGCCCAGGACGCGGCAGGCTCCTCCCCTATCAGCAAGGATGACATCTAACACGATCCGATTTTGAAGAGCAACTAGTCTGGTAGCCTGAAGCTCAGCAGTAATATTGGTCAGTATTCCTGCAGTGGTATTGATAACGCCTTCCACCACCCTAGTGAGGCGACGGATACTACGACTATTGTACGTAGGACCCCAGAAGGGCAAAATACCCTTCATAGCATCAGTAAACTGCTGCAAGGTAGTGTCTGTTTGGTCTATTTCCTCAGTATCAATGACCCTTTTTACTCGGGGCAGGTATGCAGTTCTACGCTGCAACCTATGATCTTTGTGATAACTGGATGGTGCAATATATACAGGTGGCAAAAGGAAAGAAACGTAACATGTGCCAGACCATCCCCTAGGCAACCATATATAGGCATGTGATCAGCAAATGAAATATACATTAGTAGGAGTGAGTAGAGGCGGGCTACTTGTTGTATTCAAGCGATAGGTATAGTTGCAATTACTTTTCCCTACGGGAACCTTTCCGAAACCCTGAACACAGAAACTAGCTGTAGTGTTGACCACTGGAACAGGCACAGCTTTGTCTTGGGGAATGTTAAGCAAGTGAAAAGATCTGAAATACTCAGAAACTTTAAACCCCTGAAAATCCATCATTTCATTCTGGAGCCAAGTGGCATTTGTTCTATTCTCATAAATATTCATGCAAGTGTCTGGGTGCAAAGTATCCTGTTCCCCTCCTTCTCCCGGTGTAAACCCTTGGTGCTCCACTATATATTCCAGCACAGTCTCGTAATCAGACTGAGTCATATCCATGGCATCGGCATGATAATGAATATACACCATTGAAAGCAACTGGAACCATGACTCGCAACTACCCAAATATGACATGGGTAGAGACACCAGTAGATCATTTTTATGCATAACAGAAGGGAGTAACCTGCACACCCAACAATTAGTAACATTGGACATCTGGTGTACATGATGGAGCATTTGGAGGAAAACGTTATCCTCAGACGTCTGTCTGTGTCTTTCTTTATGCGGAGCCAAAGTAACAAAAATGTGTTCTGGTGGAACAGGTGTGGTCCCTACTAAAGTGTGTACAGGATGCTTCTCTTTCAGATACCACACTACTCCAAATAGTATCACAAATGTTACATAAATAAAAATCACAGCCACTATCCTACTTTTAGTTGACCAACTAGACCAACCGGGACTACTCTCTTCTACTGGAGGGGCCGCAAAGGGCTGCTCCTCCTCCCTAATGGGACGACCAAAGGGGGTACATTTCTCTTTTGTAATTCACAACTGCCAGAGGAAGTACGTATACTGGAGCCAATGATAACAAGAAGGGGCACAAGTCACCCAGCGTCCGTCAGAGCCTCGCTGGTAAACTCCTATTGTTCATCTACAGTGAGCACTTGTCGGTGGAGCTGCGCGATCGCAGCCCTTAATCCTCTTCGTTCAGGATAGGGCACTCTCCCGCCAGGGAAAACACCCTCAACTGATCCTGTCCAGTGTCTAAGGCAGTGCACCACTCTATTTACCCTAACTATTACTGGCACCGTAAGCAAGGTACCCACACCCTATTCTTCATCCATGAAGTCCATCCCTACTCTGCTGACTGTCCCTTCGGTGCACTGTCCTTCCGTCGGAGACGCAAATTGTATCGAGCAACTCCAGGCACAGTATCGTCATGGAAAAGAACCTGAAACTCAGGGACTGAAGGGGGCTGAGGCTCAATTTGAGGTGTGTCAGATGGGGATGGCTCCTGAGAAGCCCTGATCTCTGGGGGTATTCCTTCTTGCAACACTGCGTCGCTCTCCTCCTCCGTCTGCGCCCAGCTCACTTGGGCATCAGAGAAGGGGGTGAAGCGAGGGACCCTCTCGGTCTCGTGGTCTCCAATACCTTCGAGCACCCAGCGATCATATGGAAGCGGCAGGGGGATCCGATGGCAGTGGGTGGCGTGGACCCAGTGCTTCCGACCTTCCACCTTGACTGCGGTCCTGGTAGCGAGAAGGACTTGCAGGGGTCCTTTCCAACGAGGCTCCAGACAACTCTTCCTCTGGAAGTTGCGGATCAGGATAAAGTCACCAGGCTGCAGCTGATGCCCGGGCCCCTCGGGTACTGGCCGCAGAGTCTCCTGGATCTGTTGATGGATAGTACGGAGATCTTTAGTTAACTCATAAATATAATCCACAAGCAGGGGGTACTCTATCTCGGAAAAACGTCGGGGATGTGGAACGCCCCATACATTTGCAGGGCAGCCAAAAACCACCTCATGCGGGGACAACCCTGTTCTAGAATGTGCTGTCGCCCTAGTGGATAACAAAGCCAAGGGTAATGCATCTGGCCACTGTAGTCCTGTGCTCTCTTTTATCTTTGCTAATTTCAACTTAAGAGTCCCATTGTACTTCTCAACCAAACCTGCTGACTGAGGGTGGTTCGCTGCATGAAACTTCTGTTTAATATGCAACCCATTACATACCAGTTGGATCACCTTTGAATTGAAGTGACTTCCGTTGTCACTCCAAATCAAACGTGGCAAACCAAATCGGTTGAAAGAACTCCTTTAAGAGCGCTTTTGCCGTTGCCAAAGCTGTATTTTCTTTAGTGGGGTAGGCTTCAAGCCACTTACTGAACGCACAAACCCCCACCAACACGTATTTCAAATTATTCACCCGTTCCATTTCAATGAAGTCCATCTGGAGAACCTCGAAAGGGAAAGAAGGCAGTGCAAAATTGCCTGTAGGGGTAGGGGTGCCTCTTCCAGGATTGTGTGTCATACAAATCATGCAATACTTCACTAAGTGGGCAGCTGCCTTGGGGATATTATCATTTCGCCATACCGGATCCAATACCTTACATATCCCCTTAGCACTAATGTGGGCCGGACCATGTGCCATAGTGACAACAGGGAGTACATATGCATTAGGCAGCATCCATCTCTGTTTTTCAGACAGATCGGTCCAACACCCATCCTCATCTAACTGACCTGTACTCTCCTGCCACTTTGCCGATTCCTCCATCGTGGCTTCACTCTGTATCTCTTTAACATTTTCTAGCGTGTCCTCAAACATCCCATTTTCAGGCACCCACCTAGCCGGGCCTACCACAAACATCTTTTTCATCTTTGACCTAGCTGTCTCTTTCGCTGTCTGATCTGCAAATGCATTCCTCTCCCAACATCATCTGTTATTGCCTTGTGGGCACTGCACTTCACTATTGCCACTTTTTGTGGAAGGGTCAGAGCCGACAAAAGTCTGTATATCAATGGACCATTCTGTATTCGTAACCCATGTGAAGTCAGGAACCCTCTCTCCGCCCAGAGGCGCCCAAAGTTATGAGGGACCCCAAAGGCGTACTGGCTGTCAGTATAAATATTGACAGCCAGTCCTTCGCTCAACTCACAAAGCCCGGAGGAGGGCAATTAGCTCTGCAGCTTGGGCCGACTGATAGGGAACACGTGATGTCTCAACAACGGTACGCAGCGTTGTTATAGCATATGCTGTAGTGGTGGTGCCATCCGGTAACTTAAAACAAGAGCCATCGACATATAGTTCCCCTTGTGGGTCAGATAAGGGAACATCAGTCAAGTCTACCGTCCCTTCGTCTCCTCTTCAGTTCGATATACACAATCGTGTGCATCTATCTCCTCTTCCGCTGAAGGGAGGGGTAGTAACATGGCTGGGTTCAGAGTGGCACATCGTTTGATGGTAATGTGTGGAGCAAACAACGTTAGTTCATAGCCAGTCAGACGTGCACTAGTAACGTGCTGTGTCTTTGTTTTGTTCAAAAGTGTATCCACTGCATGAGGTATCATAACTGTGAGGTCAGTATCAAGAACGAGCCCTGCCGATTGTCTAATAGAGGCGGCCACAGCCTCGGCAGCTCTTAGACAGCTCGGGAGCGCTTTGGCGACGTTATCCAAGATAGCAGAAAAATACGCGCAAGGCCTTTGCTTACCACCAAAGGCCTGTGTTAAGACAGAGAGCGCGCAGCCAGCCGTTTCGTGTACATACAACACGAACGGCTTCTGGTAATCTGGTGTACCAAGCACAGGAGCAGAGCAAAGCGCAACCTTTAATTGCTCAAAAGCTTGCTGGCATGCAGGTGTCCAAGGCAGGGGTTCATGCACATCTTTGGTTGTTATCTGAAGTAAGGGTTTTGTTAGTAAGGAATAATTAGGGATCCAGTGACGACAGTACGAGGTAATGCCAATAAATGCACGCACATCTCGCTGGGGTTTGGGAACAGGCATGGTATTTATAGCAGCAATGTGCTCAGGCGTTAGTCTGCGACCCTCCTTCGACAGTAGGTGACCTAAATAGGTGACCTCCTTTCGACAATATTGAAATTTGGACAGGGACACCTTGTGTCCATGACGAGCTAAGTGCAATAATAACTTAACCGTCGCCTCCTTGCAGCCATCCTCAGTGTCAGAGGCCACCAAAAGGTCATCAACGTACTGCAATAGAACATTACCAGGGGGAAATATCAAAGAATCCAATTGTCCTTTCAGAGCTTGACTATAGATGCTAGGACTTTCAGTATAGACTTGAGGAGCATGACAGAAGCGGAAGCTCCTGCCGGCGATAGCGAACCCAAACAGATATCTACTGTCTGGGTGTATGGGAATGCTAAAGAAAGCGTTTTTCAAATCTACTACAGAGAAATTTTTTGCTGAGGGAGGGATCATTGTTAACAAGGGTATTGGGGAACCACTATTTTGTTTTGTTTATCACTGTTTTGTTTTGCACGCAGGTCGATAACAAAACGATAAACATCAGGGTGAACATCATTAGCGTCTGAGGGTGCCTTCTTAAGAATGGGAAGAATAGGACTATTACAAACATTCACAACCATTTCCTCAACCACACCAGTCTTTATCAGGTCCTTAATTATGTGTAAAAGAGCCTTGTCCCCTGCTGACAGTATTTTATACTGTGGGATACGCGGCAACACAGCATTATCCTTTACCTGGATGGAAACCGGTCGGATCTGTAACAGCCCCACATCTGTATCTCCTGTAGCCCACAGAGTATGTGGGACATCCTTGAACTCAGCAGGGAGAGGAGTGTTTTTTGTAAAACATTGCCTCGTAACGACAACCTTCAGACCAACGGTCATATAGACACCATCTGGTGAACAGTGTATTGTCGCGTGCAATCTCTTCAGCAAGTCTAAACCCATCAAATTCTCCCCACAATTCGTTGTCAGCAGGAACTGTGAGTCAACCGTAAAAGGACCAATAGTCAGAGCAAGAGGCTTGGAAATGGGGCTCACAACCGGCACGCCTGAGAAACCTACCGAAACATTGTTTTGGCCAGACAGAGCTGCCCCGGGGACCAGTGACCGAGAAACAGAGCTATTCATAGCGCCTGTATCAATCAGGAATGTCTTAGCCGTGCCATGCAAGTCTGCGGTAACATAAGGGCCACGCTGATCTACAGGCACTGAAACTGGTCCCTCGCCCTGTCCCTGGCTATCCTAGCTGTAAGACATTCCAGTCACCTCATCCATATCATAATCATCATGGTAGTACTGTCCTCTCCGAGTATCATCAAAATAATTCTTATTCTGATCCTCTTGCATCTCATCCCGACCACCACCATCGCGTCCACGTCCTCTAAAACCCCGCCCTCTTGGAGCCGCAACTTTGTGCAGTAGCTCCGGACACTCGCTACGCCAGTGCCCCTCCTTTTTACAGTATGCACATTGGTTTGGGCCAACTACTGCGCCTGCGGTACTATTCCGGTTATTCCGAGGTAGCTGCTGGGCTGGCCCCGAGCCCCCTCTTCCCCTTCCTCTTCCATTCCCCCTCGTCACTTGCTGCATTAACACCTTCGTCTTCAAATCCTTATTCTTCTTCTCTACCTTTTCCTTCTCCGCATTTTCCCTATGCTCATAATACTGTGCCATACTCAATATCACGGACGGTGAGGAGGTCATCCAAGTACTCTCCGAAGCCTGCAGTCGAGCTGCTATCTCCGGAAGCAAGTTCGTAACAAACCTGTTTACAAACAATCGGACACCACCCTCCACCGATAGATCCTGTCCACTAAAATCCAAGAACACCCATTCAAATCTGGTAAAGAAATCAGACACGCTTTCATCCTTCTTTTGGCGACACGCTGTCAACTTGTCCCAATCTACTCATCTAGGTGGAATAAGTGAATGCATGTAAGTAATAATGCGACCAGGTAAAGCTAATATCTCAGCTCTCGGCTTCTCGCCAGGCTTCCGTTCCTTCTCCCATGCCTTTATCTCATCCCACGTCCCTTCTAATTCTACTGCATGATCCTGCATATGTACCTGTCTCCATATATCCACTGGTACCAGTAACCCCAAGAACAACTCAATATCGGCTAGTGTCATTACCATGGAGGAAGCCGCCTCCGTCAATTCCTTATAGTACGCAGTCGGATTTTTCCGAGGGTCCGGCAACTGACTTTTAAGGGATAGTACCTCACTCCTCTTCCAAGGAGTGTAAACCCACTGTTCCTGGAACCGAGCCTCTACCTTTTGTTGTATAATGACGTTTGCAGCATTCCGCTGTTCCAGAATCTCGGGATGGTAGATGGGGTGAACCTCCCTCATAGGGAACTGTGTAAATGTCGTTGGTGTTTTCTGGTGCAATTTACTGCGGTAACCAACCAGTGTTGCAACATTACTGAAAACCTCATTGGGGGCCAAACCAGTAGCGTACACACGATCTCTAATATCATATATAATATGTGGAGCAACACCATTAAAACACTGCTCCCACAATCCTATTAATGTCGCCGACATGTATTTGAGGGCATGCTGCTGCACTGAACGGCTCATAATCTTTCATCACATTCCATATGTCTTCCACACTGTAAATCTCATTCCGGGCCCACTGCGCAGCCTGATCAGCCACCATTCTTTTCTCCTCATTCCCCACATCCGACCTCATTAACACTCTTCCCATCCGTTCTCGCGCCACTGCCCAATTCCCTTCATCCACTCCTCGCACTGGCGTCCCAGCACTGAATAGAATAGGGGATACAATAGTTGAAGGGGATAAAGTAGAGGAGGAGACAGGTATCAGCGATAGTAGCGGCTGGGTAGAAGGGGTAAGAGAAGGGGAGACAACGTGCGGAAGGCAATCGGGCCTAACAGGGGAACTGGGGGCCCCCACACCTGCAGCCTGCGGAGTCAAAGAAGAAGCAGGCGGGCCGAAGCGGGAGCAGCTGAGTCAGAACCAGAGGCAGAAGGACCAGCGATAGCAAGAGCAGAATCTTGGGAATGAGATGTCGGAACAACAGGGTACACCCTCTGTGGAGCATAAGGGGGCGGAGGTCGGGTGTCCAACAGCTCCTCCACGAAAGCATCTCCATCTTCCCGAGCCACATAGCATTTGTCACTCTGTAAGCGAAACTTCCTATCTGCACATTCTATACCCTTCTCTATTTTCTCCCTATCGTATGCTACTGCCTTCTGCATCACTGTCTGCACCTTCCCTTTCCGGGCCTCCTTCACTGCTCTCATACGCCGCTGTTTCGCCTCTTTCTGCCACACCTGAAGATTATCAAACATCGACTGCCTACTTCTTTTCGCAAACAATTTATCCTGCAGGAAACTCAATTTCCGTTCATCAAATGTACCCGTCAGTGGCCACTGTAAGTCAGCATTGTCCCTCGTATATTTATGCCACAATGTGCTAAACATAATAGGGCCAATACCATACTTGACATATACATCAAAATTCGGGGTACCTTCTGGAGGCGAAGGCTGTCTCTCTTCCAACCTAGCCTCCGGAGAACAACACTGACATCCAAAACACCCCAATTTACTCAAACAAGGCATGTTAATATAAGACACATTCACTGTCCGCCCTGGTCAAATATAATACCAAACAACTAAAACCAAGACGGTCCGAAAACCGTACCAGGCAGTCCGCAGACTGCACCAGACAGTCCGAAGACTGTACCAAGACAAGAAGATAGGCTCTAGCCCCAGACCTTTTCAAGAGTAAGCCAAATTTCCAGGTGGCCTGGCAGAGTGTTCGCAAACACTCAGTTCATGGAGTTTTTCTACGCGGAACTCCGCGAAGTTACAAAAAAACTCTGCGAAGTTCCGCGAGTGGCGGAGTGCAGTGCGAACTGCAGTTTGTGCTGGTATTTCTGCCGCTCGGGTAGAAATTCTACCCGAGCGGCAGCTCGTGCTCGCGATCTTACCGTTCGCAATTGCAAACTTACCGTTCGTGATCACGAGCGGGGAAAAAACGCAGCTGCACATCGCGAAGCGGAGTTTTCTGCACTCCGCGAGCTCCGCGGAGTGCAGAAAACTCAGCAAACTCTGCGAACGGAGCGAAGTTCACCGCCCAGGCCTACTCTGTATCTCAAGGGTCCGCAAACCCACCAAGTTCGAACAATCCAAGATTCAAGACGGCGCCATATTTATCACAAGACAAAACAAAAAAACTCACCTGGTTCACACAGGTCAAGTAAAGCTATTCTCCACTGCCGACTCTTCAGACCAAACGGTCAGATCCAAGGGTTTCGCCTTATTAGGACCCCAGTCGGGGTGGCCACTGGGCGAGGCAGCGCCCGATCAGACAGGCGGAGCAGCTGCGAGAACAAAGCTCACTCAAGCAGGGATCCCCGATCCGCCCATCCGACCTGACGCGGCCCTGTCCTCTTCACCCGTCTGCGGGTGAGAGATGGGCCACACACACCCGATGGAGTCCCTGTTCGGGTGCCAACTGAAGGAAATGGCACGATCCGGGCCACCCGGGTCACCGACGACCACCTAATAGCCTTCCAAACAAGTGAAGAGTCGGGCAGACAGTAGAGAATACCAACAATTCTTTATTAGTAAAATACACTGCAGCGGAGCCCCAATCTGATCAGCATCCGGAGATCGCTGCCGAGGGGACTGGCTCCCCAACATTTGGTAACGCATAATCATTCCTCCAACATCCCCAACCACGCCCACAATGGAAAGTTACCGGCTTGGGCCGCTCTCGAACAAAGGAGGCACAGAAGGATGGGCTACCACCTGCAAGATGGGTACACACTATCTTCATCTCAAGGTTGTTTCGCTAAGGCTCGGCTCCTCCAACGTGGGAGCAAAGCTACAGACACAGATAGGCATGCACGGGCTGAATAGCCTGTTCATTAGTAAGTTAGAATTCAACCTTGACTGCGAAAGAAAAAATAACTGAATACAGTCTTCTGCTGAGGCAAGCAGTACTCATAGACAGAGCATTATTAAGTCGCAGTCTAACATGGCTTACGAAATACAAAATGGAGCCGCATACGCTAACTTAGGCCTGCACATTTATAGAGGCAGCTCAGTGGGTTACAGCGAGTATGGCAAGTACTACTGACTTAGCCTGATGCATGCTAATCAAAAACAGTGCAAACGAAGTACATAAATCGTTAAAACCCAACATGTGACAGGAATTCAAAGCTATCCCAATTAAAGGTAGTATTCCTAATCCAAAGTCATAAGCCTGTTGCCCAGCAGTATTTGTTTGATCTAGTAAGAAAATATTTGAGCTGTCCCTTTTGTGACAACCAAAAGAAGTTTGTAATTGAGCAAATCCAAGGTCAGAGGGAGTGGACCGGATGTGAGGAAGAGCCAGTCCCAGATAACAGGATCTCCCCCATCCTGGTGGCAGCCATGGATAAGCCTTAGAACCACATATAAAATATATACCTTCACCTGGTGGAAGGACACGATGAATGTGCGAGACAATAGCCATTGAGAAATTTACCTTACAAAACACTATCACTTAAAGACAGGGAGCCATTAGATTGCAGACATATTTCCCCAGGTGACATAGTTACTTGGAGAGACGGTGGGAAGGAAATGGCTGGATCAGTAGACAGAACAGTAGTATTCATTCTAGTCAGGAATTCAACATATCAATATGACATTAAGGAATCATTAAAAGGTTCTTATAAAGTGAATTATTTCCCCTAATATTACAGGATGCAGGGACCATAATGTTACTGTTGGACTTGGCCCTTTTTGGCAGGTTCACCCCTAAACTTTTTGCCTTTTCTGTGACCTGGTGTTGGTGGTTTTAGGCCTCTGGGCACTTTAGCACTGTGGTCCAGTGTAAAGTGCGTGCACTCTCTGAGTTACAGTGGTAATATTGGCCTGCCCTCCCATAGGAATGCATTGGGGATTCCCTGATCAGTGTGTGTCAGTGGTAATTCCTGGGATGAGAGGAGCAGCGTGGTCGAGTTTGGTATGCATGAAATTGTGAGAATAAATGCTGCGCAATGGTGTGCGCAGATTTATGATGACTGGTGGAGAAATGCCACTTTTAGAAGTTGTCCTTTCTGTGTGCTGTGTGTCTGCCTGTCTGATGTGAATTGCATGTCTGGCTTGTGAGTGACAGGGGCTGGGAGGTGTGTGTGGCTCCAGGAGGGGCAGGGTGAGTCAGTGCTGGGCTGAATAGGACATCTGGGCTGGGAGTAGTGGGAGGAGTAATCCCTGACTCTGAATAGGAGTGTGCCTGCCCTGTACAATGCTGGCTCCGCCCCCTGTGGTGTGTCTGATCACCTAGCCCCCACCTGACAAAGGGGAAGAGGAGCTTGCAAAACAAAGTGCTCCAAATCCCCCCTGAACCAGTTGCATCTGGTTCCCCCATGCCCTGCACTACAGATAAAAGAGAATGTTGGTATAAGTAGAGGGGCGGTGACCCCATGAAGTTGTTCAGTTCCATGATGCTGTGCTGATCCGGCTGGGGCGTGCTGCTGCTGGGGCCCAGGGGGAACCGCCATGAGGGCTTGCCTCCCTGGGCCCAGCATTGCCCCCCTGATCCCTAGAAGAACTTTTGCTGGACTTATTCTTTCTCCTACTGGATCTGTTGCAGCATCTAGCGCCTCGTGAGCGCTACGCTTTATTTTGATTTCCCCTGAGAGAAGGAGCATGAGGGCTCTGCAGCGCTGAGCTGCTCGTCCTGATGGGGGGAATCCCGCTTATTTTGATATTTAAAAGGTGGGTGCCCACCCCACATGGCCGCTTTAGGTTGGTTTTTTATGCGGGTGCCCACCCCGCGTTGTCTGCCTTTGCGGGTGCCCACCCCGCACTTTTGCCAAGTGAATCACCGCCGCCGGCCCGAGCAGGAAGTCAGGCAATGTGGCGCCTGACGTGGGGCGGGACTTCCGCATTTGAGAGGGAAGCCCGGCCCCGCGTCCAGAGAAGAAGCCTGCGGTCGGGCGGGGCTCCCGTGAGCTAAGGGAAGCCCCGCGTATGGCAGGCGAAGTCCCGGGTCCCAGGAGGGGGCCCGGGTGAAGTGAGGAGATATACGGAGGAGTGCGGGACCAGCCACGAGAAGACGGAGCCTCCACGTGTGGAGAGGAGAGCCCCGCGCTGCCCCCACCGCACTGGAGAAGAGCCGGCGAGAGAAGGGAGACGGAGCCTGAGCCAAGCCCCGGTGAGTGGGGCCGAGGCCGTTCTCTTCTCATTCTTTATGGGTGCTCTCGAGGCACCCGGGCAGCAATGCAGGTTGTTCTGAGCGGGCCCGCCGTTGCGGGCCGCTCCAACGTTGGGCATGTTTGCTTTAAGAGCCCGTGTGGCTCCAACATGGGGGCAAGTTTCTTTAAAAGCCCCGTGGGGGTCCGGAGGGCACCGTGGTGCCGGGCCCCTTTGCAGATGTGTTCACAGTTGCCCCGCTTGACAGTGGGCAACTGCAATGGTGGGGCAGTATTTGTTTAGAGAGTCCCAGAGAGGGGCTCAGGTGGCACGTTGGTGCCAGGTCTAATTAGTACACAGCTGCCCCACCGGACAGTGGGCAGCTGCAACGTTTTGGCCCATATGTTGGAGAGTCCCTGAGTGGGACAGGAGGGCCCAGTGAGTGCCAGTGATGATCCCAGCTGTACGGCAATTAGCGTCAGCTGCACCGTTTAGGTCTGCGCAGTGGCGCACTTTTTGCTTTAGCTGCAAGTGGCAGCTTAGCGCCCTGACATTCTGGACAGAGGGCATTTGAGCCCTAAAGAAGGCCAGTTGGCCAGGGGGGTCAGTGATTTATGTGGTGCTAGGAAATGTGATTCATGTACTATGATTTACGCACCCTGTGTTATGCCTCTAACTGTGGTTTATGTATGAGGTTATTTGCATACTGTGGTTTATGTATGAGGTTATTTGCATACTGTGGTTTATGATGAGGTTATTTGCATACTGTGGTTTATGTATGAGGTTATTTGCATACTGTGGTTTATGCCAGTGAGATTATTCTCTACTGTGAGTTATGCCCCTAATGTGAGTTATGCTTAGGAGGTTAGGGTCTAATGCGTTTAGACTTATGAGATGATTGCATAATGTGTTTATGCTGGTGAGGTTGGCGCAGAATGTATTTCACGCCTAAATGTGATACTGTGCATAATAGGGTTTATGTTACAGGATGATGCTGAGGTTGCCAGTGTTTACTGGCTGTGTTCTACGTTTATGATATTGTTGTATTCCTCTTAGGGTGTCCGTATATAGGTTTTCCTGTATCATGTCCTTATATAAGCACAATTCGCCCTGCCCTTATATAGGCATAAAATCCCAGTCCTTATTTAGGCATTAAACCGTGCACTCCAAATACAGGCATGGTCTCCGACATCCGTCCACCCTAACGTCACAACGAGTTCTTGAAGAACAGACCCTTAGGCTTCGGGAGTTTCCCTAGCACAGGACTATTGATTTCTTCAAGGACTCATCTATTATGCATGACCCGTTATACCTTAAGGGTTCATTCATGACGTCTTCCGCTGTCCGATTCACGTCAATGCTAACATTCTGAGGTACCTCTCAGGTATAAATATACCTTCCCTAGCCCTTGTAAATCAGAGGAGACCTCGACTTCAGAGGAGCCCATTTCCCGGCCTGACACACTGAGAAGACGCTGTCATCCCTGCACGCAGAGAGTCCAGCTTCCAGTGATCTGACTTCCCTTGCGGGGTGTTGGAGTTCGAGTCTGGCAAGAGATTCCTACCTCTCTCATTCTTAAGGTATGGAGCTGACTAGAACCTAGAGGGACTCTTGGCATACTAGGCGTAACATACTCTTAGTATACCATAGTAAGGAATACTCCACCTACTTCATACCTCTCCCTACACCTAGGTTAGGTTAGGTACATTGGGGTAGAACTAGCTTAGAAACGCATCGTACGAGTACTCGCATTTTTAGTCTGTGTTATTTATGTAAATGAATATCTACTAAAGATCATGCTAGCGCAGTATTATTTATTTCTACTGCTTACGCTGTACATTATTTATCTTGCATACTGTCTTGTGATCGTAACAGCACATATTACTTACACGAGAAACAAGACTGTTCAATAAATCTTTTATTGAAACGCCCGTCTATTCTTTCTGTGTAACTTTGAGGAAAACTAAGCATGCACGATTGAGCTGAGTGAAACGGTTATCTATTGTTTCCACGACTCTGGGACACGTTCTGATTCTAAAGGGAAACAAAGGGTCATGTTTTGCGGCTGCCAGAAACTACTCCCTTCTTGTTTGTCAAGGAGTTTCTAGTGGCCTCTGAGCTAGCTGGCACAAGTAATTAAGTTTAATATACTCGATAGGGACATACCGACCTCAGTCCTATGTCAAGCCTATAGGGTATATTATTCCAATGCGCAGAGCCTATTAGGGAAATAGGAGCTACACTACATGGCGCCCAACGGTTTGGTAAGGCGGTAATTCAACGTTAGATACTGAGTAACTCAGCCGTGCCTTTTCTCTCAGAGACCCCTACCCATATACTCCAAAAGACGTCTGGAGTGGGCATGGTTAAGTATCCACCACGGCTACATAGGGAAGTACCCTATATATTAGCTGTTTGGTTTGCTCAACGTTGAAGGATACAGTGTTCCAAAATATTGTGCACCTTATCTTTGTTTCCTTGAAACTTGTTCTGCATTTTCAAAAACAAATGCCACCGACACACCGGTGGAGCTGCGGCTGATTCAGCCCTAGCAACAGCTTTTAACATTACAGGTTTAAATGAAACCGAGGAGGGTGTTATAGACATCGCTCCAAACTTAAGAAGAGCCATAACTCTAAAACTTATAAAACATGGCCTACCACCAAGAGGTGGTAGAGCAGTTTTCGTGATAGAGGCACATGAATCCTTTCAGACAGAGGTATTCTATTCATGGGTAATATTTCCTGAATCCAATCCAGTTACAAAACTGTTTCACTTCTACAAAGAAGATGATCCACCAGAGGAATATATTCCTTTCGAGGATATAGAAATTCCACTAACATACCAGGAGCATCAGCTCTGGTTTAAAGGCGCCCTAAAACATCACAGAAACATTACGAGGCTCGGTCCACTAGGTAGACCAGGAGCAACATGGCCGATTCTAGCCGGCTACACACCTCATCCTGAACTGGATATAATGTCAGATGAGGAATTACTTACTCAAATCACAGAGTTAATAAAAATCTACAGACAATTGGTCCAATATGTCATGAAGACTTTCACAGTCCAACCACCATTAACCATTCCAAATCAGACCCCTCAATCGGGGACTGCACTAAAAATTACACCACAGACTCTATACGCAGGCATGGGTAAAATGCCCACAAAACGTGAGCAAATTCCATTCTGGATAGCTCAAAAAATTACTCAAATAGAAGCAGTATTTCCAAATACTAGCCCGTATGAGAAACACAGAATACTAACAATCAGTTTACCAATGGGGATCACACCACAACTGGAAGACTGCACCACTTGGGGCTCAGTCTTTGCTGCCATCTATACTAAAACACATGGTATTCCATCAATTGCGGTAATACCAGATGTCCTGAAACAAATTCAAAACGAATACGGGGCAGAGCCTGCTCTGAATTTAGGTATGAAATTACTGAAAAATTTCGACCAGGTCTCAACAATAATATTATCTAATATTAAAGGGGAGGCAGCAGCAGTGGCGATCTGCCAACGATTAAGGGAATTCGATGTTACAGAACATCAAACTGAGCTACCCAGAATAATTGAACAATCATATGCAGAATTAGGCAGAGATAGTTTGGGTGGAAGACCAGTGAAACCAAAACTATCTGAAAGTCCTGAGAAGGACTCTATTAAACAAATTCCTACATCTTCAAAAAAGAAGTGGGAAACTACTAAACAAAATTCAAACGAGAAACGTTCTCAATCCCGAGGTAGGTCTCCTCAAAAGGAGCCATCTGAAAGGAGGTATAACCTCAGGAATAGGGATAATTTGAGAAAACCTGACAGGTATCAAGATACTGATAAACGTTCCTCTCGTACCTTTCAGATCTCGTCACGGACTTCGGAAAGAAGAGGACGGTCAGAAAATAGAGAAGAACGCGTGAAATCCAAGGAAGATAAACACGCTCCAAAAAATAAAACAAAACCTCAATTCTCCAAAAAGAAAGTAGCAGGTCTAAAGATCAGACATGCCGAGAATACTGAGAACCCAACTCAAGAACGGAGAATGGGCCCAGACAATGCTGGACAGTGCAGCAGAAGTCACAATAGTTCGCCAGAACCTGAAGGAACTTCTGGAGATAGTGGACTTGAATGAGTACATTACAGTTGAGACTGTAGACACCAGGGTTAGTACGCCACAAAGGTTATATGAAATAACACTCCGAATGGAGGGAGACATACCTAGACAGGTGAAAGCACTCTTTTGGGAAAAACGTTCAAGGGGCTATGACATACTTCTAGCAGAAAAAGACTGGCCACCACAATTTGTCAGGGAGTGCCCACATGGTGAGGACATTATTATGCCTGCCTTCTCTAACCATATTCCAATTCATCTAAAATATACTTATGCCAGGAAATGGGCAGTAGCCCAGGCACCAGCATTATATAAAAATCATGTAGGATGGGATGAGGACTCACCTCACCATAAAATACATCTGAAACATGAACCAACTGCACAACGGCAGTACCCAATAAAGCAAGAAGCTAAAAAACAGGTCAGGGAGATCTTAGATCAACTTGAATATCAAGGGGTGATTGAAACATGCACCTCCTCAATGAACAATCCTTTGTTTCCTGTCTCCAAACCAGACAACACCTATCGTCTAGTTTTGGATTACAGACACTTAAACACTTGTTGTAAAACATTTGCAGTGCAAAATGCACATAGCACAGCATTAATGAATAACATTGTGCGTAAAAAATATAAAACCACATTGGACATCTCAAATGGTTTCTTTTGTCAAAACATAGCACCTGAAAGCAGGTACTTAACAGCATTCTCCATAATGGGGACCCAGCGTCAATTTTGTCGACTCCCACAAGGGTTCAAGAACAGCCCGGGGTTATTCTCAGCGAGAGTAACAGAGTTACTACAAATTTATGACAATGAGGCATTGTCTTATGTCGATGACATCTATCTGACGGACGATGACCTGGACAAACACTTGAACAGGGTAAGCACCATTATACTGGGCTTCGCCTCTGAGGGCTACAAGTTCAACTTTAAAAAGTCCCGAATTGCCCATCTCAATGTCCTATTTCTAGGATATGAGCTTTCAAGTGAAGGCAAGAGCTTGGCAGCTAACTTTTAGAAAAGTGTGCGCTGCTCCAACCTCCAAAAACGCTAAAAAACTTACAATCCATCCTGGGTTTCCTAAACTTTGGAAGAACATACATTCTAAATTACGCAGAAAGGGTTAAACCTCTCTACGCATTAATCAAACCTGATTTTTCTATCAAGAATTGGACACAAGAACACACAGAAATCTTGCGTTCACTACAGGCTAACATGTTAGCAACAAATCACTTACAAACACGCGTAAGTCAACACAACCTGGTGATCCGAATAATTTCGGGTCAATGCGGATTCACCTACTTAACATTTAATGAGGGTGAAAAAATACCAATCGCATACAAATCTCATTTGTACACACAAGCGGAAATGCGCTTCACTTCAACTGAAAAAATTGTGACAGCAGTTCAAACCGCTGTAGCAAAAGAAAGAGCCCTAGCCCAAGGGAAACGCATTATTGTCGTAACCCCAGTACCAGCTTTAGAAGCGGTCACAAAAGCAAGCATTCAAAATGCTAAAGCATTACATCCAAGATGGATACAGTGGGTTAATTCTCTTGCTGCAACAGATGTTGAATATGTTTTTGATCCTGATTTAAAAACACAAGCATTCCTGCAATATGAACAAGAATGGCCTCTGCCCACTGAAATTCTGCCTCTCGATCAGTACGAATTCATAATTTACACAGACGGATCCGCACAGCCCACAACAGGGAGTAAGCAAGCTTACAGTGCAGCGTGTGCAATCGTTAAAGGTCGCATGCGAGATGGTATCTTCAGACCTATGGTCACAAAAACTCAATCTCTAGGAGATTGTACAGCTCAGCGAGCTGAACTACAAGCATTCAAACTGGCACTTGAAAGTACAGATCGAGAATTCCCCACACTAATAGTGTGCGATTCCTTTACTGTGTTCAGTCGTATAATGAATATATACAAAACTGGCTTGAAAATGGATTCAAAGATGCGAAAGGTGGCACAATAAAGCATAAAACGCTTTGGGAACAAATAGTTCAGTTAAAAACGAACTACCAAAGGCTCACGTGATCCACACACTGAGTCATCAACGTGATGGCGTTCACGTTGCAGGAATTCATTGGCTGACGAAGCTGCAAAGGGGGCTGTTCAGACGGCTTCCGTAGCTGCGATCACTCGTTCAAAAACAAAAATAGACAGTGAGATAATGTTGGCTGTCAATGCTACAAGCAAAGGCAGTGGTGCAACGTTACCAAAAGTTTCCACTCAAGTACTCTTATGTAATTGATGCGAACAACTTTCCTTTTGCTCGAATCCCTGGAGTGGGGGATAGGGTAATTCCAAACATGGAACGTAGAGCAGCTTTAATTTATGAAGCACATTTGGGGGAGGGTCTGTCACATCAAGGGATCTCTAAAACAATATTGACGTTAAAAGAGATGTACTGGTGGCCTGGAATGAATACACAGATTCACATCTTCATCAATGACTGCATAGACTGTAAGGTACAGAGTGATGCAGAACGCCACCAGACACCATGCTACTGCCCAGTACAGACACCACTGTTAGACAGCATTAGACTATCTACGCGCATGCGTCCTTCTGGACAATTGCAATCCCACAAATACTGAATTTAGGTTCCTATGGATATGGCCTCAGCGCTCGGCTGACGCTCGAACTGTTATAAAAGATTTGCGAGTCTTTATCGGCACATACGCAATAGGCACGCTACATTCTGACCAGGGCCCTGCGTTTAGCTCTCGGCTTACAAAGAAGTCATGGCCAGTCTGGGCGTTGCATTGCGGTACTCCTCTCCATTCCATCCTGAGGAAATTCGGTTGTGGAAAGGAAAAACCGGGACATAAAGCAGTCTATAACAGCTAGGGTATTAGGTTCGGGTGATGGGTGGGTCAAACATCTTTATGGGGTCCAACGCTCATTGAACAACCTGCCAAGAAGTTCTCTAGGGGGGGTCACTCCATATGAGGTCCTATTTGGGACAAGAATGTGGGTACCAGACCTCGATCACGTAGGCACAGTGGTGGAAAATAAACCCTTTGATATCAAAGATCGTTTGGCTGTTTTACAGGAACTCAATGAACTAAGATCGAAACAAAGCAACGTATTCCTGCAGCCAACCACCACTGGGGAAAAACCAGCGGTCCCAGCAAGGCCTGTCTGGATTCCAAAAGTTGGGGATCTAGTCAGAGAAAAGATTGCGGACAAGAAGGAATTTGGACCTTCTTACAGACAACCAGTACGTGTCCTAGCAGTTCAAGGAACAAGAACAGTACTTCTGCCGCCCCTTGCTGGAAAAAAGGAGAAAAGATTTGTGTCCATCGACCTCATCAAACCACAGTATGTGGCCAATACTAAATAGTAGGCCTCGTGGACTCCGACCTAGTAGCAGACACACTCCTCTCGCTACTATCCAAGAGGTTCAGACTGAAAGACTGATAACCATCGAGACTTCAGCAGTAACAGATGAAGGACTAAGCAACAATGCAATGGGACTCATCCCTCTTGAAAATCAAGTAACAGTTCGTCCAAATACACCTGTCTACACCAATATAGCAAGTGATCAACTGGTTCCAGCGATTTCTACAAATCCTGATGCAATTTCAACAATTGACAGAACTGCTTCTGGCTATTTCATTAACTTTGATACGTTCTCAGAAGATCCGAGTGAACCTGAAACGACGCCAGCATCATTAACATTCAAGCAGCAAGTACAAGACTTTCTTCACTTTCTGAAAAAAACTTATCTGGTTTCACCATGGATTGAACTCTGGATTATTTCTGGAATATTTGTTTTCCTGCTTTGGCTAGCTTTGGTTATGACTATGAGCGTGCTTATAAATGGCAGATACATCCATGTGAACACTGAAAGAAAAGATGTGAACTTACTTTTAAAACCTCATAAATCTTCCCATCGTGAAGCAAGAGACTTGTCAACAGTGAACATCACCGCCATTCCTATACAGGATGGTATAGTGTGGGACAAAACAGATTTTGATATTTTTGGCCCGACGGAACAATTGAACATTCCACATTTGTTTAAAATTTCACTAAGTGATCTCATTTCGTCCAGTACCTATTCTGATGATTGGGACTTTGAGACTATTAACGACATAATGTTTGACCTAGAAAAATCTGCTGCATTTTCTAAAAATGAATATTTAGAGGGTTCATCAGACTATGAACAGCTGTATTGCTATAACCACTATGGTCATCATTATTTGCATAAATCTGCATACCCTAGAAATGTGTTTATGTTTAACCAATGGGAGCATTGTCCTACACCACCAAAGGTAGTTCAAAAACATTTGTTAATAAGTTTCCATATTTTTCAGGTTACAATACATCTGATCCAGAAACGTTTTACTATAAAAATGTAAACAAAACAGGACTGAAAATTATGTTAACAAATACAAAACAGATTTATTCTGCAGCATTTATTGCCCAACTGTCTAGACAGGGTTTCGTCTTTTGGAAAGACACAATAGACACAAAAACTGTCTGGGGTACTAAAGATTGGCAAGTGCAGGGGTTAGAAGCTTTATTTAGAGCATGTATCATCCCTCAGCAAATAATGTTTTTGAATGAAACTGTCCAACAAACATCTTGTCTTGGACTAGCCAAGATCAAAGAGATGAAAACACCTTCTGTACCAACACCTGCAAGTGATAACAATACACAGGCAGCGGTTACAGTTGACAAAATACTACAACTCAACAGATCTAATCCTGATTGGAGAAAATGGTTGATCTGGCCCACAGACACAAACAACTGTCAGGAAAGATTCCTGAATAAAACTCAGGGCTTTACTATTCATAGGCCAGACCCAAGATACGTCCAAAGACAGCATCCAGGGGTAGTAACAACATACAGTGTAGGTAAATTATGCCTCGATTGGCTGCAGAAATCTACACTACAGGATGTGAAACAACACTTATCCTTACTTAAAGAAGACGCAGACCTTAGGGAATTCTTGCTTGGACCAAGAAAACCGCGTCAAATACGTTTCATATATGCCGGCATTTATGCTGCCTATAATGAAGTATGGAAGGTGTCACAGATGGAGGCCGCAGAACGAATACGTGAACTTGATCGTATTAATTTAGAGAAAACTCTCTCTGTGGTCGACAATGGGTTAACAACTTTGTCCTCCAGAATATATTCATTGGACGGCATTGTATCCTCTGCTATCGACATACTGGAACAAGATTTGGCGATGTTACAACAAGGCCAATCTCAATTACGTTCTATTGTGTTATTAAGCTGGACGCTGCAATCTTTGCGTGCGGGCTATGTGCCTTGGCGTTTTATCAACACGTCAATTCTGTTTGCAGAATACAATTTAACTGATAAACAGATCGAACTGGCACAAAAGGAGCAAAGTATACAGTGCTGGGCATTGAAAAACTGGAAAAGTTACCATTCACAGTGGCAGAAAAACCAGCTACAGAATGGCTTATTCATGGCAAAATCACACTACCTGTGACTACTTTTCAGTTTCAGTATTGCCTCAAACAAATGCAAGCAGGCAAATATGAAAGGTTGGGTAAGGAATACATTAAGACATCTTGGAATTTACCATACACATATAGATGTTGGAGTGGGGATCGTGAAGTGTTTCTGAGCGGTACACACTGTAAAAATGCACTGAGCGGTTCACTAATATGTCAGGACATTTCTTTACACGGGGCTTGTAATGGTTCTGTGGCAAATTTGTCTTGCCACCAGCAGGGTACACCAGCTGCTGTGATTAATCCAACGTTTGGACAACTTTCTAATGGGAGTTACCTCATGTTGAATGATCAGAGTTGCTGCGGCATGTTGCCAGGCATCCCATATCTAGTAACGGTCAACTCCAGGGTCACTTGCTGTATGCAAGTATTGTTTTCCCCAATAGACACAGTCAGGGAGTCGCCATTGTGGCCTTCGCTGAACGCCTCTTTTATAAGATTTGATACTTTAAGCAGAATGAAAGCCATGCTTTTACAACAAACAGTGCCTTTGACCTCGGCCAAAGAAACCTATGATCTACAAGTCGCAAGGACTTCGGCTGAGATACAGACTTTAATACGTACAAACTGCCCTATACATTTCGTGGAAATGATAGGACGTATCTTTTACATGTCTGATACAAGCGGAATTGTACATGTATTTAAGAGCATCTGTTCCGGTCTGTTCGCACCTTTCCAGGCAATACTCGGAATAATCCCAAACTTTGCACATTCAGTGTTTGGTGGCATACCATTAATTCTAGCACTTGTTGCCGGAATTCTATTTCTCTTCCTGCTATTACGCTATGGCCAGCCTATTCGCAGACATCACTCCGAGCGAAGTGGAGAAAGCTCTCCTTGAACGAAAGTGCCGTGAGCGAATAGTACAGCTTTTGGGCATGAATCATCTACGGGAACTTAATACCACGTGGTTCCTGTCGTTCAGACCAATCTGGCAAGATTGCATCTTACCTGTTCTACGATGCCTGCTATGCGGTGCAGAATGCGTGTTGGACACCTGTCTGACATTTCCATCAGCTACGCCAACGGATCTCGATACTCTGCTGGACCCGATAACGGCCCATGCTCTGTGTTGTCCCCAGAGGCTACCAATCCTGATGACGGCATTCATTGAGATCTCACAGACGCTTCCGGCTGCTGCTGAGGTACGAGATGGATCTACAGGCACACAGGTAACAACGGACGCGAACATTGCTGCGGCATCCTATGCTGAAAGCGATGCTTCACATCTCTGTGCAATTAATCTACTACATGAGGTGTTCGGAATGTCACCAACTACAGTGGACGATATTTTGTCTACAGAAATAGATGATCTCATGTTTACACCAGACCCGTACACTGACTCTGATTCAGCCCACAGTGTTACAGAGATGCAATAACAATTTGGCCTTCATATTTCAAAATCTTGGAACTCTTCCCATATTGAACTTTTTTCCGTTTTTTCAAATTAAATGGCAAATCAATCTGCTTGAAGTAGAACTATTCTTATAGTACGGACTTCGCGGTACTTCCTCAGACACTTTGTCATCTTGTTTGTCTAAAAAGTTCATTAATTTCCATGACATGAAAAGACTTTGATTTTGAACAAATCTAATCGATCATTTTTCTGTCAAATGTAAATATTACTGCTTATTTCATTCAATTTGCATTTTTTAAAATTTTTCAAATATATGCCTGAAATGAAAAGCAATGCTTAAAATGTACAGTACCTTTTGCATTTTAATGCGTTTTTAAATACTTTTTAATGCTTTTTATCCTTAGCAATATGCGGTACTCCATTTTATGTTTAGCATTTTAAATGTTTAGCATTTATATTATTATCGTACACACGAAAGTGGAGTGGGTGTTGTATTCCTCTTAGGGTGTCCGTATATAGGTTTTCCTGTATCATGTCCTTATATAGGCACAATTCGCCCTTCCCTTATATAGGCATAAAATCCCAGTCCTTATTTAGGCATTAAACCGTGCACTCCAAATACAGGCATGGTCTCCGACATCCGTCCACCCTAACGTCACAACGAGTTCTTGAAGAACAGACCCTTAGGCTTCGGGAGTTTCCCTAGCACAGGACTATTGATTTCTTCAAGGACTCATCTATTATGCATGAACCGTTATACCTTAAGGGTTCATTCATGATGTCTTCCGCTGTCCGATTCACGTCAATGCTAACATTCTGAGGTACCTCTCAGGTATAAATATACCTTCCTAGCCCTTGTAAATCAGAGGAGACCTCGACTTCAGAGGAGCCCGTTTCCCGGCCTGACGCACTGAGAAGACGCTGTCATCCCTGCACGCAGAGAGTCCAGCTTCCAGTGATCTGACTTCCCTTGCGGGGTGTTGGAGTTCGAGTCTGGCAAGAGATTCCTACCTCTCTCATTCTTAAGGTATGGAGCTGACTAGAACCTAGAGGGACTCTTGGCATACTAGGCATACTAGGCGTAACATACTCTTAGTATACCATAGTAAGGAATACTCCACCTACTTCATACCTCTCCCTACACCTAGGTTAGGTTAGGTACATTGGGGTAGAACTAACTTAGAAACTCATCGTACGAGTACTCGCATTTTTAGTATGTGTTATTTATGTAAATGAATTTCTACTAAAGATCATGCTAGCGCAGTATTATTTATTTCTACTGCTTACGCTGTACATTATTTATCTTGCATACTGTCTTGTGATCGTAACAGCACATATTACTTACACGAGAAACAAGACTGTTCAATAAATCTTTTATTGAAACGCCCGTCTAATCTTTCTGTGTAACTTTGAGGAAAACTAAGCATGCACGATTGAGCTGAGTGAAATAGTTATCTAGTGTTTCCACGACTCTGGGACACATTCTGATTCTAAAAGGGAAACATATTGGTCATGTTTTGCGGCTCCCAGAAACTACTCCCTTCTTGTTGTCAAGGAGTTTCTAGTGGCCTCTGAGCTAGCTGGCACAAGTAATTAAGTTTAATATACTCGATAGGGACATACCGACCTCAGTCCTATGTCAAGCCTATAGGGTATATTATTCCAATGCACAGAGCCTATTAGGGAAATAGGAGCTACACTACAATATGTCCTACATTTACTAAGTTCACTTTGTGATGGTTCTGATAGTGGTCCAGTTGGCCCTGTCAGGTGTACATAATCCCTTGTAGATATTACCTAGTGCCAGGTGGCACAATGTATATTATGTGATTACTATTCTAATGTGTTATGAGAATACAAAGGCTATTTTTGATATAACCTTGTGTGGAGATCCTTTTGTGGTGTGCCTGGTATGTTGTTGCTGTGTGCGCGTGCGCAAACGCTTTACACATTGCCTCCGGGATAAGCCTGACTGCTCGTGCCAAGCGGGTGAGCAGGGGTTACCTTTGGCGTGTAACTCCCTCGCCCTGACTAGAGTGGTGGTCTCTGCCTGGCTTAGGCGCAAGCCCTAGCCTACCAAAAACCACATTTCTAACAGTTACCCCTAAAATCCTGCATGAAATCTATTCCGTCTGCAATGTACCACTGCACTACTGTTCGGAAAAGGACAAAACAAGGAGCTAATGACAGAGACAGAAAAGGCATACCTGTTGCAGTCTGTGCTGGAAGTTTTTGTGAGATATTCATCAGTTTGTAATTGGCGTGAGCCATCTGAACAATTACATTATTATGATATTATGTTACCATCTGTAGACCCACCGCCATGTCTGGATCTCGCTGTGGATCTCCTGGGGAAATTGCACCTGTTTCTGGTTTTGTCCCTGCTGACGACCTCCATCAGGAAGCTCAATCATCAACCTCTCGACATACGTGCTCTCTGAAGATGAAACCAAGGTTCTCAGCAAAGGACTCTCTTTTGTACCGACCACACACCCTAAACGATTTAACATCAAAACGGAACTGCACCGTTTCTTTCGCAAGGTGAGGCTGAGACATTATTTCAAGCATGCCCAGCCTATATCCTCTACATCACACTCTGAACTACGGGTACCTTCTACGTTCATGCCCTCTTCCCACATGATGTCACATAAAATCCTGGCATTTGAAAGTGTGGTCCTTCGGGACGTCCTTAATGCATGCTCTAGGAAGCAATATACCAAACATAACGTTACGAAGGGAGAACGAGAAGCACTTGACACACTTAAAAACAACAAGATGATTGTGATCAAACCGGCTGATAAAGGCGGAGCCATCGTGGTACAGAATACTCTAGACTACAAAGCCGAGATTTAGTCACAATTAAGTGATGGGGTGAGCTATTCCCGACTGAACCTCGATCCTACCAAGGAAATTAGGAAACTCATTTTGAATATTACTGAGAGAGTTCAAACTGCAGGCTTTCTATCTGACCAGGAATTTGAGTACCTGAATATGAAACAACCATGGCTTCCCACCATCTATACTCTGCCGAAGGTACATAAGAATCTGGACCATCCACCTGGACGCCCCATCATTTCCGGATGTGGATCCCTTCTAGAACCACTGTGTAAATATGTTGACTTCTTTTTAAACCCATTGGCTGAATCAACGAGCGCTTATTTATGGGACACGATGGAAGTGATCAATTTGATTGATAATATGCCATTTGACCCTGAACACCAGCTACTGGTGACATTGGACATAGTATCATTATATACTAGTATTCCCCAAAGACCAGCTCTGGAATCTATGATGAAAGCACTGGATAAGAGACCCCATCCCGCTCCGGTCCCTACGGAATTCATAGTCCAGCTATTAGAAGTGGCAATGATGAAGAATTTTTTCCTCTTTCAGGGTGAATTCTACTTACAGACCAAGGGTGTTGCGATGGGTGCTGCCTTCGCCCCCGATCTAGCTATCCTCTATATGGATGACTTTGAGGATCAATTCATCTTCAGCCAGACCATTCCTTATAAGAACAATGTGGCACACTGGACGAGATGTATAGACGATGTGCTCCTCATCTGGACTGGTAATGCGACAGATCTACAAAGATTCTTTGAATGGGTGAACTCCAGATTAGATGACATCAAGTTCACCATCCATTGGAACCAGAATACGATAGACTTTCTGGACATTTCCATAAAAACTGAGAACGAACACCTCCATACTACTCTGTAAAGGAAACCAGCAGAACGCAACACGCTATTGAGATATTCCAGCCACCACACGAGGGGTCTACGTGACAACCTGCCCTTCGGCCAATTCCTGCGAATCCGGAGGAATTGCTCACAGAAGGAGGACTATTTTACGGAGTCAGATGATCTCATTAACCGCCTTGTTGCACCGGGTTACCCCAAAAGAATGGTGAAACGAGCGAGAAAGAGGGCTTGGTTCAACGATAGGGATTCCCTGCTAACACCAAAACAACGATCCACGGACTTGAACAGAATGATATGTGTGACCACATATTGCACCAGAAGTAGTGACATCAAAAGGATCATAAATGGACATTGGAAACTGATCTCTGATGAATTAGATCTACCAGACCCACCGATGAACTCCTTCAAAAAAGCAAAGAACATCAAAGATCATGTGGTACAATCCCTTCTTGCCACACACCCCCGAACCCACAATTCAGACACTGTGGCAATTACCCGAAATTGTGGGCCACTTTAAATGTGGCTTCTGCAAAGCTTGCAAGCTAACAATAGAAACCAAACAGTTCTGCTACAAACACCATACAATAGACCTGCAGGTACACACTAATTGCAATACAACAGACGTATTCTACGCCATTCTGTGTCCTTGCGATGAGATGTATATAGGACAAACTAGACAAAAAGTTAAGACCAGGATACTGCAACATTGTAGCAGGATACGTTGTGGCAGGGTGGGGGCACCTTTGGTGGACCATTTCCAAACACAGGGACACCAACCAGACTCCATTACGTGGGTTATCCTAGAAAAAATATCGTTGGGAGTGAGGGGTGGTGACATCATTTCCATACTTAACATACGAGAGTGTAAATGGATGTACACCATGGAGACGGTCCATAATGGTTTGAATGAGTTTGATGCCACCAATGCCCAATTCTCCTTTCCCAACAACGAATAGGGCCCTATTCGTAGCTCTATCAGTAGCAATGATACACTTTGCGATACCTGGTATACTGATGTACCTACATGAGTGATGGGTAACACCTTAGGTCACCAACAGGGCTTTCTATTATTGGAAGAGTATGTATTTAATATTGTGTGACTTAACATGTGTAACTGCTTGACTTACAATGGGAATATCGGTGTCACTTAATTTATTATCACTTAAGATTACCCATCATCTGCAGTGTCTAAGGTGAGTTAATGCTCCTTGGCCCTTACATCGACTATGGATACCTTCCTAACCAACTTGCATGACGTGCTAGGCGATATGTAATGTTTTACAGTTCATGCTAATAGTCGTTGATAGAATGCCACCCATTCCTGTTGTAATATCTCTATGGATGACTATAACATACAACATGGCATCCAGAATCCTCTTTGATTCATTTTCGAACTGCCCATACCTCGAACCATATTAATGTCAACTTATTTGTTTTTCCAACATTACCAGACCGGCCTTCGAATATACCACCAATATTGTTTTGACGCGACAGGTATTTATTGTCAACAAATGGTTACTTGTGCTTCATTCCATGTATTCTCTGAATTTACTGAATACTCCGTATTGATGTACGATCAGGGACCCCTTCCGTGTCCCGGGTATCCAGACCGAGATCGCTCGATCTGGATCCCTGAGCCCGGTCGACGACGTGAGACATGCGTGCACCGAGTGGTGAGACATGTGTGCACCGAGCGGTGAGACATGCGTGCAGCGGTGAGACATGCGTGCACGAGCGGTGAGACATGCGTGCACCGAGCGGTGAGACATGCGCGCACCGAGCGGTGAGACATGCGTGCACCGAGCGGTGAGACATGCGTGCACGAGCGGTGAGACATTCGCGCACCGAGCGGTGAGACATGCGTGCACCGAGCGGTGAGACATGCGTGCACGAGCGGTGAGACATTCGCGCACCGAGCAGTGAGACATGCGTGCACCGAGCGGTGAGACATGCGTGCACGAGCGGTGAGACATGCGTGCACGAGCGGTGAGACATGCGTGCACGAGCGGTGAGACATGCGCGCACCGAACGGTGAGACATGCGTGCACGAGCGGTGAGACATGCGCGCACCGAGCGGTGAGACATGCGTGCACCGAGCGGTGAGACATGCGTGCACGAGCGGTGAGACATGCGTGCACGAGCGGTGAGACATGCGTGCACGAGCGGTGAGACATGCGCGCACCGAGCGGTGAGACATGCACGCACGAGCGGTGAGACATGCGCGCACCGAGCGGTGAGACATGCGTGCACGAGCAGTGAGACATGCATGCACGAGCGGTGAGACATGCGTGCACGAGCGGTGAGACATGCGTGCACGAGCGGTGAGACATGCGTGCACGCAGCGGTGAGACATGCGCGCACCGAGCGGTGAGACATGCGTGCACGAGTGGTGAGACATGCGCGCACCGAGCGGTGAGACATGCGTGCACGAGCGGTGAGACATGCGCGCACGAGCGGTGAGACATGCGCGCACCGAGCGGTGAGACATGCGTGCACGAGCGGTGAGACATGCGTGCACGAGCGGTGAGACATGCGTGCACGAGCGGTGAGACATGCGCGCACCGAGCGGTGAGACATGTGCGCACGAGCGGTGAGACATGCGCGCACCGAGCGGTGAGACATGCGTGCACGAGCGGTGAGACATGCGCGCACGAGCAGTGAGACATGCGCGCACTGAGCGGTGAGACATGCGTGCACGAGCGGTGAGACATGCGTGCACGAGCGGTGAGACATGCGCGCACCGAGCGGTGAGACATGCGTGCACGAGCGGTGAGACATGCGCGCACCGAGTGGTGAGACATGCGTGCACGAGCGGTGAGACATGCGCGCACCGAGCGATGAGACATGCGCGCACCGAGCGGTGAGACATGCGTGCAGCGGTGAGACATGCGTGCACGAGCGGTGAGACATGCGTGCACGAGCGGTGAGACATGCGCGCACCGAGCGGTGAGACATGCGCGCACCGAGCGGTGAGACATGCGCACACCGAGCGGTGAGACATGCGTGCACGAGCGGTGAGACATGCGCGCACCGAGCGGTGAGACATGCGCGCACCGAGCGGTGAGACATGCGTGCACGAGCGGTGAGACATGCGCGCAACGAGCGGTGAGACATGCGCGCACCGAGCGGTGAGACATGCGTGCACGAGCGGTGAGACATGCGCGCAGGAGCGGTGAGACATGCGCGCAAGCATGCGCGCACCGAGCGGTGAGACATGCGTGCACGAGCGGTGAGACATGCGTGCACCGAGCGGTGAGACATGCGCGCACCGAGCGGTGAGACATGCGCGCACCGAGCGGTGAGACATGCGCGCACGAGCGGTGAGACATGCGCGCAGGAGCGGTGAGACATGCGCGCAACGAGCGGTGAGACATGCGCGCACCGAGCGGTGAGACATGCGTGCATGAGCGGTGAGACATGCGCGCACCGAACGGTGAGACATGCGCGCACCGAGCGGTGAGACATGCGTGCACGAGCGGTGAGACATGCGCGCAGAAGCGGTGAGGCATGCGCGCAACGAGCGGTGAGACATGCGCGCACCGAGCGGTGAGACATGCGTGCACGAGCGGTGAGACATGCACGTAGGAGCGGTGAGACATGCGCGCAACGAGCGGTGAGACATGCGTGCACGAGCGGTGAGACATGCGTGCACGAGCGGTGAGACATGCGCGCACCGAGCGGTGAGACATGCGCGCACCGAGCGGTGAGACATGCGTGCACGAGCGGTGAGACATGCGTGCACGAGCGGTGAGACATGCGCGCACCGAGCGGTGAGACATGCGCGCACGAGTGGTGAGACATGCGCGCACCGAGCGGTGAGACATGCGTGCACGAGCGGTGAGACATAGCGCGCACGAGCGGTGAGACATGCGTGCACGAGCGGTGAGACATGCGTGCACGAGCGGTGAGACATGCGTGCACGAGCGGTGAGACATGCGCGCACCGAGCGGTGAGACATGCGCGCACGAGTGGTGAGAAATGCGCGCACCGAGCGGTGAGACATGCGTGCACGAGCGGTGAGACATGCGTGCACGAGCGGTGAGACATGCGCGCACCGAGCGGTGAGACATGCGTGCACGAGCGGTGAGACATGCGCGCACCGAGCGATGAGACATGCGCGCACCGAGCGGTGAGACATGCGTGCAGTGGTGAGACATGCGTGCACGAGCGGTGAGACATGCGCGCACCGAGCGGTGAGACATGCGCGCACCGAGCGGTGAGACATGCGCGCACCGAGCGGTGAGACATGCGCGCACCGAGCGGTGAGACATGCGCGCACCGAGCGGTGAGACATGCGTGCACGAGCGGTGAGACATGCGCGCAGGAGCGTGAGACATGCGCGCAACGAGCGGTGAGACATGCGTGCATGAGCGGTGAGACATGCGCGCACCGAGCGGTGAGACATGCGTGCACCGAGCGGTGAGACATGCGTGCACGAGCGGTGAGACATGCGTGCAGGAGCGGTGAGACATGCGCGCACCGAGCGGTGAGACATGCGTGCACGAGCGGTGAGACATGCGTGCACCGAGCGGTGAGACATGCGTGCACGAGCGGTGAGACATGCGCGCACCGAGCGGTGAGACATGCGTGCACGAGCGGTGAGACATGCGCGCACCGAGCGATGAGACATGCGCGCACCGAGCGGTGAGACATGCGTGCAGTGGTGAGACATGCGTGCACGAGCGGTGAGACATGCGTGCACGAGCGGTGAGACATGCGCGCACCGAGCGGTGAGACATGCGCGCACCGAGCGGTGAGACATGCGTGCACGAGCGGTGAGACATGCGTGCACGAGCGGTGAGACATGCGTGCACGAGCGGTGAGACATGCGCGCACCGAGCGGTGAGACATGCGCGCACGAGAGGTGAGACATGCGCGCACCGAGCGGTGAGACATGCGCGCACCGAGCGGTGAGACATGCGTGCACGAGCGGTGAGACATGCGCGCACCGAGCGGTGAGACATGCGCGCACCGAGCGGTGAGACATGCGCGCAGGAGCGGTGAGACATGCGCGCAGGAGCGGTGAGACATGCGCGCAACGAGCGGTGAGACATGCGCGCAACGAGCGGTGAGACATGCGCGCACGAGCGGTGAGACATGCGTGCATGAGCGGTGAGACATGCGCGCACCGAACGGTGAGACATGCGCGCACCGAGCGGTGAGACATGTGTGCACGAGCGGTGAGACATGCGCGCAGAAGCGGTGAGACATGCGCGCAACGAGCGGTGAGACATGCGCGCACCGAGCGGTGAGACATGCGTGCACGAGCGGTGAGACATACACGTAGGAGCGGTGAGACATGCGCGCAACGAGCGGTGAGACATGCGTGCACGAGCGGTGAGACATGCGCGCAGGAGCGGTGAGACATCGCGCACCGAGCGGTGAGACATGCACGCACCGAGCGGTGAGACATGCGCGCACCGAGCGGTGAGACATGCACGCAGGAGCGGTGAGACATGCGTGCACGAGCGGTGAGACATGCGTGCACGAGCGGTGAGACATGCGCGCACCGAACGGTGAGACATGCGTGCACGAGCGGTGAGACATGCGCGCACCGAACGGTGAGACATGCGTGCACGAGCGGTGAGACATGCGCGCACCGAGCGGTGAGACATGCGTGCACCGAGCGGTGAGACATGCGTGCACGAGCGGTGAGACATGCGTGCACGAGCGGTGAGACATGCGCGCACCGAGCGGTGAGACATGCGCGCACGCAGTGGTGAGACATGCGCGCACCGGCGGTGAGACATGCGTGCACGAGCGGTGAGACATGCGTGCACCGAGCGGTGAGACATGCGTGCACGAGCGGTGAGACATGCGCGCACCGAGCGGTGAGACATGCGTGCACGAGCGGTGAGACATGCGCGCACCGAGCGGTGAGACATGCGTGCACGAGCGGTGAGACATGCGCGCAGAAGCGGTGAGGCATGCGCGCAACGAGCGGTGAGACATGCGCGCACCGAGCGGTGAGACATGCGTGCACGAGCGGTGAGACATGCACGTAGGAGCGGTGAGACATGCGCGCAACGAGCGGTGAGACATGCGTGCACGAGCGGTGAGACATGCGTGCACGAGCGGTGAGACATGCGCGCACCGAGCGGTGAGACATGCGCGCACGAGTGGTGAGACATGCGCGCACCGAGCGGTGAGACATGCGTGCACGAGCGGTGAGACATGCGCGCACGAGCGGTGAGACATGCGTGCACGAGCGGTGAGACATGCGTGCACGAGCGGTGAGACATGCGTGCACGAGCGGTGAGACATGCGCGCACCGAGCGGTGAGACATGCGCGCACGAGTGGTGAGAAATGCGCGCACCGAGCGGTGAGACATGCGTGCACGAGCGGTGAGACATGCGTGCACGAGCGGTGAGACATGCGCGCACCGAGCGGTGAGACATGCGTGCACGAGCGGTGAGACATGCGCGCACCGAGCGATGAGACATG
This sequence comes from Calotriton arnoldi, assembly GCA_963921515.1. Taxonomy (NCBI): domain Eukaryota; kingdom Metazoa; phylum Chordata; class Amphibia; order Caudata; family Salamandridae; genus Calotriton; species Calotriton arnoldi. The sequence continues at coordinate 2,061,967 of CAWUFW010001411.1, read as the reverse complement.
CGCGCACGAGCGGTGAGACATGCGTGCAGTGGTGAGACATGCGTGCACGAGCGGTGAGACATGCGCGCACCGAGCGGTGAGACATGCGCGCACCGAGCGGTGAGACATGCGCGCACCGAGCGGTGAGACATGCGCGCACCGAGCGGTGAGACATGCGTGCACGAGCGGTGAGACATGCGCGCAGGAAGCGTGAGACATGCGCGCAACGAGCGGTGAGACATGCGTGCATGAGCGGTGAGACATCGCGCGCACCGAGCGGTGAGACATGCGTGCACCGAGCGGTGAGACATGCGTGCACGAGCGGTGAGACATGCGTGCAGGAGCGGTGAGACATGCGCGCACCGAGCGGTGAGACATGCGTGCACGAGCGGTGAGACATGCGTGCACGAGCGGTGAGACATGCGCGCACCGAGCGGTGAGACATGCGTGCACGCAGCGGTGAGACATGCGTGCACCGAGCGGTGAGACATGCGTGCACGAGCGGTGAGACATGCGCGCACCGAGCGGTGAGACATGCGTGCACGAGCGGTGAGACATGCGCGCACCGAGCGATGAGACATGCACGCACCGAGCGGTGAGACATGCGTGCAGTGGTGAGACATGCGTGCACGAGCGGTGAGACATGCGTGCACGAGCGGTGAGACATGCGCGCACCGAGCGGTGAGACATGCGCGCACCGAGCGGTGAGACATGCGTGCACGAGCGGTGAGACATGCGTGCACGAGCGGTGAGACATGCGTGCACGAGCGGTGAGACATGCGTGCACGAGCGGTGAGACATGCGCGCACCGAGCGGTGAGACATGCGCGCACGAGTGGTGAGACATGCGCGCACCGAGCGGTGAGACATGCGTGCACGAGCGGTGAGACATGCGCGCACGGCGGTGAGACATGCGTGCACGAGCGGTGAGACATGCGTGCACGAGCGGTGAGACATGCGTGCACGAGCGGTGAGACATGCGCGCACCGAGCGGTGAGACATGCGCGCACGAGTGGTGAGAAATGCGCGCACCGAGCGGTGAGACATGCGTGCACGAGCGGTGAGACATGCGTGCACGAGCGGTGAGACATGCGCGCACCGAGCGGTGAGACATGCGTGCACGAGCGGTGAGACATGCGCGCACCGAGCGATGAGACATGCGCGCACCGAGCGGTGAGACATGCGTGCAGTGGTGAGACATGCGTGCACGAGCGGTGAGACATGCGCGCACCGAGCGGTGAGACATGCGCGCACCGAGCGGTGAGACATCGCGCGCACCGAGCGGTGAGACATGCGCGCACCGAGCGGTGAGACTATCGCGCGCACCGAGCGGTGAGACATGCGTGCACGAGCGGTGAGACATGCGCGCAGGAGCGTGAGACATGCGCGCAACGCAGCGGTGAGACATGCGTGCATGAGCGGTGAGACATGCGCGCACCGAGCGGTGAGACATGCGTGCACCGAGCGGTGAGACATGCGTGCACGAGCGGTGAGACATGCGTGCAGGAGCGGTGAGACATGCGTGCAGGAGCGGTGAGACATGCGCGCACCGAGCGGTGAGACATGCGTGCACGAGCGGTGAGACATGCGCGCACCGAGCGGTGAGACATGCGCGCACCGAGCGGTGAGACATGCGTGCACGAGCGGTGAGACATGCGTGCACGAGCGGTGAGACATGCGTGCACGAGCGGTGAGACATGCGCGCACCGAGCGGTGAGACATGCGCGCACGAGAGGTGAGACATGCGCGCACCGAGCGGTGAGACATGCGCGCACCGAGCGGTGAGACATGCGTGCACGAGCGGTGAGACATGCGCGCACCGAGCGGTGAGACATGCGCGCACCGAGCGGTGAGACATGCGCGCAGGAGCGGTGAGACATGCGCGCAGGAGCGGTGAGACATGCGCGCAACGAGCGGTGAGACATGCGCGCAACGAGCGGTGAGACATGCGCGCACCGAGCGGTGAGACATGCGTGCATGAGCGGTGAGACATGCGCGCACCGAACGGTGAGACATGCGCGCACCGAGCGGTGAGACATGTGTGCACGAGCGGTGAGACATGCGCGCAGAAGCGGTGAGACATGCGCGCAACGAGCGGTGAGACATGCGCGCACCGAGCGGTGAGACATGCGTGCACGAGCGGTGAGACATACACGTAGGAGCGGTGAGACATGCGCGCAACGAGCGGTGAGACATGCGTGCACGAGCGGTGAGACATGCGCGCAGGAGCGGTGAGACATGCGCGCACCGAGCGGTGAGACATGCACGCACCGAGCGGTGAGACATGCGCGCACCGAGCGGTGAGACATGCACGCAGGAGCGGTGAGACATGCGTGCACGAGCGGTGAGACATGCGTGCACGAGCGGTGAGACATGCGCGCACCGAACGGTGAGACATGCGTGCACGAGCGGTGAGACATGCGCGCACCGAACGGTGAGACATGCGTGCACGAGCGGTGAGACATGCGCGCACCGAGCGGTGAGACATGCGTGCACCGAGCGGTGAGACATGCGTGCACGAGCGGTGAGACATGCGTGCACGAGCGGTGAGACATGCGCGCACCGAGCGGTGAGACATGCGCGCACGAGTGGTGAGACATGCGCGCACCGAGCGGTGAGACATGCGTGCACGAGCGGTGAGACATGCGTGCACCGAGCGGTGAGACATGCGTGCACGAGCGGTGAGACATGCGCGCACCGAGCGGTGAGACATGCGTGCACGAGCGGTGAGACATGCGCGCACCGAGCGGTGAGACATGCGTGCACGAGCGGTGAGACATGCGCGCAGAAGCGGTGAGAGCATGCGCGCAACGCAGCGGTGAGACATGCGCGCACCGAGCGGTGAGACATGCGTGCACGAGCGGTGAGACATGCACGTAGAGGCGGTGAGACATGCGCGCAACGAGCGGTGAGACATGCGTGCACGAGCGGTGAGACATGCGTGCACGAGCGGTGAGACATGCGCGCACCGAGCGGTGAGACATGCGCGCACGAGTGGTGAGACATGCGCGCACCGAGCGGTGAGACATGCGTGCACGAGCGGTGAGACATGCGCGCACGAGCGGTGAGACATGCGTGCACGAGCGGTGAGACATGCGTGCACGAGCGGTGAGACATGCGTGCACGAGCGGTGAGACATGCGCGCACCGAGCGGTGAGACATGCGCGCACGAGTGGTGAGAAATGCGCGCACCGAGCGGTGAGACATGCGTGCACGAGCGGTGAGACATGCGTGCACGAGCGGTGAGACATGCGCGCACCGAGCGGTGAGACATGCGTGCACGAGCGGTGAGACATGCGCGCACCGAGCGATGAGACATGCGCGCACCGAGCGGTGAGACATGCGTGCAGTGGTGAGACATGCGTGCACGCAGCGGTGAGACATGCGCGCACCGAGCGGTGAGACATGCGCGCACCGAGCGGTGAGACATGCGCGCACCAGCGGTGAGACATGCGCGCACCGAGCGGTGAGACATGCGTGCACGCAGCGGTGAGACATGCGCGCAGGAGCGTGAGACATGCGCGCAACGAGCGGTGAGACATGCGTGCATGAGCGGTGAGACATGCGCGCACCAGCGGTGAGACATGCGTGCACCGAGCGGTGAGACATGCGTGCACGAGCGGTGAGACATGCGTGCAGGAGCGGTGAGACATCGCGCGCACCGAGCGGTGAGACATGCGTGCACGAGCGGTGAGACATGCGTGCACGAGCGGTGAGACATGCGCGCACCGAGCGGTGAGACATGCGTGCACGAGCGGTGAGACATGCGTGCACCGAGCGGTGAGACATGCGTGCACGAGCGGTGAGACATGCGCGCACCGAGCGGTGAGACATACGTGCACGAGCGGTGAGACATGCGCGCACCGAGCGATGAGACATGCGCGCACCGAGCGGTGAGACATGCGTGCAGTGGTGAGACATGCGTGCACGAGCGGTGAGACATGCGTGCACGAGCGGTGAGACATGCGCGCACGAGCGGTGAGACATGCGCGCACCAGCGGTGAGACATGCGTGCACGAGCGGTGAGACATGCGTGCACGAGCGGTGAGACATGCGTGCACGAGCGGTGAGACATGCGTGCACGAGCGGTGAGACATGCGCGCACCGAGCGGTGAGACATGCGCGCACGAGTGGTGAGACATGCGCGCACCGAGCGGTGAGACATGCGTGCACGAGCGGTGAGACATGCGCGCACTGAGCGGTGAGACATGCGTGCACGAGCGGTGAGACATGCGTGCACGAGCGGTGAGACATGCGTGCACGAGCGGTGAAGACATGCGCGCACCAGCGGTGAGACATGCGCGCACGAGTGGTGAGAAATGCGCGCACCGAGCGGTGAGACATGCGTGCACGAGCGGTGAGACATGCGTGCACGAGCGGTGAGACATGCGCGCACCGAGCGGTGAGACATGCGTGCACGAGCGGTGAGACATGCGCGCACCAGCGATGAGACATGCGCGCACCGAGCGGTGAGACATGCGTGCAGTGGTGAGACATGCGTGCACGAGCGGTGAGACATGCGCGCACCGAGCGGTGAGACATGAGCGCACCGAGCGGTGAGACATGCGCGCACCGAGCGGTGAGACATGCGTGCACGAGCGGTGAGACATGCGCGCACCGAGCGATGAGACATGCGCGCACGAGCGGTGAGACATGCGCGCAGGAGCGTGAGACATGCGCGCAACGAGCGGTGAGACATGCGTGCATGAGCGGTGAGACATGCGCGCACCGAGCGGTGAGACATGCGTGCACCGAGCGGTGAGACATGCGTGCACGAGCGGTGAGACATGCGTGCAGGAGCGGTGAGACATGCGTGCAGGAGCGGTGAGACATGCGCGCACCGAGCGGTGAGACATGCGTGCACGAGCGGTGAGACATGCGTGCACGAGCGGTGAGACATGCGCGCACCGAGCGGTGAGACATGCGTGCACGAGCGGTGAGACATGCGTGCACCGAGCGGTGAGACATGCGTGCACGAGCGGTGAGACATGCGCGCACCGAGCGGTGAGACATGCGTGCACGAGCGGTGAGACATGCGCGCACCGAGCGATGAGACATGCGCGCACCGAGCGGTGAGACATGCGTGCAGTGGTGAGACATGCGTGCACGAGCGGTGAGACATGCGTGCACGAGCGGTGAGACATGCGCGCACAGCGGTGAGACATGCGCGCACCGAGCGGTGAGACATGCGTGCACGAGCGGTGAGACATGCGTGCACGAGCGGTGAGACATGCGTGCACGAGCGGTGAGACATGCGCGCACCGAGCGGTGAGACATGCGCGCACGAGAGGTGAGACATGCGCGCACCGAGCGGTGAGACATGCGCGCACCGAGCGGTGAGACATGCGTGCACGAGCGGTGAGACATGCGCGCACCGAGCCGGTGAGACATGCGCGCACCGAGCGGTGAGACATGCGCGCAGGAGCGGTGAGACATGCGCGCAGGAGCGGTGAGACATGCGCGCAACGAGCGGTGAGACATGCGCGCAACGAGCGGTGAGACATGCGCGCACCGAGCGGTGAGACATGCGTGCATGAGCGGTGAGACATGCGCGCACCGAACGGTGAGACATCGCGCGCACCGAGCGGTGAGACATGTGTGCACGAGCGGTGAGACATGCGCGCAGAAGCGGTGAGACATGCGCGCAACGAGCGGTGAGACATGCGCGCACCGAGCGGTGAGACATGCGTGCACGAGCGGTGAGACATACACGTAGGAGCGGTGAGACATGCGCGCAACGAGCGGTGAGACATGCGTGCACGAGCGGTGAGACATGCGCGCAGGAGCGGTGAGACATGCGCGCACAGCGGTGAGACATGCACGCACCGAGCGGTGAGACATGCGCGCACCGAGCGGTGAGACATGCACGCAGGAAGCGGTGAGACATGCGTGCACGAGCGGTGAGACATGCGTGCACGAGCGGTGAGACATGCGCGCACCGAGCGGTGAGACATGCGTGCACGAGCGGTGAGACATGCGCGCACCGAACGGTGAGACATGCGTGCACGAGCGGTGAGACATGCGCGCACCGAGCGGTGAGACATGCGTGCACCGAGCGGTGAGACATGCGTGCACGAGCGGTGAGACATGCGTGCACGAGCGGTGAGACATGCGCGCACCGAGCGGTGAGACATGCGCGCACGAGTGGTGAGACATGTGCGCACCGAGCGGTGAGACATGCGTGCACGAGCGGTGAGACATGCGTGCACCGAGCGGTGAGACATGCGTGCACGAGCGGTGAGACATGCGCGCACCGAGCGGTGAGACATGCGTGCACGAGCGGTGAGACATGCGCGCACCGAGCGGTGAGACATGCGTGCACGAGCGGTGAGACATGCGCGCAGAAGCGGTGAGACATGCGCGCAACGAGCGGTGAGACATGCGCGCACGAGCGGTGAGACATGCGTGCACGAGCGGTGAGACATGCACGTAGGAGCGGTGAGACATGCGCGCAACGAGCGGTGAGACATGCGTGCACGAGCGGTGAGACATGCGTGCACGAGCGGTGAGACATGCGCGCACCGAGCGGTGAGACATGCGTGCACAGCGGTGAGACATGCGCGCACCGAGCGATGAGACATGCGCGCACCGAGCGGTGAGACATGCGTGCAGTGGTGAGACATGCGTGCACAGCGGTGAGACATGCAGCGCACCGAGCGGTGAGACATGCGCGCACCGAGCGGTGAGACATGCGCGCACCGAGCGGTGAGACATGCGCGCACCGAGCGGTGAGACATGCGTGCACGAGCGGTGAGACATGCGCGCAGGAGCGTGAGACATGCACGCGCAACGAGCGGTGAGACATGCGTGCATGAGCGGTGAGACATGCACGCGCGCAGCCGGTGAGACATGCGTGCACCGAGCGGTGAGACATGCGTGCACGAGCGGTGAGACATGCGTGCAGGAAGCGGTGAGAACATGCGCGCACCGAGCGGTGAGACATGCGTGCACTAGCGGTGAGACATGCGTGCACGAGCGGTGAGACATGCGCGCACCGAGCGGTGAGACATGCGTGCACGGCGGTGAAGACATGCGTGCACCGAGCGGTGAGACATGCGTGCACGAGCGGTGAGACATCGCGCACCGAGCGGTGAGACATGCGTGCACGAGCGGTGAGACATGCGCGCACCGAGCGATGAGACATGCGCGCACGAGCGGTGAGACATGCGTGCAGTGGTGAGACATGCGTGCACGAGCGGTGAGACATGCGTGCACGAGCGGTGAGACATGCAGCGCACCGAGCGGTGAGACATCGCGCGCACCGAGCGGTGAGACATGCGTGCACGAGCGGTGAGACATGCGTGCACGAGCGGTGAGACATGCGTGCACGAGCCGGTGAGACATGCGCGCACCGAGCGGTGAGACATGCGCGCACGAGAGAGTGAGACATGCGCGCACCGAGCGGTGAGACATGCGCGCACCGAGCGGTGAGACATGCGTGCACGAGCGGTGAGACATGCGCGCACGAGCGGTGAGACATGCGCGCACCGAGCGGTGAGACATGCGCGCAGGAGCGGTGAGACATGCGCGCAGGAAGCGGTGAGACATGCGCGCAACGAGCGGTGAGACATGCGCGCAGCGAGCGGTGAGACATGCGCGCACCGAGCGGTGAGACATGCGTGCATGAGCGGTGAGACATGCGCGCGCCGAGCGGTGAGACATGCGCGCACCGAGCGGTGAGACATGTGTGCACGAGCGGTGAGACATGCGCGCAGAAGCGGTGAGACATGCGCGCAACGAGCGGTGAGACATGCGCGCACCGAGCGGTGAGACATGCGTGCACGAGCGGTGAGACATACACGTAGGAGCGGTGAGACATGCGCGCAACAGCGGTGAGACATGCGTGCACGAGCGGTGAGACATGCAGCGCAGGAAGCGGTGAGACATGCGCGCACCGAGCGGTGAGACATGCACGCACCGAGCCGGTGAGACATGCGCGCACCGAGCGGTGAGACATGCACGCAGGAAGCGGTGAGACATGCGTGCACGAGCGGTGAGACATGCGTGCACGAGCTGTGAGACATGCGCGCACCGAACGGTGAGACATGCGTGCACGAGCGGTGAGACATGCGCGCACCGAGCGGTGAGACATGCGTGCACGAGCGGTGAGACATGCGCGCACCGAGCGGTGAGACATGCGTGCACCGAGCGGTGAGACATGCGTGCACGAGCGGTGAGACATGCGTGCACGAGCGGTGAGACATGCGCGCACCGAGCGGTGAGACATGCGCGCACTGAGTGGTGAGACATGCGCGCACCGAGCGGTGAGACATGCGTGCACGAGCGGTGAGACATGCGTGAACCGAGCGGTGAGACATGCGTGCACGAGCGGTGAGACATGCGCGCACCGAGCGGTGAGACATGCGTGCACGAGCGGTGAGACATGCGCGCACCGAGCGATGAGACATGCGCGCACCGAGCGGTGAGACATGCGTGCAGCGGTGAGACATGCGTGCACGAGCGGTGAGACATGCGTGCACGAGCGGTGAGACATGCGCGCACCGAGCGGTGAGACATGCGCGCACCGAGCGGTGAGACATCGCGCGCACCGAGCGGTGAGACATGCGTGCACAGCGGTGAGACATGCGCACAGGAGCGGTGAGACATGCGCGCAACGAGCGGTGAGACATGCGCGCACCGAGCGGTGAGACATGCGTGCACGAGCGGTGAGACATGCGCGCAGGAGCGGTGAGACATGCGCGCAACGAGCGGTGAGACATGCGCGCACCGAGCGGTGAGACATGCGTGCACGAGCGGTGAGACATGCGCGCAGGAGCGGTGAGACATGCGCGCAACGAGCGGTGAGACATGCGCGCACCAAGCGGTGAGACTTGCGCGCACGAGCGGTGAGACATGCGCGCACCGAGCGGTGAGACATGCGTGCACGAGCGGTGAGACATGCGTGCACCGAGCGAGTGAGACATGCGCGCACCGAGCGGTGAGACATGCGCGCACCGCAGCGGTGAGACATGCGTGCACGAGCGGTGAGACATGCGCGCAGGAGCGGTGAGACATGCGCGCAACGAGCGGTGAGACATGCGCGCACCGAGCGGTGAGACATGCATGCATGAGCGGTGAGACATGCGCGCACCGAACGGTGAGACATGCGCGCACCGAGCGGTGAGACATGCGTGCACGAGCGGTGAGACATGCGCGCAGAAGCGGTGAGACATGCGCGCAACGAGCGGTGAGACATGCGTGCACGAGCGGTGAGACATGCGTGCAGGAGCGGTGAGACATGCGTGCAGGAGCGGTGAGACATGCGTGCACTGAGCGGTGAGACATGCGTGCACGAGCGGTGAGACATGCGCGCACCGAGCCGTGAGACATGCGTGCACCAGCGGTGAGACACGAGCGGTGAGACATGCGTACACGAGCTGTGAGACATGCGCGCACCGAGCGGTGAGACATGCGCGCACGAGTGGTGAGACATGCGCGCACCGAGCGGTGAGACATGCATGCACGAGCGGTGAGACATGCGTGCACGAGCGGTGAGACATGCGCGCACCGAGCGGTGAGACATGCGTGCACTGAGCGGTGAGACATGCGTGCACGAGCGGTGAGACATGCGCGCACCGAGCGGTGAGACATGCGTGCACCAGCGGTGAGACACGAGCAGTGAGACATGCGTGCACGAGCGGTGAGACATGCGCGCACCGAGCAGTGAGACATGCGCGCACGAGTGGTGAGACATGCGCGCATCGATATATATAGGCTACGTTCGAGGCCCCGCCGCACTAGTCTTCCATGACTCAGACGGTGCACGGAGTTAGGCTATTGGCCACGAGAAATTGTTTTTGACTCTGCAGCATCTAGTGTGTTTTTAAATTCACGCGCTCTTAATTTGCACTGATCAGTACGTGTTGAGTTCGTCCGACTTTTCACTCTGTCCCTCCTTTCTAGATTCATCAAGTCGCCAATAGGTAAGCACCAACCGCGGTTGGCAGCTTTGTTTCTATTAAGATCACGAGGCGGCACCAGGATTTAAGGCCATGCTTTACCATTTAACCCACGGTATTCTTAACCATTTAGGGATTGTGTAACTGGTTTACGCATGACGTATTTTGCCTTGTGTGTCAGAGTTATGCACGCTCCCTCATACCTTAACCAACGTATAACTTCACATTCACCACTGTTCCACCCCCTAGATATATGACCGCTAGACGCCTGGGTGTTCCTATATTGCATGTAAATGTTAGCGTTCAACACCCGTGTGTTTACCTAATTAAATGTCAAATGTTGTCGTTCACACTAGGTTTGACCTGAGACGCTGTGGGATCTTTTGACCCACTTCCCTCTACGTGTTTGGATGATTATGTCAAGGTGACTTACTGCACCTTCCGAAGGCTTGATAAGTTTCAACCCATTACCTCTGTTTGTTTGGACGGTCGTGTCAAGGTGATTTTCTGCACCTATGCCTACGTTCCGAGTAAGTTCCCATTATTTCGGTCTTTGAGGCCCTGCCTTCCCTGACTGTGTCCCTTTATAGACTAATGCTTGTTTTCTCTGCCTTAGGAGCCTTAAGGAGCCCTCCAACTACTCCACGTAGCCTGATTTCTCTTGCTGTGTCCATCTTGGTAATTACCATTCCGCTCCAATTAGCTTTCACATTCAGCCATGAGGCTTCTCGTAATTAATACGGAGTATTCAATCTCTTTTAGGTGCTCTCTCTTTATGTCCTGATGAAGACCCCATGCTAAGGATTCAACAACCTTGATTACTGGAATGGGTCGAAACGTTGACTTTTATTACTATTATTAACAAGCTCTAACGACTGCGATTTGCTTTCAGCGTACATCGACTGCTATGTTTTTGTCAAAGTGATTTGCCTTTCTTTAGGCTGGACAGGTTTCATTATGTAAATATGATGTATATATGGCACATTACCTTTCCGTTTCTTTCAACCCTCAGTAAACACACATTTACCCTGATCACTTTACTCCTCCTCCACCCTGAGCACTATTTTCCCAAGTGTATAGACAGTTGCGATGTCTTTCACAATTTATGTTGATGTCTTGAGAATAAATTGCATTTACTGCGGACGTACGAATATGACCTTGTGAATGCTTCCATTTCTTCATATGGTTGTTTTGCAGTTTATTAATTTTGTGACCACCCCCTTACTGTACTGTAGTTCTTACCCGGGTCCGGTAGCACTACGGGTGACCCCATTGATAGTTAACACTCTTGAGTGCCTGGCAGCTAGTGATTGTTCCATCCTAAGCACTTTCCTATCTAATCCTTCAGAGTTCTTGAACGCAGATTGTGGGGTGGTGCAGTAGGTGCGTTGTCTGTTATTCCAGGAATGAGCACTTTCTTGATGCTCGAACCACCTTCCTTCGAAAGCTGCTCCTGCCAGAATGATGGTGCCTTTTTAACATGGGAAAGATGGACCCAATTCTAGAGTCCATCGCACCGTACTACAGTCTGAGTTGTCAGTAAGACCTGAATGGGGCCTTTCCACTGGGGTTGCAAACTGTTTTTCCTCAAGAAGTTCCTAGTCAGCACCCAATCCCCAGGTTTGATGCCAAGCACTTATCCTTCCAGGGGTGGGGACTAGGTGTCTCTGACCTGTTGACGAATTTCAGGTAGTCTGTCAGGGGCAGATTTACAAGAAACTGTCGGATCTCTGCATCATAGCAGAGATGCGTCAGTTTACTTGCGTCACGCAAAAAAACCCTTGCGCCACCATGGATGCATCGCATTTACAATGCGGCGCACCATGGCGCAAGGATTGACAGATGCTTCACGCATCTGTTGGCGCAAAGGTCACGCATTGCTGGAGTCGTGTCACAAGCACGATGCAACTCCAGCAACGCTCAGGAAGGTCTATACCTATTGTGCTGCATCACTCCTTACGCCTGCTTCAAGCAGGCGTAAGGTTTTGACGCAGTGGCGTCGTAGAAGTGGAGCAGTGAAATCTTCTAGATTTCACTGTGTCACTTTTACGAGGCTTTCTAGCGTCGGAACGCCCACCCTGCATGCATTATACCTGACGCAGGTATAATGTGACGCAGGGCTTTACAACGTGACACATCTCTCTAGATGCGTCACGTTGTAAATGTGTCGCAACATGGTGCATTGTTTACACCGCCGCTGCGTCACAAAAGCGATGCAACGGCGGCGCAAAAGTGTTGCAAGGGGCTTGTAAATCTGCCCCTCAGTTCTTTACAGTAATCCAACAATACTGGATGTGGCATATCGCTCAATTTTGATGGGGATGCAAACCCATGGACATTGACCGGCCTACCCATCACTAATTCATAGAGGGATTATTTATTCTTTGCTGTTACTGTTGTTCTCATGGAGAGCAAGGCAAGGGGCAAGGAATCCACCCAATTCAATTTACTAGATGCACACATTTTTGACAACTTGTTCTTCAGTGTTCCGTTACACCTTTCAATCAGTCTTGCAGCCGTAGGGTGATTAACTGAAGGGAATTTCTGCCTTTTACCTAACTCTTTACACACCAAATTCATTATTCCATTTGTGAAATGTACTCCATTGTCACTTCAAATTCTCCTGGGCAAGCCAAATCTTGTACAATATTCCTTCAATAATATCTTTGCCGTGCTCAAAGCTGTATTATCTTTTAAAGGAAATGCCTCAACCCAATTGCTAAAACTGCATATCACAACCAGCATGTAACACTTCCCATTGCTTGGAGACATCTAGATAAAATCCATCTGCAAGAATTCAAAGGGATACTCTGGCATGCAAAAATGACCTGTTGGTACTGCAATTCCTTTTCCCACATTATGCTGGGCACAAATGATTAAAAAAATTACAAAAATGTATAGCCATCTTTCTGACCGTATTGTTTTTTCATATTCTTGGAATTGTGTTTACTATACCATCTGCTCCAATATGCGCTGGTCCATGTACCATTTGGACCATTGGCAAAACAAAACTGTCTGGTAGAATCCATCTATTTCCATTTGGACCTTCCAGCCATGCCTGAAAGTGTTGGTCAAACACATATCCTTTTTCCTGCCATTTTTTCTTTCCTTCCTCATCTGCCAAATGTTGTACTTCCTTCACTTCTGCATCAGGGTCATACCCCTCTCCTTCATCATCAGTCCTCAATACCACATATATCAGTGACTGTTCTGCCAAAGCTGTCATTCACGCTATCTCAGCTGCAAAAACATTTCCTTGTCCCACCTCATCAGGTACTTTCTTATGTGTACTGCATTTAATGATAGCTAATCTTTTGGGGAGAGTGATAGCATTCAGAAGCCTAGAAATGAGATGTCCATGCAGTATCTTAGCTCCACCAGAGGTAATAAATCCTCTTTCAGCCCATATGCGGGCAAAGTTATGGGTCACGCCGAAGGCGTACTGGCTATCAGTGTATATGTTTACCTTTCCCTCCGGACAATTCACATGCTCTAGTCAGGGCTATCAACTCTGCAGCCTGCGCGGATGTCCATTCTATTCTACATGTCCCAACTACAGTACAATTAGTGGTCATTGCACAGACGGCTGACATAGTCCCATCTGGTTTCTTTAGACAAGAGCTGTCTGCAAATAATGTGCCATCAACCATTGACATTGGTACATCCACCAGGTCCACTCGACCCTTGTCTCAGTTTCAGTAACAATCACAGAGTCATGTTGTACTTCACCCTTTTCCAAAGGAAGAGACTTCAGAGTGGCTGGGTTTATTGTGTTACATCGTTCCAGAGTGACATTAGGGGCCATCAGTGTCAGTTCATATTGCGTTAATCTGGCATTAGTTAAATGTTGTGTTTTTGTTTTTTTCAATAGTATGTTAACGGAGTGAGGTCCATATACTGTGACCTCATGTCCTAAAATAAATGCATCTGCCTGTTTTAATGCCACTGTTGCAATATTTCGGAGGCAGTTCAGCAGGCCTCTTGCTACCGGATCCAATGTTAAGGAAAAATAGGCACATGGTTTATTTTTCTCTCCTTGTGTTTGTGTTAGTACAGCCAAAGCACAGCCATCGTTTTCATGCAAAAATGAAGCAAAGCGTTTAGTATAATCAGGGGTACCCAAAGCAGGTGCATTACAAAGAGCTTCTTTCAGGGTAATAAAGCTATGTTGATGTTCAGCAGGCCATGGAACTGGGTCAGATATGTCTTTATGCGTCAAGGACAGTAAAGGGTTCGCTATCAAGGAAACATTTGGTACCCATTGTCTACAGAATGAGGCCATGCCTAGAAAAACACATACGTTGTTTGGTGTGGTAGGTTGAGGTATGTAGTAGGTGACTCCTGTTGACAATATTGCAATTTTGATAGTGACACCTTATTTCTGTGTGAAGCCAAAAAAGACAGTACTTATGTGAAGCATTCGTGCAGTCCTGTTCACATTCTGCTGTTCTTAATAGATCGTCTATGTACTGCAATAACGTTGTTCCTGATGGCAGTATACAATTATCTAGCTGTTTCTTTAGGGCTTGACTATAGATGCTCAGACTTTCTGTATGCCCTTGTGGTGCACAACAAAAAACATTAGATTTACCTTAAAAATTGAAGCCAAACAAATATTGGCTATCTTAATGAATGGGAATGGCTGAAAATGCGTTTTTGAGATCTATTACTGTAAACCATTTTGCATTTGCAGGGATAGAAGGAAACATTGCGGTAATATCTGGGACCACTGGATACTGGGGCTGAACTAATTTGTTAATTGCTCACATATCAACTACCATACGTTATTTAATTTTTCCCGTACCATCATCTTGTTTGACCACAGGTAAAATATGACTGTTTCCAGATACACCTCGAATTATTCCCTTATCTAATAAATCCAGTCCTTGTTCAACTTCCTTCGATATCTTGTACTGAGGGATGTGAGGCAGGACAGCATTATTGTTTGCTTTTATATGAACTGGATCGATGTGCCTATACCCAGTGTCATTTGGTCCTTGAGCCCACAATTTTGGATCTATGGACAGTAATTCTTGGGGCAAACCATTTCTCCCTGTCACCATATAGCTCTTATTGAGTGCATCTGTTTTACATGTCAGGTATAATACGCCATCCGGTGACCAATATATGGTGACATACATCATTTAATGCTTTTAATCCCAGCAAATGTAGGAAGCATTTGTCCGTTAATACAAATGGCATTTGTCCTGTTAAAGAACCAATAGTAAAAGTAAGTGGTTTTGATATGGGGCTTGTCACAACAATATTAGAAAATCGGTGATGTGGCTGCAGCGTGGGATGTTCTGACTGAGTTCTGGATGTTCTGCAGTTTCTTTTGGAGTTTCTGGGTGATGCCAGCATAGAACGCGTTGCCCTAATCAAGTCTGCTGCTGACAAGCACGAGGGTGACCATTCTCCTGGACACGGTGGGGAACCACTTAAATATCTTATGAAGTAGGTGGAGTGTGTGGAAGCAGGAGGACGAAACGGCGTTGATTTGGTGGTTCAATGAGAGCGAGTAGTCCAGGATGATGCTGAGGTTTTGTGCGTGGGTGGGGGGCGTTCTGAGCACTGCATCTCACAAGGAGTCATCCCAGGCAGAGAAGGTGGAGCCCAGGATGAGGACTTCAGCCTTGTCTAAGTTAAGCTTGAGGCAGCTGTCCTTCATCCAGGAGGCGACTGCCTTCATCCCATTGTGGAAGTTGCTCTTGGAGGCTGTGGGTTCATCTGTGAGGGAGAGAATTAGCTGGGTGTCATCAGCGTAGGAGACAATGTTGAGTCTGTGGCTTCTGACGATGGCTGCAAGCAGGGCCATGTAGATGTTGAAAAGGGTGGGGTTCAGGGAGGATTACTGAGGCACTACACAACTGATCTCTGTGGGTCCTGAGTTGAACGGTGGAAGTCTGACTCTCTGTGTTCGACTGGTAAGGAAGGAGCGGATCCATTCTAAGGCTTTGTTGTGGATCCCGGCATGATGGAGTCTTGCATAGAGGGTGTGGTGGGAGACGGTGTTGATGGCGGCTGAGAGGTCCAGGAGGATGAGGGCAGCAGTTGCGCCTCAGTCGAGGAGGGTGCGGATGTCGTCTGTAGCTGCGAGGAGAGCGGTCTTGGTGCTGTGGTTGCTTCTGAAGCCCGATTGGGAGAGATCCAGGATGTGGGTAGTTTCAATGAACTCAGAGAGTTGGGCATTGATGGCTTTCTCTATGACTTTGGCTGGGAAGGGGAGCAGAGAGATGGGTCTGTAGTTCTTGAGGTCCGTTGGGTTGGTACATGGTTTCTTCAGCAGGGGGTTGATCTCTGCATGCTTCCAGTCTTCCGGGAAGGTGGCGGGCTCAATGGAGCAGTTGATGGTGTGGCAGAGTTCGGGGGCGATGGAGGTGCCGGCTCTCTTGAAGATGTGGGGAGGGCAGGTGTCCGATTGTGCTCCAGAGCGGATGCTCTTCATGATCCTGAGGGTGTTGTCAGAGGTGAGGGTGGTCCAGTTGGACAAGGTCTGCTGGGGTCAGGAGCCATTGGGTGCAGTGGTTGCGGGTGGGGTGGGTGGTTCTTAGGTGGCGAAGCTGTCATAGATCTCCTTGATCTTGCGGTGGAAGAAGGTGGCGAGGTTGTAGCAGAGGTCTTGAGAGGGGGAAATGTCTGCTGTCTGTGTGCTGGGTTTGGTGAATTCTTTGTCCACGGCGAAGAGTTCTTTGCTGTTGTGTGCGTTGTCATTGATGCATTCCTAGATGGGCACGTTCTTTGTTGTTCTGATGAGGTGGTGGTGTGCAGTGACGGCAGTTTTGAAGGCTGCGTGGTCTGGCATGATCTTGCTGCTTCTCTATCTGTTCTCGAGCCATCTGCAAGTGCGCCTGAACTCTTGGACAGCAGAGGAGAACTAGCTGGTTTTCTTGGAGAACTGCTTGCCTGAGGATTCTCTGAGGGGAGCCAGTGTGTTGGCGCAGTTGGAGACCCATCATTGGTGGTTGCTGAGGTGTTGGCGTCTGTGGATGTCGGTGGTGGGGTTTTGCTGAAGGAGGTGGTGAGCTGGTCTTCGGTGACCTTGTTCCAGCTTCTGAGAGGATCGCGGTGGGCATGGTGGCGTATGGTTGGTTTGGTGAAGGAGAAGTGGACGTAGTGGTGATCGGTCAAGTGATGCTTGGAGGTGTGGCTGAGGGAGATGTTGTTGCTTGCGGAGAAGATGGGATCGAGTGTGTGTCCTGCTGAGTGGGTTGGCGCTGTGACCATTTGTTTGAGTCCTATGGTAGGGTGGTTCTCCAGTAGGAAAGAGGTGTTGTGGTCTTCGAGGTTGTCCAGGTGGAAATTGAGGTCCCAGAGAAGGATGCAGTCCTTTGAGGTGAGAGCTTGGTGAGCGATGAAGTCGGCTATGGCTTCACTAAAGGTAGGGCGGGGTCCGGGAGGTCTGTAGATGAGGGTGCCGTGGAGGGTGGCGTTCGGTTGCTCTGGATCTGGAAGTGGAGGTGCTCAATGTCGGGTGAGTGGTTGTCAGAGCTAGTTGTGAGGCAGAGGGTGTTTTTGTGTATGATGGCGGTGTGTACGCCATTAAGTAATGTTTGAGGAGGGCTGGACAGCTGGGAGATAGGAAGCGGGAAGCGCGAAAACGGCACTGGAGGGAGGCAGTGCAATGGGGGGCGAGCAGCGGCAAGGGCACGGAAGGGAATGGCGCAAAAAGAGGGGAAATAAGAGAAAGAGAAAAAAGCAGTAAAAAGATGAAAAAGCAGTAAATAGAAAAAAGGTGAAAAATAGCAGAGGAGCAAAAAGGCAGAACCAGAAAAAACAGAGGGCAGAGAGCAGCAGCAGAGCAGAGATGCTCCCCATTGGACCACCAGTGAAAATAGGAGTCAAACTAAGGACCTGGAAGGGTCAGGGGGCAACCGCTACCAGGTGGAGCTGTGCAACAAGGGAAGCAATTTACTGACAAGGTCAGTAATTTGATAAACACAATATTCTGATAAACTCTCTGGTTCTAACCCTCTTCTCTGATAAACACTCTGCTCTGATAAGAACACTCCTCTGATAAACACTCTCCTGAAATAAACATTCTCCTCTGATAAAGACACTAGTCTGATAAACGCTTGCTGGTCTGATAAATATAGTAGTCTGATAAACACTCTCGTCCAATAAAAACTGTCCTCTGATGATAAACACTCTGCTCTGATAAACTCTCTGGCTCTGGCATTCTCCTCTGATAAACACTCTCCTGTGATAAAGACTCTGACTCCGACCCTTCTTATAAACACAAGAGCCTAATAAACACTAGTCTGATAAACACTCTTCTCTGATAAACTCTCTGGCTCCGACCCTCTCATCTGAAAAACCCTCTCCTCTGGTAAACACTCTTCCTTTGGTAATCACCCAGCTCTAAAAAACACTGTCCTCTGATAAACACTCTCCTCTGATAAACACTGATAAACGTTTGCTCTGACCCTCTCTTCTGATAAACACCTTCCTGTGATAAACACTCTCCTCTGTTAAACACTCTGACTCCAGTACCCTCCTCTGATAAACACTCTCCAGCTATAACCTCTCTGGCTTCAGCACTCTCCTCTGATAAATACTCTGGCTCTGAACCTCTCCTCTGATAAACACTCTCCTGTGATAAACGTTCTGGCTCCTGCACTTTCCTCTGATAAACACTCTGGCACCGACCCTTTCCTCTGATAAACACTCTCCTGTGATAAACGTTCTGGCTCCTGCACCTTTCTCTGATAAACACTCTGGCTCTGACCCTTTCCTCTGAGAAACACTCTCCTGTGATAAACTCTCTGGCTCTGGCACTCTTCTCTGATAAACCCTCTCCCCTGATAAACCCTCTGGCTCTGACTATCCCCTCTGCTGAACACTCTGCTCTGATAAACTCTTTGGCTCCAACCCTCTCATCTAATAAACGCTCTCCCCAGATAAACACTCTCCCCTGATAAACACTCTAGCTCAGGCCCTCTCCTCTGATAAACATTGCCCTGATAAACACTCTGTACCTGGTACTCTCCTCTGATAAACACTCTCACCTGATAAACACTCTGATTCCGGCTCTCTCCTCAGATAAACACTCAGCTCTGATAAACTCTCTGGTTCCAACCCTCTTCTCTGATAAACACTCTGCTCTGATAAGCACCCTCCTTTGATAAACACTCTCCTGAAATAAACATTCTCCTCTGATAAAGACACTAGTCTGATAAACGCTGGCTGGTCTGATAAACACACTAGTCTGATAAACACTCTTGTCCAATAAAAACTGTCCTCTGATAAACACTCTGCTGTGATAAACTCTCTGGCTCCGGACTTCTCCTCCAATAAACACTCTCCCGTGATAAACACTCTGACTCCGACCCTTTCCTCTAATAAACACAGGAGCCTAATAAACACTAGTCTGATAAACACTCTGCTTTGATAAACACTCTTCTCTGATAAACTCTCTGGCTCCGACCCTCTCCTCTGAAAAACCCTCTCCTCTGGTAAACACTCTTCCTCTGGTAATCACCCTGCTCCGAAAAACACTCTCCTCTGATAAAAACTCTCCTCTGATAAACACTGACAAACTTTGTCTCGGGCCCTCTCCTCTGATAAACACCTTCCTGTGATAAACACTCTCCTCTGATAAACACTTTGACTCCAGTACCCTCCTCTGATAAAACACTCTCCTCTGATAAACAGTCTGGCTCCGGCCCTCTCCTCTTATAAACTCTGGATCTGACCCTCTCCTCTGATAAACACTTTCCCCTGATAAACACTCTGGCTCTGACTCTCCACTCCGCTAAACACTCTCCTCTTATAAACTCTTTGATTCTGACCCTCTCCTCTAATAAACAACATTCTTCCCAGATAAACACTCTCCACTGATAAACTCCCTGGCTCATGCCCTCCCCTCTGATAAATACTCCCCTGATAAACACTCCCACCTAATAAACACTCTGATTCCAGCTCTCTCCTCTGATAGCAAATCTCACCTGATAAACACTCTGGCTCCGGCACTCTCCTCTGATAACAACTCTCCCCTGATAAACACTCTCCTCTGACTCTCTCCTCTGATAAACACTCTCCTCTGACTCTCTCCTCTGATAAACACTCTCCTCTGACTCTCTCCTCTGATAAACACTCTGGCTCTGACTGTCCACTCTACTAAACACTCTCCTCTGATAAACTCTTTGGCTCCGACCCTCTCCTCCGATAAACACTTTACCCAGTTAAACACTCTCCTCTGATAAACTCACTGGCTCGGGCCCTCTCCTCTGATAAATATTCCCCTGACAAAACACTCTCCCCCTCCCCTGATAAACACTCTGTACCTGGCACTCTCCCCTGATAAACACTCTCCTCTGACTCTCTTCTCTAATAAACACTCTCCTCTGACTCTCTTTTCTGATAAACACTCTCCTCTGCCTCTCTCCTCTGATAAACACTCTCCTCTGACTCTCTTCTCTGATAAACACTCTCTTCTGACTCTCTTCTCTGATAAACACTCTCCTCTGACTCTCTCCTCTGATAAACACTCTCCTCTGACTCTCTTTTCTGATAAACATTCTCCTCTGATAAACACTCTCCTCTGACTCGCTCCTCTGATAAACACTCTACTCTGACTCTCTTCTCTGATAAACACTCTCCTCTGACTCTCTTCTCTGATAAACACTCTCCTCTGACTCTCGCCTCTGATAAACACTCTCCTCTGACTCTCGCCTCTGATAAACACTCTCCTCTGATAAACACTCTCCTCTGACTCCCTCCTCTGATAAACACTCTCCTGAAATAAACATTCTCCTCTGATAAAGACACTAGACCGATAAACGCTGGCTGGTCTGATAAACACAGTAGCCTGATAAACACTCTCGTCCAATAAAAGCTGTCCTCTGATAAACACTCTGTTGTAACTTGCCCTTTAATGAGAGATTCTTTCTGGGAATGTTGAGTACATCAGCAGCAGAATGTGGGGACCTCAGATGGAGAGTGTCAGTTGCGGGGTCTGCTGCTTGTGCGGTCTGATCTGATGGGTGTAAATCAACCTTATCTTGGAGATGAACAGATGAGAGCCTCGTTATATTACTGGCGACAACTGGCTGGCTACACCCCCCGAAGAACTCAGCGTGCTTGGACTGTCAAGATTTGCGAAGACATTGATAACGGAGGTTGGTTTTCTGTTTTTTTTTTACATAAGAAGTTGAGAGACTCTTGAATTGTATTGGCTGTGGATCGCATAACATTATATCTATCGAGTGCTGGAGGATTTGAGCGAAGTTGAGCCAAACTTGTACTTTGATTCACTGTTGGACCGTGATGCTGCTGTTGAGCGCACGAGTCATGTAAATTGAAAATAAACTTACCGCGAGGTAGATTCCCCTGTGAGCAGGCATTGCCTGACGCGTGGGCTGAGGCAGAGAAGAGCTCAAGAGTGTTATCAAGGCTCAAGACGAGACGCGCTGTGGAAGTGTGCGCGTTTCGTGAAGGAAAGGTGGTGAAGCATGTAGGCTTTACGTACCGACGCGAGTGAAAGACTGGACCGTCTATTCCTACACAGCGCTAACGCACAGAGCTGTCATTTGACTCCAGTGAATGTGGACTCAGCTCTATCACGCAGTGCTGTCATCGGTTTGCTGCATATGCGTGTTAGTAATAAATTTAAAAAAAAGGAAAGAGAAGAATCCTGAATCCTGGAACCGAAAAGAGTAAAAAAACAAAACTCCCTCAACAGATAAGTTAATTATTTTAATTTATTTTGTTAGTTTAATATTAGTTTTTCACTTTCTAGCAACACCAGCAGCAATATAGAGTCGTCAATTTTTTGATGAGTACCTAAAGGGAGTGGAGCAGACAAGGAATTTATTGACAAACTACTACTAAAAACTAGCATTTCAGTTAGCTTATTGTTTTATCTTATTATATTAGACTATTGTTTTAGATTATTATATTAGCTTGTTTTGTTAGTTTGTTTAGTTACTTTTCCTTTCAGCATGTCAACGTCCAGTGGCATGAGCCAACCACCTCAGTTTTTATGTGAGCGTGGTGAACCTATTCTTCCACGGAAGAAATGGAAACCACTTTTTGATTCGTATCTCATAGCCATTGGTGGCGAAAAGTTCTCTGCTGCTAGGAAACAGGCAGTTTTGCTTCACAATCTTGGCATTGAAGGCAGAAATATCTACGATAGTTTGGATCCCATACCAATTGGCAGAGGGGCTGGCGAACCTAACGATGTCTATGAAATGAGTGTATTACTTCTACAAACTCATTTTGGACCACGTTTGAATGTTGTCATGGAAAGACACAAATTTTTCATGCATGTACAGGCCAAAGGAGAAAGAGTTGGTAACTATGTAGCGGCATTAAAATCTTTAGCTCAGACATGTGAGTTTGAACAGTTGACTGATTCTCTCATACGTGACCAACTGGTGCATTGCACAAATGACTCAAAGATTCAGGAAAAGTTGTTATCAAAAAACCCGAATCTTAAAGAAGCTATCACTATTGTGGAGAGCATCGAGCACACTTCTCATTGGGTAAAAGAAATGTGTAACAGCACTGTTCCGGCTGATGCCATTGCCAACATAAGAAGAGATGACCTTGATAGTGCATCACATGACGCCTCAGTTGCCACTGTGTGTAAATCAAATACTAAACAGGAGAAAGGGTCTGTAAAGTTTGATAAACAAAGGTTTAATTATAACTTGAATAAGGATGCCAAATTAAGGTGCCCCAGGTGTGGCAGTCAAAACCATGGACCACATTTTCCCAATTGTTTTGCCAGGAGTATGAATTGTAGGAATTGTGGGGAAAAAGGGCATTATGCACGCATGTTTAGAAACACCAAAGTAAACACGGTTGAAGATGATGAAATGTTTTCTCAGCAAGCCATTCACTGTATTACAGAAAATAACAGAAAGCCTGTAGGTGATGTAAAAGATGTTGATACAGGTAATGTGATTATGCCAAAGTGTGATGTATACATAAGTGACAAAGTAGTTCCAGTCCTGGCTGATTCAGGCTCACCGTACACCTTGTTGAGCGACAAATTTTGGAATTACACCTTTGAGTTCAACAATGTAAAACTTTTGCCACCTGACATCAATCCTGTAGGGTATGGGGCAAAGTATTGATTTAATAGGATATTCCATTCAACCCATTGTGTTTAAAGGAAGAGAAACTGTTGGCAAAGTTTATGTTGCCAAGCGTGGTGATAATCTTTTAGGGTGGCGACACCAAAAAGACCTTGGAATCATCTTGAATCCAAATGCGCCTGATCAAGTAATGTTATTCACACGTCAGAGTGATGATCAAGATATTGTAGGAAAGTATCCTGGAGTTTTCAGTGGTAAACTTGGGCTTCTTAGTGGTTTCAAACACAAAATAGTTTTAAAGGACATGGCGAAACCAGTAGTACACAAGGTAAGGAAAGTGCCCAATCTCATGATGAAACCACTTCAAGAAGAAATCAACAGATTACTTGAGTTGGGAGTCATAGAAGAAATAGAGCCATCAGAATGGTTGGCTCCAATTGTTTTAGCTCCCAAGGACAAAGGCAGCAAAATTAGGATGTGTGTGGACTTAAGAAGCTTAAATAACTGTATCTGAGTGGACAGGCAGCCATTGCCAAACATTAATGAAGCTCTGGCAAAATTAGGTGGTGCATGCATTTTCAGCGTGATAAATTTATCGTCAGCTTATCATCAGATCATGCTACACGAAGACTGAAGGGCATTAACTTCTTTTGTAACACCCTTAGGTGCTTATAGATTCATCAGAATGCCATTCGGGTTGTCGAGTGCTGCTGCATGCTTTCAAAGAGTGATGAGAAATGTATTAACAGGAATTGATTCTGTCTTGTTTTTTCAGGACGATATACTTGTTTATGGGCAGAATAGAGTCAACCATGTCGAGGTATTGTTCAAAGTACTGTCTAGACTACAAGAACGTGGTCTCACTTTAAAAAGTGAAAAATGTAAATTCAGAGTTGGGTCTGTATCCTACCTAGGACACTCTATTTCCAACGAAGGCATTAGACCAAAAATTGATCTTGCAGAGGCAATATTACAGGCACCAGCTCCATTGAACAAAGACCAAGTGAAATCATTCCTTTGTTTATCTGAATATTATTCAAAGTTTGTGTACAACTTTGCTAGTGTTGTTCAACCTTTAAGATTACTGTTAAAAAAGGTGTGGATTTCAAATGGACAGAAGATTGTGTTAATGCTTTTAACAAAGTTAAAAATGAGATTGCACGCATGCCAACTTTGGGCCATTTTGATGTACTTAAAAAGACTATCCTGACTACTGATGCCAGTGTACGGGGTTTGGGCGCTGTTCTATCTCAAATGGTTGATGGCAATGAAAAGGTCATTGGTTTTGCCTCACGCTCTTTGAAAGGAGCAGAAGAGCGTTACTCAGTAATTGAGTGTGAGGCGTTAGCCTGTTCTTGGGCTATCAACCATTTAAGATTTTATTTATGGGGTTTACCATTTTTGGTTAGGACTGACCACAAGCCCCTTGTCCACATGTTTGCTTGTAGGAATGTTGAGAGTACTACTCCCAGAATTAAAAGATGGGTTGAAGGACTGTGGGAATACAATTTCACTGTTGAGTACCTGCCTGGACTTAAAAATATTCCAGCTGATTTCGGGCAGTTCGGACTGTTCTGTATCTTGGGTGAAGGAATCAGCACTTAATAAAGAGGAATGGAAAGTCAGCTCTGAGTGTGACAAGTCTAGGGTGTGAGAAGTTGGCCTGGAATATGCTGTCCACTAATTAAAGTGGGCACCTTGCACCAGTCCAAACGACCCTTATGGTGATTAGGTCAAAGATAACCTTTATTGAAAGCTATCCTAGTGGTAGCTATGGAGAGCAGCCTTCAGGCTAAGTCTTGAAGGAATGTAAAGCAACTTGTTTTACCAGAACAGAACCTCCTAAGTGATCAAATGAAAGGAGAACCACACAAGTGTTATATAAAAAATATGTATTTATTACTAAACACTCTCTACTAATCTCTAGGTGAGATTAGGACATAAAGCACACAATACTTAATCAATAGAACGACAGTAAATAGCACAATACACAGCGGGCTCCAGGGGGAGACCGAACCATATACTAAAAAAATGGTATAACAACAACGACTTCACTAGACACAGTGCCTAGAGCACGTAGAATCGCTGGGACCCCGAGGAACCACCCAAAGGAGTGACACAGGGGGCCCACGGAGGACGGGTGCAGTGTGGGAACACAGACGCGTGCTCCGTACAACTCTATGGGAAAGTCGCGGTTGGAAAATTACAGTTTAAGGACACTTCGGAGAGGACTTCAAGCAAACCCTTTGGAACATAGAAGGTTCTAAGGCCAGCACCCTTGTGAGTACCGAGGTACCTGTGTTACCTATCCCAGAGGAGCCGGGTGCATAGGGGTCAAGTGGTGTCGGAAACCCTCGTCGTTTTCAATGGCGTGATGCGAAGAAGTGC
Source organism: Calotriton arnoldi (assembly GCA_963921515.1). Taxonomy (NCBI): domain Eukaryota; kingdom Metazoa; phylum Chordata; class Amphibia; order Caudata; family Salamandridae; genus Calotriton; species Calotriton arnoldi. Next base: position 2,036,659 of record CAWUFW010001411.1, on the reverse strand, counting down.
TGCTGCCGGGAAGATGAAAAGTGTCCGGTGGAATCCAAGCCTGGATCCGAGGTGAGCAGAACCTGAAAGCAGAGGGGACAGAGTCTGGGTTTCAGGGTGACCAGGGGCTCGGTAGACGAATGCCCACCGATGTCGGGTGCTTCAGGTGTGAAGATAGGATGCTTGACTCTGCAGCCACAGGGACCAGGAGACGTCGACGATGACCAAAGTCCGGAGGTGAGCTGTCCCACGAAGGATGTTGAGTGCTGAGGGGTCAGTGCCCGGATTGAACACCAACAAGCCTTGGCAAAGGCAACCCACATGGGCAGAGGAAAGAGGTTACGGTGTGGACCAGCAAGGTCCAGGAGACGCTCCAAGCTATGGGGAGTCAGGGCACGTCTGGAGCAACCAGGGAAGCCCAAGGAAAATCAAAGTGACCCTCGCCAGGACCCACAGGCCAACGGACCAGGGATCGCAAAGGGACCTCGAGCGGAATCACAAAGCACCAGCCCACAGAGCACTCGTGGAGTGGAGGCCAGAGATCTTCAGTGGAAATGCTGCTCGGGGTTGGGACTACACGTAGTCCAAAGCACAGCCTCAGGGATCGCCAAAAAGCATATGCTGCTGCAAAAGTACATGGTGCACAGGGGTTCGGGTTGCACGGTCCCCACGAGGGATACTGGTCTCAGGATTGCTGAGAGAGTAGATCGGCCTCAGGGACACTCGGGAACCCACCTCCTGTGTTGCAGAAATCTTCGGAGTCCTCAGGAGCTTGGGAGATGCAAACTGATCAGATGCGTCTAGGTGCCTGCTGCTGAAGGGGAGTAACTCCTTTACTCCAAGGGAGATTCTTCTGTCGTCCAGCGAAGTGTAGACCGTCGAAGTACTTGGTTTCTGTAGCAGAGTTTAGTCCAGGTAAAATCCAAAGTCCTGTAATCAGGTTTCCCATTTTATACCCAGGGAAGGGGTTGGACTGACTCTGAGGACCCTCCTAGGGGAGGGGCAGGGCAGAGGGGTGGCTACACCCATGTCCTTTGTCCAGTTTTGCACCAGAGCAGGAGCAATTGGCTCCTGCAACTGGTTTGAGCCGGACTATGCATGGGGACACCAAATGTGCCCCCAGTGCAGACTTTCTGGCACTCTAAGAGTGCACCCACCCAGCCCCTATACACTAAAGCCTGTCTGGGAGGTGGTCATACCTCCTTGTGACATTAAACCTATTGTCAGGCCTTCCTCTGCTCGAGCTTGGCTCAGCAGCAAGAGGGCAGACTTGTGTCTGTGGCTGGCAGCATCCATTTTGTGATGCCCAGGTCGAGAAAGCTGGTACCGGGTAGACCGGTGACCCATAGTAGTGGTTCTTCAAGGGTGGAATCATACCTCCCACACCAGTTACTGGTATGGAGGTATGATTCCAAGGTGTTTGACACCAAACACGACATGTTTCTAAGCAGCCGTTTTAAAGTTAGCATTTACCGTGAGGTTATAATGCACTTAAGTATATATGGTTGGCTGCATCACAGACAACCCCGGAGAATAGGTTCCGAAGGCTACAGAGGGGCACTACTCATGCATGGGCACCCTCTCACACAAAACCCAGCACCCTGCCTTCAGGATTGATAAGGCCTGCCATAGGGGTGACTGATAGGTTTATATGTGCAGTGATTTTGAATAGATATAGGTAACCTATATCTAAGTAAGGGGTGCATGCACCTCCTTACACAGGCTGCAGTAGCAGGCCTGTGGTGTCATTTTGAATGGCTTCTCAGGGTGGCACAATACATGCTTCAGCCCCTGGGAGGCCTCTGGGGTACCTATGCCCTGGGTACATGGTGTACCATATGCTAGGGACTGATAAGGGTACCCCAGAATCCAATCTGTAGTGTACTTAAAGTACATGCACAACCAATTTAGGGAGAAAGCAGATAACCTGGGGTCCTGATTAGCAGGATCCCAGTCAGACTAGTCAAAAACCAGCAAAACACCAGGAAAAAAAGTGGGGGTAACCATGCAGTCAGATTCCACCTTCCTACATAAACCCCCCCCCCCCAACGAAAGGAGATAAGGCTAACCTTGCCCAGTTGAGACTTTATTGACTAAGTGGCCATATAAGGAAGATCCTGCACTAGCATGGATACCCCCTGTCTTATGGTCCACTAAGGAGTCCCTACCCTTAAGGGTATTGGATTTTCTCCAAAATTTGGGATTACTACCTGTAGTGTGTTTTGGCAAAGTAAAAGGCTGGTGGGGTGTTTGAGTAGAGAAGTGAGGCCCTAATAAAGTTGGTCTCAGCTTCCTCAGAGCACTAGTCACCATGGAGGCCTTTCTTTCCATGACTGAGTTGTATCTGGCCTTAAGGGTCAACCTCTGGCTGCCAACAGCTGGGGGTTGGGTCCCTTTGGTTGGAACACTTGGGGGAGAGGGTAGGTTTGGAACCATTTGGTCCCAGGTTTGCCCTTGCCCAACAGAGTCCATCTGGGGGAGGTCCCTACCCAAAGGTAAGAGGGATCCCTCAGTGTATTGAGGAATTTTCACCTGGCTAGGGCTACTAGACTGGGTGTCCCTAATCTGTTGATGAGGGGGTTCCTCTGGACAGTGGGCCCTTAGGGGTCCACTGACCTCCCTGACCTCTGCAGCCCTAGGCTGATTGAGGTAGGGTAGAGAGGGGCAGGATACCTGCTCCAGACAGGGTACCACCTTGGAAGGGTCCCCTGCCATCAGGGGTGTTGCCAGGACAGGCCTGGCCACCTCTGGGGCAGTTCTTCCACAAGGGGTAGGATCAGTTTCCTGAGGAAGCTGACCCTTACCTATAGTCTGGGGGGAAGAAGACTTTTCTTCACTCCCTCTGCTCTCTGGGGGAGTAGAGTGGGCCATTCTTTCAGGCTCCACTACTCCAAAATGTCCCTGGGGTTGGGCTGAGGCCCTAAGGGTCCCACCAACTTTCTCAGGGAGGCCCAACATTTTTAAATGGGCCTGGTATTCAACTTCAGCCCAGGCTGAAATTTCTAGATCATTACCCAACAGGCAAGTTTGGGGACACTGCCACTCTCTTTGGGCCAGTGACCCCTCCCCAGCTGAGATTGACTATAGCCATGGGATGATCTGTCCTGATACCATCAATGTTGGTCACCTGGTACTTAAACTCAGGTAAAAGCTGCTGAGGGGGTACTAGGTTCCCTGTCACCATGGTGACACTAGCCCCTGTGTCCCTAAAGGCCACAGCATTCTGACCATTGATCAGTGGCTCCTGTCTGTACTTGCCCAAAGAATTAGGACTGACAGTAAAAGTGGCAAATCCCATGCCACCATCACAGACTGAGGAGGCCTGTGAGGAGGGCCTTTCTAAGCCAGGGTCCACATGAGAACCCACCTAACTTTTTGGGTGCACTGCTACCACCTGGGGGATTACTACTTGTAGTACCAGGAGGAGTGGTAGTAGTGCTGGGAGGAACATTTTCCTTATTGCTGCCCTTTGGACAATTGGGATCATTTTTCCAGTGGCCTGGCTTTTTACAGACAAACCAATAAGGTTTATTTTCAGGGGAGGAAGGAGTTTGGGACCCACCCCCAGAAGAAGACTTTTGGGGCCCTGTAGTGGATTTATCTTTTGATTTATCCCCACCTTTCTCTTGGTTCTTGGAAGAATCTTTCTTCTGGTCACCACCCTGATTCTTTGGCTTCACCCTGGTCCTGACCCATTTATCTGCCTTCTTTCCCAATTCTTGGGGAGAAGTCAAATCTGAGTCCACTAGGTACTGGTGTAAAAGCTGGTTTTGACAATTATTAAGGATCTGCTCCCTCATAATCAAATTGTACAATCCTAAATAGTCATGCACTTTGCTGCCATGTATCCAACCTTCCAGAGCCTTAGTAGCACAATCTACAAAGTCAACCCAGTCCTGAGTCTGTGCTTTCTGGGTGTCTCTGAACTTAATCCTGTATTGCTCAGTGGTTAAGCCAAACCCATCAATCAGAGCACTCTTCAAGACTGTGTAATTGTCAGCATCCTCTTCTCTAACAGTGAGGAGCTTATCTCTACCTTTGTCAGCAAAGGAGAGCCACAAGATAGCTGCCCACTGCTCCTGAGGGACCCTCTGTACTTTACAGGCCCTCTCTAGTGCATTTATCCATTTGTGGATGTCATCCCCACTCTGATAGGGAGGGACTATCTTGTTCAGGTTTCTATGATCATGAGAATACTCTCTAGTTCTAGGGACACTGTTGCTGCCACCATGGGACTCTAGTCCCAATCTTCTGGTTGCTCTCTGGAGCTCTAAGGATTCCCTGTCTAAGGCCAATTGCTCTTTCTTGAGCCTGAGCTTGATTCTCTCAATCTCTAGTAATTGGCACTTCTTATCATAAGAGGATTCTCTCCTATTAGATGCAGAGGTCCTAACAGAAGTACCTGAATGATTAGACTCCACAGAGGGAGTTCTGGATCTTCTAGGCAAACTCTGTACTCTTCCAGGTGGAGTGAAGAGAGGGCCACCTGAAGGAAGAGTTGGATTGTCCAGGTGGGAATCATTTTGATCCCCCTGGTCAGGGTTTGAGTCCAGGTCAAAGAAGTGTTTACTTCCTGCTCTTTCCTCATCTCCTGTCCCACCCACTCTTTCTACTTCATCAGACCCTGGGGTCTTTCTGAGGTCATCTAAGAGCAACATCTCTATTAGACGTTGGGTGCTTGCACTTCTCCCTGTCCTCAGCTTCCTAGATGTACACATATTTCTCAATTCTTGGAATGAGAGACAGTCATACCTAGTTGGCAGAGAGCCACTGGCTTCTCCTCTAGAAGACATACTAGTGTTATGTGGTGTAGGCACCTACCTAACCTAGTGGAGACTAAATTCTCTTGAGTTGGAGAAAGGGTGTGCTAGACCCTTGACTTACCCAACTCCAAGTTCAGTAGAACTTACTTTATTCTAATCTTGATGTATTATATGTACCTAATACTTTTAGTGGTTTTCAGTTAATCACTCAATGAGATTTATCTGGTAAAACAATAGCAAGCTTGAATCCCAACCGCTGCACACCAATATGAGAAGTTGGCCTGGTATATGCTGTCCACTAATTAAAGTGGGCAACTTGCACCAGTCCAAACGACCCTTAAGGTGATTAGGTCAAAGATAACCTTTATTGAAAGCTATCCTAGTGGTAGCTATGGAGAGCAGCCTTCAGGCTAAGTCTTGAAGGAATGTAAAGCAACTTGTTTTACCAGAACAGAACCTCCTAAGTGATCAAATGAAAGGAGAACCACACAAGTGTTATATAAAAAATATGTGTTTATTACTAAACACTCTCTACTAATCTCTAGGCGAGATTAGGACATAAAGCACACAATACATAATCAATAGAACGACAGTAAATAGCACAATACACAGCGGGCTCCAGGGGGAGACCGAACCATATACTAAAAAAATGGTATAACAACAACGACTTCACTAGACACAGTGCCTAGAGCAGGTAGAATCGCTGGGACCCCGAGGAACCACCCAAAGGAGTGACACAGGGAGCCCACGGAGGACGGGTGCAGTGTGGGAACACAGACGCGTGCTCCGTACAACTCTATGGGAAAGTCGCGGTTGGAAAATTACAGTTTAAGGACACTTCGGAGAGGACTTCAAGCAAACCCTTTGGAACATAGAAGGTTCTAAGGCCAGCACCCTTGTGAGTACCGAGGTACCTGTGTTACCTATCCCAGAGGAGCCGGGTGCATAGGGGTCAAGTGGTGTCGGAAACCCTCGTCGTTTTCAATGGCGGGTTGCGAAGAAGTGCTGCTGCCGGGAAGACGAAAAGTGTCAGGTGGAACCAAGCCTTCATCCGAGGTGAGAAGAACCTGAAAGCAGAGGGGACAGAGTCTGGGTCACTTCAGGGTGACCAGGGGCTCGATAGATGAATGCCCACCGATGTCGGGTGCTTCAGGTGTGAAGCTAAGATGCTTGACTCTGCAGCCACGGGGACCAGGAGATGTCGACGATGACCAAAGTCCGGAGGTGAGCTGTCCCACAAAGGATGTCGAGTGCTGAGGGGTCAGTGTCCGGATTGAACACCAGCAAGCCTTGGCAAAGGCAACCCTCGCGGGCAGAAGAAACAAGTTACGGTATGGACCAGCAAGGTCCAGGAGACTCTCTAAGCTATGGAGAGTCAGGGCACATCTGGATCAACCAGGGAAGCCCAAGGAAAATCAAAGTGACCCTCGCCAGGACCCACAGGCCAACGGACCAGGGATCGCAAAGGGACCTCGAGCGGAATCACAAAGCACCAGCCCACAGAGCACTCGTGGAGTGGAGACCGGAGATCTTCAGTGGAAATGCTGCCCGGGATCTTGACTACACGTACTTCAAAGCACAACCTCAGGGATCGCCAAAAAGCTTATGCTGCTGCAAAAGTACACGGTGCACAGGGGTTAGGGTTGCACGGTCCCCACGAGGGATACTGGTCTCAGGATTGCTGAGACAGTAGATCGACCTCAGGGACACTCTGGAACCCACCTACTGTGTTGCAGAAATCTTCGGAGTCCTCAGGAGCTCGGGAGATGCAAACCGGTCAGATGCGTCTAGGTGCCTGCTGCTGCAGGGGAGTAACTCCTTTATTCCAAGGGAGATTCTTCTGTCGTCCAGCGATGTGTAGACCGTCGAAGTACTTGGTTTCTGTAGCAGAGTTTAGTCCAGGTAAAATCCAAAGTCCTGTAATCAGGTTTCCCATTTTATACCCAGGGAATGGGTTGGACTGACTCTGAGGACCCTCCTAGGGGAGGGGCAGGACAGAGGGGTGGCTACACCCATGTCCTTTGTCCAGTTTCGGGCAAGAGCAGGAGCAAATGGCTCCTGCAACTGGTTTGAGCCGGACTATGCATGGGACACCAAATGTGCCCCCAGTGCAGACTTTCTGGCACACTAAGAGTGCACCCATCCAGCCCCAATACACTAAAGCCTGTCTCGGAGGTGGTCACACCTCCCTGTGACAGGAAACCTATTGTCAGGCCTTCCTCTGCTCGAGCTTGGCTCAGCAGCAGGAGGGCAGGCTTGTGTCTGGCAGCATCCATTTTGTGATGCCCAGGTCGAGAAAGCTGGTACCGGGTAGACCGGTGACCCATAGTAGTGGTTCTTCAAGGGTGGAATCATACCTCCCACACCAGTTACTGGTGTGGAGGTATGATTCCAAGGTGTTTGACACCAAACACGACATGTTTCTAAGCAGCCGTTTTAAAGTTAGCATTTACCGCGAGGTTATAATGCACTTAAGTATATATGGTTGGCTGCATCACAGACAACCCCGGAGAATAGGTTCCGAAGGCTACAGAGGGGCCCTACTCATGCAGGGGCACCCTCTCACACAAAACCCAGCACCCTGCCTTCAGGATTGATAAGGCCTGCCATAGGGGTGACTGATAGGTTTATATGTGCAGTGATTTTGAATAGATATAGGTAACCTATATCTAAGTAAGGGGTGCATGCACCTCCTTACACAGGCTGCAGTAGCAGGCCTGTGGTGTCATTTTGAATGGCTTCTCAGGGTGGCACAATACATGCTTCAGCCCCTGGGAGGACTCTGGGGAACCTATGCCCTGGGTACATGGTGTACCATATGCTAGGGACTGATAAGGGTACCCCAGAATCCAATCTGTAGTGTACTTAAAGTACATGCACAACCAATTTAGGGAGAAAGCAGATAGACCTAGGGTCCTGATTAGCAGGATCCCAGTCAGACTAGTCAAAAACCAGCAAAACACCAGGAACAAAGTGGGGGTAACCATGCAGTCAGATTCCACCTTCCTACATAACCCCCCAAACGAAAGGAGATAAGGCTAACCTTGCCCAGTTGAGACTTTATTGACTAAGTGGCCATATAAGGAAGATCCTGCACTAGCATGGATACCCCCTGTCTTATGGTCCACTAAGGAGTCCCTACCCTTAAGGGTATTGGATTTTCTCCAAAATTTGGGATTACTACCTGTAGTGTGTTTTGGCAAAGTAAAAGGCTGGTGGGGTGTTTGAGTAGAGAAGTGAGGCTCTTATAAAGTTGGTCTCAGCTTCCTCAGAGCACTACTCACCATGAGGCCTTTCTTTCCATGACTGAGTTGTATCTGGCCTTAAGGGTCAACCTCTGGCTGCCAACAGCTGGGGGTTGGGTCCCTTTGGTTGGAACACTGGGTGGAGAGCGTAGGTTTGGAACCATTTGGTCCCAGGTTTGCCCTTGCCCAACAGAGTCCATCTGGGGGAGGTCCCTACCCAAGGGTAAGAGGGATCCCTCAGTGTGTTGAGGAATTTTCACCTGGCTAGGGCTACTAGACTGGGTGTCCCTAATCTGTTGATGAGGGGGTTCCTCTGGACAGTGGGCCCTTAGGGGTCCACTGACCTCCCTGACCTCTGCAGCCCTAGGCTGATTGAGGTAGGGTAGAGAGGGGCAGGATACCTGCTCCAGACAGGGTACCACCTTGGAAGGGTCCCCTGCCATCAGGGGTGTTGCCAGGACAGGCCTGGCCACCTCTGGGGCAGTTCTTCCACAAGGGGTAGGATCAGTTTCCTGAGGAAGCTGACCCTTACCTATAGTCTGGGGGGGAAGAAGACTTTTCTTCACTCCCTCTGCTCTCTGGGGGAGTAGAGTGGGCCATTCTTTCAGGCTCCACTACTCCAAAATTTCCCTGGGGTTGGGCTGAGGCCCTAAGGGTCCCACCAACTTTCTCAGGGAGGCCCAACATTTTTAAATGGGCCTGGTATTCAACTTCAGCCCAGGCTGAAATTTCTAGATCATTACCCAACAGGCAAGTTTGGGGACACTGCCACTCTCTTTGGGCCAGTGACCCCTCCCCAGCTGAGATTGACTATAGCCATGGGATGATCTGCCCTGGATACCATCAATGTTGGTCACCTGGTACTTAAACTCAGGTAAAAGCTGCTGAGGGGGTACTAGGTTCCCTGTCACCATGGTGACACTAGCCCCTGTGTCCCTAAAGGCCACAGCATTCTGACCATTGATCAGTGGCTCCTGTCTGTACTTGCCCAAGGAATTGGGACTGACAGTAAAAGTGGCAAATCCCATGCCACCATCACAGACTGAGGAGGCCTGTGAGGAGGGCCTTGCTAAGCCAGGGTCCACATGAGAACCCACCTAACATTTTGGGTGCACTGCTACCACCTGGGGGATTACTACTTGTAGTACCAGGAGGAGTGGTAGTAGTGCTGGGAGGAACATTTTCCTTATTGCTGCCCTTTGGACAATTGGGATCATTTTTCCAGTGGCCTGGCTTTTTACAGACAAAGCAATAAGGTTTATTTTCAGGGGAGGAAGGAGTTTGGGACCCACCCCCAGAAGAGGACTTTTGGGGTCCTGTAGTGGACTTGTCTTTTGACTTATCCCCACCTTTCTCTTGGGTCTTGGAAGAATCTTTCTTCTGGTCACCACCCTGATTCTTTGGCTTCACCCTGGTCCTGACCCATTTATCTGCCTTCTTTCCCAATTCTTGGGGAGAAGTCAAATCTGAGTCCACCAGGTACTGGTGTAAAAGCTGGTTTTGACAATTATTAAGGATTTGCTCCCTCATAATCAAATTGTACAATCCTAAATAGTCATGCACTTTGCTGCCATGTATCCAACCTCCCAGAGCCTTAGTAGCACAATCTACAAAGTCAACCCAGTCCTGAGTCTGTGCTTTCTGGGTGTCTCTGAACTTAATCCTGTATTGCTCAGTGGTTAAGCCAAACCCATCAATGAGAGCACTCTTCAGGACTTTGTAATTGGCTGCATCCTCTTCTCTAACAGTGAGGAGCTTACCTCTACCTTTGTCAGCAAAGGAGAGCCACAAGATAGCTGCCCACTGCTCCTGAGGGACCCTCTGTACTTTACAGGCCCTCTCTAGTGCAGTTATCCATTTGTGGATGTCATCCCCACTCTGATAGGGAGGGACTATCTTGTTCAGGTTCCTATGATCATGAGAATACTCTCTAGTTCTAAGGACACTGTTGCTGCCACCATGGGACTCTAGTCCCAATCTTCTGGTTGCTCTCTGGAGCTCTAAGGATTCCCTGTCTAAGGCCAATTGCTCTTTCTTGAGCCTGAGCTTGATTCTCTCAATCTCTAGTAATTGGCACTTCTTATCATAAGAGGATTCTCTCCTATTAGATGCAGAGGTCCTAACAGAAGTACCTGAATGATTAGACTCCACAGAGGGAGTTCTGGATCTTCTAGGCAAACTCTGTACTCTTCCAGGTGGAGTGAAGAGAGGGCCACTGGGGTCTTCTGCCCCACCTGAAGGAAGAGTTGGATTTTCTAGGTTAGAATCATTTTGATCCTCCTGGCCGGGTTTGAGTCCAGATCAAAGAAGTATTTACTTCCTGCTCTTTCCTCATCTCCTGTCCCACCCACTCTTTCTACTTCATCAGACCCAGGGGTCTTTCTGAGGTCATCTAAGAGCAACATCTCTATTAGACGTTGGGTGCTTGCACTTCTCCCTGTCCTCAGCTTCCTAGATGTACACATATTTCTCAATTCTTAGAATGTGAGATGGTCATACCTAGTTGGCAGAGAGCCACTGGCTTCTCCTCTAGAAGACATACTAGTGTTATGTGGTGTAGGCACCTACCTAACCTAGTGGAGACTAAACTCTCTTGAGTTGGAGAAAGGGTGTGCTAGACCCTTGACTTACCCAACTCCAAGTTCAGTAGAACTTACTTTATTCTAATCTTGATGTATTATATGTACCTAATACTTTTAGTGGTTTTCAGTTAATCACTCAATGAGATTTATCTGGTAAAACAATAGCAAGCTTGAATCCCAACCGCTGCACACCAATGTGAGAAGTTGGCCTGGTATATGCTGTCCACTAATTAAAGTGGGCACCTTGCACCAGTCCAAACGACCCTTAAGGTGATTAGGTCAAAGATAACCTTTATTGAAAGCTATCCTAGTGGTAGCTATGGAGAGCAGCCTTCAGGCTAAGTCTTGAAGGAATGTAAAGCAACTTGTTTTACCAGAACAGAACCTCCTAAGTGATCAAATGAAAGGAGAACCACACAAGTGTTATATAAAAATATGTATTTATTACTAAACACTCTCTACTAATCTCTAGGCGAGATTAGGACATAAAGCACACAATACTTAATAAATAGAACGACAGTAAATAGCACAATACACAGCGGGCTCCAGGGGGAGACCGAACCATATACTAAAAAAATGGTATAACAACAACGACTTCACTAGACACAGTGCCTAGAGCAGGTAGAATCGCTGGGACCCCAAGGAACCACCCAAAGGAGTGACACAGGGAGCTCACGGAGGACGGGTGCAGTGTGGGAACACAGACGCGTGCTCCGTACAACTCTATGGGAAAGTTGCGGTTGGAAAATTACAGTTTAAGGACACTTCGGAGAGGACTTCAAGCAAACCCTTTGGAACATAGAAGGTTCTAAGGCCAGCACCCTTGTGAGTACCGCGGTACCTGTGTTACCTATCCCAGAGGAGCCGGGTGCATAGGGGTCAAGTGGTGTCGGAAACCCTCGTCGTTTTCAATGGGTTGCGAAGAAGTGCTGCTGCCGGGAAGACGAAAAGTGTCAGGTGGAACCAAGCCTGGATCCGAGGTGAGAATAACCTGAAAGCAGAGGGGACAGAGTCTGGGTCACTTCAGGGTGACCAGGGGCTCGATAGATGAATGCCCACCGATGTCGGGTGCTTCAGGTGTGAAGCTAAGATGCTTGACTCTGCAGCCACGGGGACCAGGAGATGTCGACGACGACCAAAGTCCGGAGGTGAGCTGTCCCACGAAGGATGTCGAGTGCTGAGGGGTCAGTGTCCGGATGGAACACCAGCAAGTCTTGGCAAAGGCAACCCACGCGGGCAGAAGAAACAAGTTACGGTATGGACCAGCAAGGTCCAGGAGACTCTCTAAGCTATGGAGAGTCAGGGCACATCTGGAGCAACCAGGGAAGCCCAAGGAAAATCAAAGTGACCCTCGCCAGGACCCACAGGCCAACGGACCAGGGATCGCAAAGGGACCTCGAGCGGAATCACAAAGCACCAGCCCACAGAGCACTCGTGGAGTGGAAACCGGAGATCTTCAGTGGAAATGCTGCCCGGGGTCTTGACTACACGTACTTCAAAGCACAACCTCAGGGATCGCCAAAAAGCTTATGCTGCTGCAAAAGTACACGCTGCACAGGGGTTAGGGTTGCACGGTCCCCACGAGGGATACTGGTCTCAGGATTGCTGAGACAGTAGATCGACCTCAGGGACACTCTGGAACCCACCTACTGTGTTGCAGAAATCTTCGGAGTCCTCAGGAGCTCGGGAGATGCAAACCGGTCAGATGCGTCTAGGTGCCTGCTGCTGCAGGGGAGTAACTCCTTTACTCCAAGGGAGATTCTTCTGTCGTCCAGCGAAGTGTAGACCGTCGAAGTACTTGGTTTCTGTAGCAGAGTTTAGTCCAGGTAAAATCCAAAGTCCTGTAATCAGGTTTCCCATTTTATACCCAGGGAATGGGTTGGACTGACTCTGAGGACCCTCCTAGGGGAGGGGCAGGACAGAGGGGTGGCTACACCCATGTCCTTTGTCCAGTTTCGCGCAAGAGCAGGAGCAAATGGCTCCTGCAACTGGTTTGAGCCGGACTATGTATGGGACACCAAATGTGCCCCCAGTGCAGACTTTCTGGCACTCTAAGAGTGCACCCACCCAGCCCCAATACACTAAAGCCTGTCTGGGAGGTGGTCACACCTCCCTGTGACAGGAAACCTATTGTCAGGCCTTCTTCTGCTCGAGCTTGGCTCAGCAGCAGGAGGGCAGGCTTGTGTCTGCAGCATCCATTTTGTGATGCCCAGGTCGAGAAAGCTGGTACCGGGTAGACCGGTGACCCATAGTAGTGGTTCTACAAGGGTGGAATCATACCTCCCACACCAGTTACTGGTATGGAGGTATGATTCCAAGGTGTTTGACACCAAACACGACATGTTTCTAAGCAGCCGTTTTAAAGTTAGCATTTACCGCGAGGTTATAATGCACTTAAGTATATATGGTTGGCTGCATCACAGACAACCCCAGAGAATAGGTTCCGAAGGCTGCAGAGGGGCCCTACTCATGCAGGGGCACCCTCTCACACAAAACCCAGCACCCTGCCTTCAGGATTGATAAGGCCTGCCATAGGGGTGACTGATAGGTTTATATGTGCAGTCATTTTGAATAGATATAGGTAACCTATATCTAAGTAAGGGGTGCATGCACCTCCTTACACAGGCTGCAGTAGCAGACCTGTGGTGTCATTTTGAATGGCTTCTCAGGGTGGCACAATACATGCTTCAGCCCCTGGGAGGCCTCTGGGGTACCTATGCCCTGGGTACATGGTGTACCATATACTAGGGACTGATAAGGGTACCCCAGAATCCAATCTGTAGTGTACTTAAAGTACCTGCACAACCAATTTAGAGTAGAAAGCAGATAACCTGGGGTCCTGATTAGCAGGATCCCAGTCAGACTAGTCAAAAACCAGCAAAACACCAGGAAAAAAAGTGGGGGTAACCATGCAGTGAGATTCCACCTTCCTACATAGGGAACCTGTTATGGAGTTTGTGGTCAATGGGTGGCCTGCAATTAATGATGTTCCCAGTTGTGCTAAAGGTTTCTGGAATGTGCATGATGAATTGAACATTGTGCAGGGGGAACTTTTTCGGGGTGAGAGATTAGTTCCTCCTTGTTTGATGAAAGAAAAAATAATCAATTTGGCGCATGAAGGTCATCTCGGACGTAGCTTAACCAAAGCGAGAGTCAGGGAATCCTACTGGTGGCCGGAGGTTGACCGACAGGTAGAAGAAGCTGTTAGGGATTGTACTATATGTGCTGGAAATGACAAATCGAGAAAAGTGAGTGCTGCAACTCTTTCACCTGTGGCAATACCTGAACGTCCCTGGTCCAAACTTGCTATTGACGTTGTTGGACCTTTTGATATCTTGTCTCCCACTGAAAGGTTTGTGGTTGTCCTTGTTGATTACACATCTAAATCGGTCTCTGCTTGCTGCATGAGTTCTGTTGTTACAAAGAATATCATTGAATTTCTTAAGGACGCATTCACGTGTGAGGGCATACCTGATATTTTAGTCTCTGATAACGGGGTGCAGTTCACTTCTCAGGAGATGATGGATTTCTTAAAGGATCTCTCCAACACTCATCACCAGACTGCTCTTTATACACCACAAGCTAATGGCTTAGTAGAGAGCATGAATAGGCTTGTAAGAGCTTCTGTCTAAACTGCTGTGGAGACAAGATCCCCCCTAAAGTGCATTCTTAGAGAAAAATTATGGGCGCATAGAAATACTCCACACAGTGTGACTGGTTGTTCGCCGTTTAAAAAACTCAAGGGTAGAGCAGCCGGTTCAAAACTCAATCAAGTGTGTTTGGAAGGTGGGTGATCTGTTTTTTGTTAAAAAAAGCTGTGTGGTCTCTGTTGGAACCGGAGTTACCGAGTCCGTTACGGTAGCATGGCGCAAAGCGGGGAAGGCACGCGAAGGCAATGTGTAAGGCAGTTGTGCAGCACACTCTTACTTTAACTCAGCAATGCGGAGCAATAACCGGACACCACACCAGGCTTGTGTAATTAAAAATCAAGTTCCTTTATATCAATCAAGATTGCGTTGGATTATGCAAATTATACATTACATTTTCCTAACTGGTGCACATTCTTTTAAAAAGACCCTCAACAGTTCTGGCCACTAAAAGGCCGCAGAAATCAGTTCCTTTCAAAACACAGCACCAATAACGATTCGGGTGCACTAACAAATTAGGGCCTAGAACATGCACAACACTTTTTAGGCATTAACATCTCTGGCCCCTGGGCACATACATCAGGCCTAGGTACTCAATACAGCCTGTGGTACACTAGGCGGGAGGGAATCCTAGAGGGAACCCCTCAACATGTCCAGCAGCTGGGGCTTCCCTATGAGGGGGACTCCTATACCTCCCAGGGGAGGTGAGGTTTAAATTAGGTTAGGGCCCCTTCTCACCAGGTGCCTGGCCTGGTACAAATTATCAATGAGGGCTCTTCCCTCGTTAATCGTGGCCCCCGGCCCCCAGGGGCTTAACCTAGAGCCCTAGGGGCCTCCTGGGCTCACCTGCGGTGCTGGAGCTGGTCGCTGGGCCTCTCGACGGACTCTCCCCCGGGCCAGCCCTCTGTTGGACGGGGCGGGGCCCGGCGCGAGTCTCACGGCCCTCCGGCCGGCGCTGCCAAGTCTTCCTTGAGGCTTTGGAGCCTCTCGCGGCGTTATCCTTTCGTTGGGGGGCCGGTATGCCACTCCTCCGGCCCCCGTGGAGTCAGGAGTGAGAGTGAGGGACACGGAGCGGGAGCCGGCAGTCCTTCCAGACGGCTCCGGCTTCCCGCGTGTACACCCGGAGTTCTTCCTCCTCCGGACGTGCTGGGGGGCGGGCTCTCGGCGGCGCCCAATCCTAGCGCGGCGGCGATTCTTCCGGGGGCTCCCGTTGGCAGTGGAGCCCCTCTGACGTCTTCCCGATTGGCTCCGGCTGGGCCAATCACGTCGCGGCCTTCTCGTGTTGCTGGTCGACGCCTCCCGCCTCCTACTCTTCAGCGGCTGGCTCCGGCGGGGCCAATCGCGTCGCGGCCTTTCGGGGCGCGACCTGTGACGCGGTCGGCGTCCCCGGCCCCACGGCAACGGCGTCCACGGGCCTGGAGGCCGCAGTAGGCCTCAGCTCTGTTCACGCGGCCCTCCTGGGCTGCGGAGGTGTTTTTCTTGGCCGCGCTTGCAGCGGCAGGGGTCTCGGGCCCGGCGGTGATTTCTGTGGGCTTCGGTGAGGGCGCGGACGGCGCACCTCACCACACTTATGCACGGGGGAGAGGTCTTCCTCACCTCAGCACCCCTCTTCACGCGGCGGCGGCCGCGGCGGCGATCCGGTCACCAGGTCAGTGACTGGGGGGAGGTCAAGTTCTCCCACATGGAGTTGCAGCGCGGGCGCGCTGACAGCCTTATTCACAGGGCTGTGGGGGAAGTGTTCTTGGGGGACAGTCCAGCTGTCGGTGTGGATGGATAGGGGGTGAAGGCCTAGCGCTTAGGACACAGCGCTTCGCCTCGTGATCCCCATTCGACGGTTTCACTTGAGATCCTGTTACTCTTGGATTCAGCAAAGTTCTTCTTATGAACAGTGGGGGGTTGTGAGTTGGTGATTCTGGGAGTGCTTGATGTTCCTCCCGGCACGCTGTAGATGGTTCCCTGGGTCCCCTCACACTGGGCAAGATCAGTGGGTGGTGGGCGTTCCTCAGCTATCTTACGGCAGCAGGGCCTTGACCCTGTCAGCAGCAGTAGTGTAGGTCTCCCCCTAGGCCCTAAAGTCTATACTCCGGCGCAGGTTCTCCCAGGTTCAGCGGTGCCTCAACCTAACTAACTAAAAGGTTTTCCCTCCAAGCCTCTTATACCCCTAGGTCAGGTGACCCTCCTAAAGGCGGCAAAACGTAACTCCTCCCACAGCCCGGAAGGTTCTGGAACCTTCCATCTACCTAGCTATGGGGCCCAGAGGCGGGGACAGGATGGATACTGTATCCCTATGTCCCAGCCTGACTCTGGCGACTAGCGTGTATGTGTGGAAGGCCCTCTGCAGTAGCAGGGGCCTGTGGCAGCCATCTTTAGTGAGAGAGCACCTGCACCTCAGCACTGACCAGCAGTGGCAAGGCGCCCGGAGACCTAGGTCCAGTAAAAATATGGTGGCAAAAATGAGGCGCAAAAGGGAAAAAAACAGGGCAAGACCACCCTAGGGCTGACAGGTCTAACACGCGTCCCCCCCAGCCAAAAGAGGGGAGAGCTTCCCAACCTCTAGGGAGTTCTCTTCACTAAGGCGGAAAAACCGGGAGAGACCGTCAGCGTTGGCGTGGTCTACACCGGGTCGATGTTCCACCCGAAAGTCCATCCCCTGGAGGGAAATGGACCACCTCAACAATTTGGGGTTTTCGCCTCTCATCTGCATGAGCCAGCGAAGGGGTCTGTGGTCGGTCTGGATCAAGAAGTGACAACCAAAAAGGTATGGCCTCAACTTCTTCACAGCCCAAACCACAGCAAAGGCTTCCCGCTCGATGGTACTCCACCTCTGTTCCCGGGGGAGTAGTCTTCGGGAGATGAAGGCCACTGGCTGGTCTTGGCCATCGTCATTCAGCTGCGAGAGCACAGCTCCTATGCCATGCTCAGAAGCGTCTGTCTGCACGATAAACTCCCGTCCAAAATCTGGAGTCCTGAGCACCGGTGCGGTGCACATGGCACGTTTAAGGGTCTCAAAGGCTTCCTGGCAGGCAGCCGTCCAGATGACTCTGCGTGGCTGCTTCTTCGAAGTCAATTCCGTCAATGGGCCCACGATGGTTCCAAATCCCTTGACGAACCGGCGGTAGTATCCCGTGAGGCCGAGAAAAGCTCGGACCTCTGTTTGGGTCTTGGGGGGCTCCCAGGCAATGATGGTCTCAATCTTGGCTTGGAGGGGTTGCACCTTACCTCCGCCCACCAGATGTCCCAGGTACACGACAGATCCCTGTCCAATCTGGCACTTGCTGGCCTTGATGGTTAGACCAGCCCGTTGCAAAGCCTGTAGCACCTCCTGGAGATGCTGCAGATGGTCCTCCCAGCTGCTACTGAAGACAGCTATGTCATCCAGGTAGGCAGCAGAGAAGGCCTCTAGGCCAGACAGCACCTGGTTCACCAACCGCTGGAAAGTGGCTGGAGCATTTTTCAACCCGAAGGGCATCACCTGGAATTGAAAGTGGCCCTCGGGGGTGGAGAACGCAGTCTTCTCCTTTGCTCCTTCCGCCATGGCGATCTGCCTATAGCCTGATGTTAAATCAATGGTACTCAGATACCGGGCTGCTCCCAGCCGGTCAATGAGCTCATCCGCCCGAGGGATCGGGTGAGCGTCGGTCTTGGTGACTGAGTTGAGTCCACGATAATCCACACAGAACCGAAGTTCTGGTGTGGTGCCCGGGGGGCCGCTTTCGGCACCAACACTACCGGACTAGCCCAAGGGCTACTGGAAGGCTCAATCACCCCCAGTTCTAGCATCTTGACAACCTCACCCTGGATACTAGCCTTGACCTTATCGGACAGCCGGTAAGACTTGTTCTTCACTGGTGGACTGTCCCCTGTGTCCACATCATGGGTACACAGGTGCGTGATTCCAGGCGTGAGGGAAAACAACGAGGCGTACTGCCCCAGGACCTGGCGGCAGTCCCTCTGTTGCTCTGGGGTCAAGGACGGGGCAAGGACTACTCCCTCTACCGAACCATCCTTCTCATGGGCCGCCAGAAGGTCTGGCAGAGGCTCACTCTCCTCCTCCTCACTTCCATCCGTTATCATCAAGAGAGTGAGCTCGGAACGCTCCTGGTGTGGCTTCAGGCGGTTGACGTGGAGCACCCTGTGGGGTTGACGGGGGGTCTTCATGTCGACGACATACGTGGTCTGGCCTTTCCTTTCTAAGATCTCAAACGGCACAGTCCACCGGTCCTGGAGGGCGCTAAGCTCTCCTGGCTCCATGACCCACACCTTCTGTCCAGCGTCTAACTCTACCGTCCGCGCGTTCCGGTCATACCATTGCTTCATGACGGCCTGACTTGCCTCCAAGTTGTCCGAGGCCTCCTTCCACAGCTTGGCCACTTGGCTGCGGAACGCCAGCATATAGCTGACCACATCACGGGGAAGCTTCGAGGAAGACTTCTCCCACCCCTCTTTGACAAGACTGAGGGGCCCCCGAACGGGGTGGCCATAGAGCAGCTCAAAGGGGCTGAAACCGACCCCCTTCTGCGGCACCTCTCGGTAGGAGAAGAGCAGACAGGGTAAGAGGACGTCCCACTTTCTTCTCAAGTCCTCGGGTAGGCTCCTGATCATCCCCTTCAAGGTTTTGTTGAAACGCTCCACGAGCCCGTTCGTCTGGGGGTGGTAAGGAGTGGAGAACCGGTAGGTCACTCCACACTCCTTCCACATGGCCTGCATGTAGGCCGACATGAAAGTCGTGCCCCTATCTGACACCACGACCTTGGGGAATCCCACTCGGGTAAAAATCCCCATGAGGGCCCGCGCCACCACCGGTGCTGTGATGGTCCTCAGAGGGATTGCCTCTGGGTACCGGGTGGCGTGGTCTACTAGCACCAAAATGAACCTATGCCCAGCAGAAGTCGGCGGATCCAACGGCCCGACAATGTCAATCCCTACTCGCTCAAAAGGGGTATTGACCACTGGGAGAGGTTCTAGAGGGACCTTCACCTTAGTCCCTGTCTTGCCGCTTGCTTGGCAAGTGGTGCAGATCTTGCAAAACGTGTCAGAAGTGACGCGCATCCTGGGCCAATAAAAATGTGGGACCAAGCGTGCAAACGTCTTGTCCTGGCCCAGGTGTCCTGCTAGTGGTATCTCATGTGCCAACTCTAGCAGAAAGGCTCGGTAGCATTGGGGGACCACCACGGCCCTTGAGGACCCATGCACCGGAGCCTTAGGCTCACTGTAGAGGAGACCATCCTCCCAGTAGACATGGTAATTACCAGTCTCTGTTCCAGCTGCTTGGGCTTCGGCCTGTTGCCGTATGCCATCAAGCGTAGGGCACTCCCTCTGTGCCCGGCAAAATTCTTCCCGGGTAGGCCCTCCTTCCACCTGCCACTCTGCAGGGGTCGGCAGGTCCCCCACGGGAAAACCAACTACCTCAGCGGACTCCGGGGTCACCTCCGCGGGATCCCCATCCATCTCACCGGGTGTCTCCTCCCGGACATCTCCTCGTCCAGCAGTGGGCTGGGCCATTCTTTCAGGCTCCAACCCGGGCTGAGTTCCTTGTCGGGCAGCCATGGACCGCGTGATAACGCAAGTCCATCCTGATAACCCCAACATCTCAGCATGGGCATTGAACTCTACCTCTCTCCAGGCAGTATGTTCTAAGTCGTTGCCCAGCAGACAGTCAACTGGCATGGCAGGGCTCACCGCAACCTTCATCAGACCTGACACTCCTCCCCACTCAAAGGGAACTTGGGCCACGGGGTAATGACCCAGGCTATTATCAGCCATCACAACCGGGTGGAACTCCTCAGGAATCACCTGCTCTGGGGACACCAGCTGACGTTTCACCATCGTCATGCTGGCACCTGTGTCCCTCAGAGCCTCCACCTCCTCCCCGTTCACCAGGACCCTCTGCCGATACTTGGCAGTGTTCTCGGGTACCTGAACCCTTGGGATGATCTCTCTATCCCCCAGGGAAACTAAGGTCAAGCCTGTCCACTCACCTCCCCTACCTAGGGACAACTCCTCCCCAAGCGCTACACTGGCCACCCCGGGGGTCTTACCTCCTGTGGGGGCTGGGGTTCTCTTGCGACACTGGGGATCCCCCTTGTAGTGTCCAACCTCCCCGCACTCGTAGCACCGGACAGTTCTGGGCTGCTGACTCCTGTCAGGGTAAGTGGGTCTCTGGTATCCAGATTGGGATGGGGAACCTACCCCTCTCCCAGGCGGTCTATTTTGGGGACCTTTAAAGAACTCCCTCTTTTTATCTCCCCCTCTTTCTTCTGGGGGAACCCCTGTCCACCTTTCGGGGGATCCGCCCCGGCTCCCTTGTGGGACACCCGAGTGCTGACCCACGTGTCTGCCTCCTCTGCAAGCTCCCTTGGGTTGGTCAGCTTGCGGTCCACCAAGTACTGGCGCAGCTCCGGAAAACATTTCTCGAGGAGGTGCTCTCTCAAAAACAGGTCGTACAGCCCTTTGTAATCATCAACCTCGCTGCCACGCACCCAACCCTCCAATGCCTTCCGGGCATAATCATAAAAATCTACCCAGTTTTGTGTGGTGAGCTTGTGGCTGTTGCGAAACTTTTGGCGGTACTTCTCTGGGGTGAGGCCAAACTTCCTGAGCAGGGCCTCCCTCATGATAGGGTAGTTGGTACGATCCCCTTTTTCTAAGGTTAAAAGAGTGTCCCTGACTAGTGGAGGTATGTACCTATAAAGTCCTCCTCCCCAGTAGCTCTCAGGAACTCTATGGGCCACCAAAGCTACCTCGTACGCCGTCAACCACTTGTCGATGTCATCACCCACACTAAAGCTGGCCATCACTTCCCTGGGTAGATAGAATTTGGGCTCCTGTGGAACCCCAGCAGGTACGCTGCCACCATTTCCTTTGCCTTCCATTTCCATTTGCAAGGCTCGGAGCTCCAGTTCTTTCAGGCTAAGCTCATGTACAAGCCTTCTTTCCTCCATGGCTAGCCTTGCCTGTTCTCGCTCCCTTTCCATCCTAGCCAACTCTAATGTCAATTGCCTCTGCTCCCTCCTGTCCTTGAATTCTTCTGCTGACAAACTCCCCCTGACGCACTACTGCCTGCCCTGGAACGTCTTCCTGGCAACACATTCTCGCTGACGTCAATGTTCAGTAGGCTCAGTTCTTCTGGGTCGTCTGCCTCCCTCTGCTCCTCATCCCCTCTTCCCTCCGGGTGGGCCATTACCCATGCCCTCAAAGCTTTCTGAAGCACCTCCTTCCTGGCACCTCGCTTGACGGCCACCCCCTCTCTAGGCAGAACTCCTTGAGCTGTGCCACCGTGTACCTCTCTAGGTCGGCTAACTCAAACTCCATCCTCCTAGGTGGGGTCCCAGACAATTTAAGGAAGGGGTTCTAAATGGTAGGTAGCAGGTCTTACGCAGGACTAACACAATCGGCAATCACAAAAGAGTTCCTTTTTACATTTCACTAGGTGTCTAATTGCGGCGCACTCTGAGTCACTGTAGGGTGCTGCACAAATACCAGTCCCTATCCCACCGCTGAACACCAATGTTGGAACCGGAGTTACCGAGTCCGTTACGGTAGCATGGCGCAAAGCGGGGAAGGCACACGAAGGCAATGTGTAAGGCAGTTGTGCAGCACACTCTTACTTTAACTCAGCAATGCGGAGCAATAACCGGACACCACACCAGGCTTGTGTAATTAAAAATCAAGTTCCTTTATATCAATCAAGATTGCGTTGGATTATGCAAATTATACATTACATTTTCCTAACTGGTGCACATTCTTTTAAAAAGACCCTCAACAGTTCTGGCCACTAAAAGGCCGCAGAAATCAGTTCCTTTAAAAACACAGCACCAATAACGATTCGGGTGCACTAACAAATTAGGGCCTAGAACATGCACAACACTTTTTAGGCATTAACATCTCTGGCCCCTGGGCACATACATCAGGCCTAGGTACTCAATACAGCCTGTGGTACACTAGGCGGGAGGGAATCCTAGAGGGAACCCCTCAACATGTCCAGCAGCTGGGGCTTCCCTATGAGGGGGACTCCTATACCTCCCAGGGGAGGTGAGGTTTAAATTAGGTTAGGGCCCCTTCTCACCAGGTGCCTGGCCTGGTACAAATTATCAATGAGGGCTCTTCCCTCGTTAATCGTGGCCCCCGGCCCCCAGGGGCTTAACCTAGAGCCCTAGGGGCCTCCTGGGGTCACCTGCGGTGCTGGAGCTGGTCGCTGGGCCTCTCGACGGACTCTCCCCCGGGCCAGCCCTCTGTTGGATGGGGCGGGGCCCGGCGCGAGTCTCACGGCCCTCCGGCCGGCGCTGCCAAGTCTTCCTTGAGGCTTTGGAGCCTCTCGCGGCGTTATCCTTTCGTTGGGGGCCGGTATGCCACTCCTCCGGCCCCCGTGGAGTCAGGAGTGAGAGTGAGGGACACGGAGCGGGAGCCGGCAGTCCTTCCAGACGGCTCCGGCTTCCCGCGTGTACACCCGGAGTTCTTCCTCCTCCGGACGTGCTGGGGGCGGGGCTCTCGACGGCGCCCAATCCTAGCGCGGCGGCGATTCTTCCGGGGGCTCCCGTTGGCAGTGGAGCCCCTCTGACGTCTTCCCGATTGGCTCCGGCTGGGCCAATCACGTCGCGGCCTTCTCGTGTTGCTGGTCGACGCCTCCCGCCTCCTACTCTTCAGCGGCTGGCTCCGGCGGGGCCAATCGCGTCGCGGCCTTTCGGGGCGCGACCTGTGACGCGGTCGGCGTCCCGGCCCCACGGCAACGGCGTCCACGGGCCTGGAGGCCGCAGTAGGCCTCAGCTCTGTTCACGCGGCCCTCCTGGGCTGCGGAGGTGTTTTTCTTGGCCGCGCTTGCAGCGGCAGGGGTCTCGGGCCCGGCGGTGATTTCTGTGGGCTTCGGTGAGGGCGCGGACGGCGCACCTCACCACACTTATGCACGGGGAGAGGTCTTCCTCACCTCAGCACCCCTCTTCACGCGGCGGCGGCCGCGGCGGCGATCCGGTCACCAGGTCAGTGACTGGGGGGAGGTCAAGTTCTCCCACATGGAGTTGCAGCGCGGGGCGCGCTGACAGCCTTATTCACAGGGCTGTGGGGGAAGTGTTCTTGGGGGACAGTCCAGCTGTCGGTGTGGATGGATAGGGGGTGAAGGCCTAGCGCTTAGGACACAGCGCTTCGCCTCGTGATCCCCATTCGACGGTTTCACTTGAGATCCTGTTACTCTTGGATTCAGCAAAGTTCTTCTTATGAACAGTGGGGGGTTGTGAGTTGGTGATTCTGGGAGTGCTTGATGTTCCTCCCGGCACGCTGTAGATGGTTCCCTGGGTCCCCTCACACTGGGCAAGATCAGTGGGTGGTGGGCGTTCCTCAGCTATCTTACGGCAGCAGGGCCTTGACCCTGTCAGCAGCAGTAGTGTAGGTCTCCCCCTAGGCCCTAAAGTCTATACTCCGGCGCAGGTTCTCCCAGGTTCAGCGGTGCCTCAACCTAACTAACTAAAAGGTTTTCCCTCCAAGCCTCTTATACCCCTAGGTCAGGTGACCCTCCTAAAGGCGGCAAAACGTAACTCCTCCCACAGCCCGGAAGGTTCTGGAACCTTCCACCTACCTAGCTATGGGGCCCAGAGGCGGGGACGGGATGGATACTGTATCCCTATGTCCCAGCCTGACTCTGGCGACTAGCGTGTATGTGTGGAAGGCCCTCTGCAGTAGCAGGGGCCTGTGGCAGCCATCTTTAGTGAGAGAGCACCTGCACCTCAGCACTGACCAGCAGTGGTAAGGCGCCCGGAGACCTAGGTCCAGTAAAAATATGGTGGCAAAAATGAGGCGCAAAAGGGAAAAAAACAGGGCAAGACCACCCTAGGGCTGATAGGTCTAACAGTCTCCCAAAGGTGAAACTACATTTTTTGGTCCCAAACGCATCATCAAGGTTATGAGAAATGTTGTCATGCTCAGTGGTGGTGATGTTTGGAGCATGTCCCGTTTGTCAAAATGTGGAAGAGAGGATGGTAATGTGGGGCCTCATCCCCAGGCTAATCATTTCCAGTAATGTAAAGATTCAAGCTGATTCGTTTGGTCGCAATAATAGAGCAAGGAGGTCACCATTATATCTCCAGGATCACATTCTTAGGTAATGGTGTCATGTTTTGCTCTTTCATGTTTGCTTTTCATTGTTACTGATGATATTTTCTCAGCACACAGTTTGTGTTCTGCCGTTCATTTATTCCTTTTCTTGTCCCTTCTTTCTTTTTCCTTTTTTACCTCTCATCAATATAGTAAAGGGAAGATGTGTTGTAACTTGCCCTTTAATGAGAGATTCTTTCTGGGAATGTTGAGTACATCAGCAGCAGAATGTGGGGACCTCTGATGGAGAGTGTCAGTTGCGGGGTCTGCTGCTGGTGCGGTCTGATCTGGTGGGTGTAAATCAACCTTATCTTGGAGATGAACAGATGAGAGCCTCGTTTTATTACACTCTGCTCTGATAAACTCTCTGGCTCCAGACTCCTCCTCCAATAAACACTCTCCCGTGATAAACACTCTGACTCCAGCCCTTTCCTCTAATAAACACAGGAGCCTGATAAACACTCTCCTCTGAGCCCTGCCAGGCCTGTATTTTCTGTTTCAGACCTGGGGCTCTGCTGGGCTGTGGCCCCTGCACTGTCCCAGTTTCCTGTGGCATGTGCTGGGTCTGGCTCCCCTTGAGGGGGCAGAGAAAAGACGTATGCAAGATATCCCAGGACACTGCAGGTCACAGCTAAGGGTGGGCGAAGTTGGCGGAATACCACTACGCGAAATGCATTCTGCGGACATGAACTCCGCTCCCTCATTCCAATTAATAAAACAAAAACCTCACATAACTTTAGTAAAACAGCAAGTAACTCTATCTTTACAGCTAAAATGCATATAGTCATCCCATAAAAGTGAAAATGAAAATATAGCAAGCAGTGAGAGAGGTGATGATTTTGGGGTCCTCCCTAACCTAGGGAGAGAACCAAGTAGATGCCTTGAACACAAAGAGCACATCCTGCTGAACGATTCGGTGGTGGTCCCATCCTCCTAGGACCACCCCAAGCACAGTTATGGGCAAAAATACAATCCCAAACAAAGGCCCTTTCTCATTGATAATTTTCAAAGTTCACTTTTGTGAATTGGTTCTATGCTTTTTAGCATGTTAAGGTAAAGTTGTTTTAGTAAAGGGTTGTGGGTGCAGCAGCTAACTCCGTGTTTTCAATGTAATGCGTAGTTAACAAATCTCTGCAACGGGAGCGTTCATTGCCCACGGTTAGTCACAGCGCCAGGAGGCCGGGAGCTCGAGGCCTCTGGGCGCAGACTGTCCTGGCCTGTGTTCTCTCAGTCTCCGGCTGTTGTCTGTGCTTTGGAAAGGAATGTTTGGGGTTGGATGAGAGAAAGCGCCTGGCAGAGAAGCAACGCGGATTAGCTGTACAGTACCTCGAGGGGTGGGAGGTTCCCTGAAGGAGCTGGTGGGAGGGCCCCTTGGACGCCCTCTCGCCTTTCACAAACTTGTGATCGATCCCCTGCTATGCTCCATCCTCCAAGCCTGCTTACAGCCTCTCTGCGCTAGGCGCTACACTTTCTGAACTGTTGGCGCTACGGATAATGCTATTTGACCCCTGCCTGCTCTGGTTGCCCTTTTTAGTCGATGACTTTGGCGCAAGCAATGACAAAGCGCCTTATTACATGAAATGCACTGCCCCGAGTGTAGGCGCAGACTCAGACCTGCACTGTTGAAAGGCGCAGCAGGGGGTTGAAATACCCGCTCAGCCTCTCCGTGCAGAGGGGCTGGGACCGCACTGAGTACATGGCAGGCCCTCCCTGGGAAACAGCTGGGGTGTGTGACCTCACCCCCTCTGGAGCATGCATTGTGGGGCCCTGCGACACCTGTGGCCCTCTCCCTAGGGGGCCGGTGGGGGTGCACATGGTGCACCTCCAGACGGCTTGTTTTCTCCTCGCCAGCTCGCCTCATCTTCACTGAGTGGGGTTGGGGGGGATCCAGGGATTAAAGGACCCGCCATGAGCATGTGAAGTCAGAACCCATCCATGTGGGGGCACAGGGGTAAAAGCTCCCCCCCCCCATGTGTCGTCTACCCCCATCCATGTGGACTAGCATCCCTACTAAGGCTCGCAGCGCGCGCTACAGACAGGTCCTCACAAGTGTCTGGTATCACACAAGGATGGTGCAAAGATGCAAAGTGCCACGAGGTGTAAGTCCGGGCACAGGCATCGGGCTCTTCCTGTCATGTGACCCCAGGCCTCTGACGTATGCAATGGAGGCTGACACCGGGACTCTGGACCCCGGCCTGGTACTGGGCCAGCCTTATACATCACACTGGACAGCTCAGTGGGCTAAAGTCGCAGCTGCTGAGACCCCATCACTGAAACAAAGGGGCAGATTTACAAGCCCCTTGCGTCACTTTTGCGTCACTTTTCCCATGTTAAAAGTGACGCAAATGTGGCGCAAGGGGCTTGTAAATCTGCCCCAAAGAGTGCATCCCCCCTCACCCTCCCCCCCCCCCCCGAGTCAAATAACTCACTGCCCAAAACATAATAAAGCGCAGGCAGGGCTGGGAAGACTCGGTGTGAGGCACAACGGTGCAGGATCAGGGCCCGGTGTCCAGCCAGGGCCCGGTGTCCAGCGAGGGCCTCGGTGTCCAGCCAGTACTTGGTGTCCAGTCAGGGCCTCGGTGTCCAGTCAGGGCCTGGAGTCCAGTCAGGGCCTGGTGTCCAGCCACAGCCTCGGTGTCCAGTCGGGGCCTCGGTGTCCAGTGAGGGCCTCTGTGTCCAGTTAGGGCCTTGTTGTCCAGCCAGGGGCCTCAGCGTCCAGTCGGGGCCTTGGTGTCCAGTAAAGGCATCTGTGTCAAGCCAGGGCCCCAGTGTCCAGAGAGGGCCCCGGTGTCCAGTGCAGGCCTCGGTGTCCAGTCAGGGCCTCGGTGTCCAGGGCCTCGGTGTCCAGCCTGGGCCTCAGTGTCCAGCCTGGGCCTCAGTGTCCAGCCAGGGCCTCGGTGTCCAGCCAGGGCCTCATTGTCCAGTGAAGGCCTCGGTGTCCAGCCAGGGCCTCAGTGTCCAGCCAGGGCCTCGGTGTCCATCGAGGGCCTCAGTGTCCAGCCAGGGCCTGGTGTCCAGTCAGGGCCTCGGTGTCCAGTCAGGGCCTCGGTGTCCAGTCAGGGCCTAGGTGTCCAGTGAGGGGCTCGGTGTCCAGTGAGGGCCTCTGTGTGCAGTCAGGGCCTCAGTGTCCAGTGAGAGCCTCAGTGTCCAGTCAGGGCTCCGGTGTCCAGTCAGGGCCTCAGTGTTCAGTGAGGGCCTCAGTGTCCAGCCAGGGCCTTGGTGTCCAGCCAGGGCCTCGGTGTCCAGTCAGGGCCTTGGTGTCCAGTGAGGGGCTCGGTGTCCAGTGAGGGCCTCAGTGTCCAGCCAGGGCCTCTGTGTCCAGCCAGGGACTCGGTGTCCAGTCAGGGCCTTGGTGTCCAGTTAGGGCCTTGGTGTCCAGTGAGGGGCTCGGTGTCCAGTGAGGGCCTCTGTGTGCAGTCAGGGCCTCAGTGTCCAGTGAGGGCCTCAGTGTCCCGCCAGGGCCTCGGTGTCCAGTCAGGGCCTCGGTGTCCAGCGAGGGCCTCGGTGTCCAATGAGGGTCTCGGCGTCCAGTCAAGGCCTCGGTGTAAATTCAGGGCCTTGGTGTCCAGGGCTTCAGTGTCCAGTGAGGGCCTCGGTGTCCAGTGAGGGCTGTGGTGTCCAGTGAGGGCCTTGGTGTCCAGTAGGGGCCTCAGTGTCCAGCCAGGGCCTTGGTGTCCAGCCAGGGCCTCGAGGTCCAGCGAGGGCCTCAGTGCCCAGCCAGGGCCTTGGTGTCCAGTCGGGGCCTCGGTGTCCAGCCAGGGCCTCAGTGTCCAGCCAGGGCCTCGGTGTCCAGTCGGGGCCTCGGTGTCCAGCCAGGGCCTGGTGTCCAGACAGGGCCTCAGTGTCCAGCCACGGCCTTCGGGCCCAGACAAGGACTCAGTGTCCAGGTCCTCAGTGTCCAGCCAGGGCCTGGTGTCCAGTCAAGGACTCAGTGTCCACTCAGGGACTCAGTGACCAGGGACCCGGTGTCCAGCTAGGGCCTGGAGGCCAGTCAGGGCCTTGGTGTCCAGCCAGGGCCTCGGTGTCCGGTCAGGGCCTTGGTGTCCAGTGAGGGCCTGGTGTCCAGTCAGGGACTCAGTGTCCAATCAGGGACTCTGGGGCAGATTTACAAGAAAGTGACTGTTAGAACTGGGGGTCTCTAGTTGGCAATGGTATACACCTTTGGCCAAATAGGGACCTTTGCTTCTAGTCAGGGTAAGGGGGATACACTACTAAAATAACCCCTGCTCACCCACTTGGTAGCTTGGCACGAGCAGACAGGCTTATCTCAGAGGCAGTGTGTTAAGCATTTGTGAACACATACAGTAATACAGTGAAAACACTACAGATGGACACTACACAGGTTTTATAAAAATAAGTATTCTTTATATAGACTTAACACAAGACCACAAACGACAAAAATCCACAATACTGTACTCAAAATAGACTTAAAGATGGTAGAAGTAACTTAGTTCAAGTTGATGGTAAATGCGACACGTTTCTCTCAAAAGTACCTGGGATGCGTAACGCAAAACAAACAAAGGGTCCGCAGGGAGGAGGATGCGGCGAGCAAGCGCCTCGATGCGGTGCGACGATCCGGTGCGATGCGATGAAAGTGCGCCCTTGATGCGATGCGACGATGTGAAGACGATGCGTGCACGTCCGACGGCCGTGCGGCGAACTCTGTATCTTTGGAGCCGCGACAGGCCCTACGACCCGCTTCTCCGGTGATGCGACGGCAGACAGCTGCAACAGCGACACGCTTCTCGGGGGATGCGACGGCTACCCTTGCGGTGGCGACACGCTTCCCTGTTGATGCGACGGCAGGCAGTTGCGACGGCGACACGCTTCTCCGGTGATGCGACGGCAGGCAGCTGCGACGAAGGCACGCTTCTCTGGTGATGCGGCGACAGCCTCTGCGGCGGCGACACGCTTCTCCTGCGATGCGACGGCAGCAGCTTCATCAGCGACACGCTTCTTCTCGTTGCGTCGCGCTTCCAGCTCCCAGCGACACGCAGGCTTCTGCAGACAGAATCCCCAGCAAGGGAATTCAGGAGGGAGCTGGTGGTGAAGTCTTGTAGCCCTGAGACTTCAGCAGGAGGCAAGCTCTAGTTCAAGCCCTTGGAGAAATATTCTGCAAGATGATGAAAGTTCTTTAAAAGTTCCTTCTCCTCTCCTTGGCACTGAAGACACCACTGTAGGCCAACCCAGCAACACAGCACACTGGCAGGGGTGCAGTCCAACTCCTACAGCTTCCTTTGGTTCTTCTCCTTGGCAGAGGTTTGTCTTGTTGTTCCAGAAGTGATCTAAAGTTCTGGGCTCAGGGCCACAATATTTATACCCCTAAATCCCTTGTCCTCTGAGGGCAGAGGGGCCTTTACCTGGTCCAAACCAGTTCTGTGCAGTCCTGGAGCACTTTGTTTACAGGACTCCTTCTTTCCTTTGACAGTGTGGGCCAGGGACATCAGACGCACCACAGGAGGTGGAGCCAGCATTGTGGAAGGCAGGCACAGCCCTATTCAGACCCAGGTGCAACTCCTCCCACCACTCTACATGCAGATAGGTCTATTCAGCCCTGTGCTGACTCACCCTGTCTCCTGGAATCCCTCCCAGCCCCTGTCACTCACAAACCAGACATGGAATACACAACCTAGCAGAGGCAGGCTTGGACAGTTAGGCAAGAAAATACCTACTTTCTAAAAGTGGTATTTTCAAACACAGAATGATAAAACCAACTTTACTAAAAGATGTATTTTATCATTCTGAGTTCAGGCATACTAAATTCGTTTTTCTACCATGTTCCCTGGGTCAGTTAGGATTATAAGATGTTATAATCAAACTGCCCATTCTGGCCTATGGGGACAGGTAGCCTTGCAATAGTGAAAAACTAAATTGGCTGTAATTCCCTATCAGGACATGCTACACACACCGGGGCATGTCCTACCTTTTACATACAATGCACCCTGCCCTTGGGCCTACCTTAGGGGTGACTGATATGCAGAAAAGGGAAGGTTTAGGGACTGGCAAGTGGGTGCACTGGCCAAGTCGACATGGCAGTCACAGACTGCACACAGGCTCTGCAATGGCAGGCCTGAGACACACTTTACAAGCTGCTTCTGTGGGTGGCACAACCAGTGCTGCAAGCCCACCAGCAGCATTTGATTTACAGGCCCTGGGCACACCTGGTGCACTATACTAGGGTCTGACAAGTAAATCAAATGATCCAATCATGGAGTCACTAATCAATACATCAATTTACCATAGGGAGCACTTGCACTGTGGCACTGAATAGCAGTGGCACAGTGCCCAAAGCATCTAAACCAGTAAAACATCAAAAACAGAGGAGGCAATCAGAAAAAAGTGGAAGGGAGACTCACGCCAATGGTACCAGGTCTAACACGTGTCCCCTCCAGCTGAAATGTGGAGAGAACTACCCTTCCCCTTGGGAGTTCTCATCACTAAGGCGGAAAAATCTGGACAGACCATCAGCATTGGCGTGTTCTGTACCAGGGCGGTGTTCCACCGTAAAGTCCATCCCCTGTAGGGAAATGGACCACCTCAACAACTTTGGGTTCTCACCCCTCATCTGCATCAGCCATCTGAGGGGTCTGTGGTCTGTCTGAACCGGGAAGTGAGTCCCAAACAGGTATGGTCCCAACTTCTTCAGTGCCAAGACCACACCAAATGCCTCACACTCAATTGCACTCCACCTCTGTTCCCGTGGAAGTAACCTCCTACTGATGAAGGCTACAGGTTGGTCTAGGCCTTCTTCATTAATCTGTGATAGAACAGCCCCCACACCATGCTCTGAAGCGTCTGTTTGAACAATGAATTCCTTTGAGAAGTTGGGGCCTCTGAAGCACGGGTGCTGTGCACATGGCAGTCTTCAGGGCGTCAAAAGCCTTCTGACAGGTGTCAGTCCAGTTCACTTTCTTGGGCTGCTTCCAGGAAGTCAGCTCAGTCAAGGGTGCAGCAATGTTGCCATACCCCTTGACAAACCTCCTGTAGTACCCCGTGAGTCCTAAAAAGGCTCTCACCTGTGTCTGAGTCTTAGGGGGTTCCCATGCCAGGATGGTATCAATCTTGGGTTGTAGGGGCGCCACCTGGCCGCTCCCCACCTGGTGCCCCAAGTACACCACGGAACCCTGCCCGATCTGGCACTTACTCACCTTGATCGTGAGGCCTGTCTTGCCATCAACACTTCCCAGAGGTGGCGCAGATGTTCTTCCCAACTGGCGCTGAACACTGCAATGTCATCCAGGTAGGCGGCACTGAAATCCTCCAGTCCAGCCAACACCTGGTTGACCAACCTCTGAAAGGTGGCAGGGGCATTCTTCATCCCGAAGGGCATAACCCGGAATTGGTAGTGCCCATCTGGTGTGGAGAATGCTGACCTCTCTTTGGCCCCATCAGTTAAGGCAATCTGCCAGTACCCAGACATCAAATCAAACGTGCTGAGGTACCATGCAGCCCCTAACCGATCAATGAGCTCATCAGCTCTGGGGATGGGGTGCACGTCAGTCCTGGTGACTGAATTGAGTCCTCGGTAGTCCACACAGAACTGGAGTTCGGGTGTGGCACCAGGCGCGGCAGCCTTTGGGACCAAGACCACTGGGCTGGCCCAAGGACTGTGAGAGGACTCAATCAACCCTAAGGCAAACATCTTGGAGACTTCCTCCTTGATGTAAGCTCTGACCTTGTCAGTCACTCTGTAAGCCTTGTGCTTCACAGGAGGACTGTCCCCAGTGTCCACATCATGGACGCACCACTCAGTGACACCAGGAATCAGGGAAAACAAATCAGAGAATTGTCCCAACAGTTGGTGACAATCTTGCTGCTGATCAGGGGTCAGTGTGGCAGAGAGGCTGACACCATCCACTGACCCATCTTGCTCTGTTGCAGACAGGAGGTCAGGAAGAGGCTCAGTCTCCTCCTCCATTCCATCATCTGTCGCTAGGAGCATGCCCACTTCGGACCTTTCTAAGTGGGGCTTCAGGCGGTTAACATGCAGGACCTGCAAAGGGTTCCTTGGAGACCGCAAGTTCACCAGGTAGGTGACATCACTCTTGTGCTCCACCACCTCAAATGGTCCGGTCCACCTGTCCTGGAGCGCACAAGGCTCTACAGGGGCCATGACCCAAACTTTCTGTCCAGGTTGAAGCTCAATCAGAGTGGCATTTTGATCGTACCACCGCTTCATCTCTTCCTGGCTGGCTTCCAGATTCGTCTCAGCGAGTTGCCTGAATCGCCTGGTCTGGTTCCTGAAGGCCAGCATGTAACTGTATACATCCTGGGGAGGTTTCCTGGGAGATTGCTCCCAGCCTTCCTTGACCAGACTCAAAGGTCCTCTTACCGGGTGACCATAGAGCAGTTCAAAGGGACTGAACCCTAAGGACTTCTGTGGCACCTCACGGTAAGCAAACAGGAGGCATGGCAAGAGGACGTCCCACTTACGCCTCATAGGTTCCTCAAGACCCATTATCATGCCTTTCAGTGTCCGGTTGAATCTCTCAACCAGCCCATTACCTTGGGGGTGGTAAGGAGTGGTGAACTTATAAGTAACACCGCACTCCTGCCACAGGGACTTCATATAGTTGGATATGAAGTTTGTACCACGGTCTGACACCACCTCTCTGGGGAACCCCACACGGGAGAAAATCCCCATTAGTGCACGTCCCACCACGGGGGCCGTCACTGTCCTGAGCGGGATGGCTTCCGGGTACCGGGTAGCATGGTCCACCAAGACCAGGGTAAACCTGTTGCCCATGGCTGTCTTGTGGTCCAGTGGCCCCACAATGTCAATGCCCACCCGTTCAAAGGGGGTACTGACTCCAGGGAAAGGTTGGAGAGGAGCCTTGTGCTTCCTTCCACTTTTCCCACTTGCCTGGCAAGTTTGACAAGTCTTACAATGAGTGTCTGAACTCTTCCGCATCTGGAGCCAATGAAAGTGGGAGACAAGCCTTTCAAAGGTCTTGTTCTGCCCCAGATGTCCAGCTAAAGGTACATCATGAGCCAAACCCAGTAGGAAGGCTCTTACCACCAGCACACGGGCTGACCCAGGCTCAGCAACCTTAGGCTCGCTATACAGGAAGTAGTTCTCCCAGTAGATCCAACGTGATCCAGACTGATCACCTGCTGCCTGGGCTGTGGCCTGTTGCCGCACACCCTCTAGAGAAGGGCACTTCCTTTGCTCTGCACAAAATTCCTCCCTGGAGGGGCCTCCTTCTTGCTGCCAATGGGTCAGCTCAGGCAGGTCCCCCAGTTCGGCCACTTGTTCCCCTGTAGGTTCCAGGGCATCCCCCTCAAGGTCTGCCTCCTCCTGGACCGTGAGAACTAGGGGGGCCGGTTTCCCGCGCCCCCCACCTTTTCTCTTTAAGGCAGGGGTCTGGGCCATATTTCCAGGCTCCAGAACCGCTTCAACGCCCTTACTGGCTGCCATAGACTGAGTGGTCACACACGCCCACTCAGGCAGACCCAACATCTCCAAATGAGACCTTCTCTCCACCTTAGCCCAAGGGGAGCTCTCCTAATCATTTCCCAACAGACAATCAACAGGCATGGCTGGCCTCACAGCTACTTGAAGAGTACCTGAGACCCCCCACTCAAAGGGAACTTGAGCCACCTCACACTGGCTCTGTGAGTTGTCCGCGGCAACTACAGGGAAGAATGCATGGGGGATAACCTGCTCTCTGGACACCAGCCGGCAATTGACAGCTGTCACACTAGCCCCAGTGTCTCTGAGAGCTTCCACCCTATGGCCATTGATGGTCACCCACTGCCTGTACTTTTTAGTGTTATCAGGCAGCTGGGTCTCAGGGACCATTTCAAAGTCTCCTAAAGAGACAAGGGACATCTCTGCGGGACCCCACCCACCTTCGGCACCCATCTCCTCCCCCCCCAGGGCTACACTCGCCATCTGACGGGGTGGTGCACGTGGTGGTGCTTTGGAATCCTTCATGGGACATTGTGCATCATACCAACGGTGGCCCACTTGACCACACGTAAAGCACTTGTAGGGGCCCCTCTGAACAGGTTTACCTGTCGGGGCCTCTTACTTCTTCTCAGGGGGAGGCTGGCAACCCTTCCCTTGGTTCCCTTAGGAATTACTTTGGGGCCCTTTCTGGAACTCCCTCTGTTTACCCTTGTCCCCCCCAGTCTTCTGCTGGGGACCCTGCCCACCTTTGGCGGAGTCTCCCATGTGACCCTTGTGGACCCGGGTGCTGACCCAGCGATCCGCCTCCTCAGCAAGCTTCCTAGGGTTAGTTAACTTGCTATCAATAAGGTGCTGGCGTAGCTCTGGAAAACAATTACCAGACAAGTGCTCCCATGCAAACAAATCATAGAGCTCCTAAAAAGTACTCACTTTGCTACCCTTCACCCAACCATCCATAGCTCTGCAAAAGAAAGACTGATACTCCACCCAGGTAGTTGCCTCCAGCTTCTTACAATTCCTGAACCTCTGTCTATAGAGTTCTGAGGTCAAACCATACCTTGTCATCAGGGCTTCCTTCATATGGGTATAAGACATCCTATTCTCACTGGGTAGGTCTAACAGTGTATCCCTCCCCTCACTCACAAAGCGGCCCCACAACCCCGCTCCCCAATCCTTCTCAGGGACCCGGTGGGCCAACATTGCTATCTCATAGGCTGCAAACCACTGCCCAATATCTTCATGCTTATGGAAATCTTTGATGACATCCTTTGGGATATAGACCCTGCCTTCTGCAGGCACAGATGGTGTGCTGCCACCAGAGGGATTAATATCTAAACTTTTGGCTTTGATCTCCAACTCCCTCAACATTCTCTCATGCTCTAATCTCATTCTCTCTCTCTCCAAGGCCAACTTGTTAATTTCAAACTCCAGCTTCTTATTCTCTAGGTCCTTTTGACCCTCCATTTTGAGCCTGGCCAGCACCATTTTATGCCTTCTATTTCTCTCCATATCCTCCAGCTCTCCTGGGGACAGGTCTTTGGAAGAAACACTGCTGCCTGTCGGGGTAGGTACTTTCTCCCCCCCTGGACCCAGGGGCCCATCTAGCTGCCCTTCTGCCTCCTCCACAGCGTGCTCCACATTTTCAGATGCATTTCTTGCTTCCACCCAGGCCCTCAGCGCCTTGTGGAACTCATCCTTTTTAGTGAGGCCTGGAATAGCAACTTTAAATTTTCTACAGAAGGCTTTCAGCTGTTTGGCATTATAGGTATCCAACCTCTCTTCCTCAAACTCTGGATCCATAGAGGCAATAGATGCTGGTGGACTCATGGCAATAAGAATTAGCAGTTCTCAGAAAAATAACAGTCCAAGGAGAAAAAAATTCTACCAAAAAGGTATGTGGTTGCGTTTGGTCTGCACTCACTAGTAGTGGACACCAATCACTGTATATGAGTCATAAATGCAAGTCCAGAATCCTCACCGCTGACCACCAATGTTAGATTTACAAGAAAGTGACTGTTAGAACTGGGGGTCTCTAGTTGGCAATGGTATACACCTTTGACCAAATAGGGACCCTTGCTTCTAGTCAGGGTCAGGGGGATACACTACTAAAATAACCCCCGCTCACCCCCTTGGTAGCTTGGCACGAGCAGACAGGCTTATCTCAGAGGCAGTGTATTAAGCATTTGTGAACACATACAGTAATACAGTGAAAACACTACAGATGGACACTACACAGGTTTTATAAAAATAAGTATTCTTTATATAGACTTAACACAAGACCACAAACGACAAAAATCCACAATACTGTACTCAAAATAGACTTATAGATGGTAGAAGTAACTTAGTTCAAGTTGATGGTAAATGCAACACGTTTCTCTCAAAAGTACCTGGGATGGGTAACGCAAAACAAACAAAGGGTCCGCAGGGAGGACGATGCGGCGAGCAAGCGCCTCGATGCGGTCCGACGATCCGGTGCGATGCGATGAAAGTGCGCCCTTGATGCGATGATGTGAAGACGATGCGTGCACGCCCAATGGCCGTGCGGCGAACTCTGTATCTTTGGAGCCGCGACAGGCTCTGCGACACGCTTCTCCGGTGATGCGACGGCAGACAGCTGCGACGGCGACACGCTTCTCGGGGGATGCGACGGCGACCCTTGCGGTGGCGACACGCTTCCCTGTTGATGCGACGGCAGGCAGTTGCGACGGCGACACGCTTCTCTGGTGATGCGACGGCAGGCAGCTGCGACGAAGGCACGCTTCTCTGGTGATGCGGCGGCGGCGACACGCTTTCCCTGCGATGCGACGGCAGCAGCTTCGTCAGTGACACACTTCTTCTCGTTGCGTCGCGCTTCCAGCTCCCAGCGACACGCAGGCTTCTGCAGACAGAATCCCCAGCAAGGGAATTCAGGAGGGAGCTGGTGGTGAAGTCTTGTAGCCCTGAGACTTCAGCAGGAGGCAAGCTCTAGTTCAAGCCCTTGGAGAAATATTCTGCAAGATGATGAAAGTTCTTTAAAAGTTCCTTCTCCTCTCCTTGGCACTGAAGACACCACTGTAGGTCAACCCAGCAACACAGCACACTGGCAGGGGGGCAGTCCAACTCCTACAGCTTCCTTTGGTTCTTCTCCTTGGCAGAGGTTTGTCTTGCTGTTCCAGAAGTGATCTAAAGTTCTGGGGTCAGGGCCCCAATATTTATACCCCTAAATCCTTTGTCCTCTGAAGGCAGAGGGTCCTGTGCCTAGTCCAAACCAGTTCTGGGCAGTCCTGGAGCACTTTGTTTACAGGACTCCTTCTTTCCTTTGACAGTGTGGGCCAGGGACATCAGACGCACCACAGGAGGTGGAGCCAGCATTGTGGAAGGCAGGCACAGCCCTATTCAGACCCAGGTGCAACTCCTCCCACCACTCTACATGCAGATAGGTCTATTCAGCCCTGTGCTGACTCACCCTGTCTCCTGGAATCCCTCCCAGCCCCTGTCACTCACAACCAGACATGGAATACACAACCTAGCAGAGGCAAGCTTGGACAGTTAGGCAAGAAAATACCTACTTTCTAAAAGTGGTATTTTCAAACACAGAATGTTAAAACCAACTTATAGGAAATATCAAGTGAGTAATAACAGGGTTGTCCGGGTTAGTGGTGAGGTTTCTATACACATCCTCCATAATGTTGGAAGGAACAGAGCGGTGACTAGATAAAGATGGGGTGTTAGACTTGGCATCTTTTGGCGTGTTTCCCCTGACTTTTTGCTTTCTGACCTCATGGTTTTGACTCTGTTTTTGCTGGTGTATTGATTCTGCGCACTTTCCTCACTGCTGTCCAGTGGGAAAGTGCAAGTGCTCCTGTATAAAATGTGTTATGGATTGGTGTTTCCATGATTGGCCTATTTGGTTTATGTGTCAGTCCCTGGTAAAGTGCACTGAGAGTGCCAGGGCCTATAGATCAAATGCTGTTGGTGGGCTGCAGCACTGGATTGTGCCACCCACGCAAACAGCCCGCAAAGTGTAACTCTGGCCTGCCATTGCAGAGCCTGTGCGCAGCCTGGGGCTGCCATGTCGACTTGGCGAGTGCGCACACTTGCAAGTCCCTAAACCCTCCCTTTTCTACATGTTAGTCACCCCTAAGGTAGGCCCAAGGTACCCCTGTGGGCAGGGTGCGTTGTATGCGAAAGGTAGGACATGCCCTGGTGTGTGTGGCATGTCCTGATAGTGAATTACAGCCTAGTTCGTTTTTCACTATTGCAAGGCTACCTGTTCCCCATAGGCCAGAACGGGCAGTTTTGATTATTACAGCTTATAATCCTAACTGACCCAGGGAACACGGTAGAAATTCGAGTTTAGTATGCCTGGACTCAGAATGATAAAATGCATCTTTTAGTGAAGTTGGTTTTAACATTCTGCGTTTGAAAATACCACTTTTAGAAAGCGGGTATTTTCTTGTCTAACCATCCAAGCCTGCCCCTGCGAGGTTGTGTATTCCTTGTCTGGAGTGTGAGTGACAGGGGCTGGGGGATGCCAGGAGACAGGGTGAGTCAGCGCAGGGCTGAATAGCCAGATCGACCTGTAGATGGGTGGGAGGGGTCGCACCTGGGCCCTGAATAGGACAGTGCCTTCCCTCCACAATGCTGGCTCCACCCCCTGTGGTGCGTCTGATGTCCCTGGCCTACTCTCTGAAAGAAAGGACGGAGACTTGTCAACAAAGTGCTCCAGAACTGGTTTGGACTAGGCAAAGGCCTCTCTGCCATCAGAGAACAAAGGAATTTGGGATATAAATATTGGGGCCCTGACCCCATGAATTTAGATCTCGCTGGAACCAAGGAACCTGTCAAGAAGAAGAGCTGGAGAGCTGCTAGGAGGAGTACTGCCCCTTTGCTGAGTGACTGCTTTGTTGGGTTAGCCTGCAGTTGCTGCTTCTGTCTTGGGCAGTGAAAGGACTGGACTGAACTTTCTACAAACTTGTGCTGAGTATCTCCAAGGGCCTGAAACCGAGCTGGCCTCCTGTTAAGAAGTCTCAGGGACTGCAAAGACTTCACAAGCCTCTGGGTACCGCTTCTGGAACGCTGTTTCAGTTGCCACAGAGGAAGGGGAACTGCAACCGACTCCATCAACCGAATCCATCCCTGACCACTGACCTGTTTGCACCGCAGACCGCATCGCCCCGCTTCGCATCACAACCCTGGTCTCACCGTAGGCGACGTCCGACGCCGTCAACATCGAGCCGCTGCTTGCACCGTGACCTGTGGGCACCGCCGTTCGAATCGCTTCACTTAAACCGCCGGACCCGACCGACGCGGTCGCTGCAACTGGCACAACAATCGTGACCGCATTGCATTTGGGGCACCGCTTGCACGTTTGCGACGCACCGCTCCAACTCGCACCGCTGTCCGACGCCAGCTCCCGCACTCCGGCTTGGTCGCCAGCATCGCAACCTGTCAGCACCGCATCGAGCATCGTCTCACCCTGCATCGCACGCCTTGGACTCACCGACTCCGTCTGCACGACGCTCATCGAGCCGCTGCCTGCACCGCATCGAGGGACACCGCACCTTGCATCGCTCCGTCTTGCACCGCAACCGCGACGAACGCCGACCGGCTCGTACACTCCGTACCAGCCACAATGAGAAAGGTACTGTGACCAAGTCTGTTCACGACTCTGCTGGCCCGTATCGACGCGGTCGGCTGGAACTGTTAGACTCTGTGTATTTCAGCATCGCGGTAGATCCGGACGGGGCTACCGACTCGCACGAACTTTGCTTTTGTGTTATTCCTGCAAAGAAGAAGTTACCTTATCAAGCATTCATTTTCAAAGTATAGTATTGTGGATTTTTGTCGTAATTGGTCTTGTCTTGAGTATATAAAAATATTGGTTATTTTTCTAAACTGGTGTGGTGTCCGTTTGTAGTGCTTACACTGTATTACTGTTGGTTATGTGCAAATGCTTTACACACTGCCTCTGAATTAAGCCTGACTGCTCGTGCCAAGCTACCACGAGGGTGAGCAGGGGTTACTTCACGAGTGTAACACCCTTACCCTGACTAGGAAGAAGGGTCCCTACTTGGACAGAGGTGCAAGCCCTTGCCAACTAGAGACCCCCATTTCTAACATTGGTTGTCAGCGGTGAGGATAGGACTTGTGTTTGCACTTGACTTACAGTGATTGGTGTGCACTACTACCATATCGCAGACCATTACGTACCACATACTGGTTCTTTTTCTTTTGGCCTATTTTTGATCTTGCCAGTTTTCAACTCACTACTTTTGTCATGCCTGAATCAACTGCATCATCCGTTGCATCTCTGGAAGTTATCTTTGAGGAGGATAGGTTGGAATCCTACGCCGTAAAGGAGCTACGAGCGATTTGTAAAAACCTGAAAGTCCAAATTAAAGGCCTCACAAGGAAGGAGGAGCT
Source organism: Calotriton arnoldi (assembly GCA_963921515.1). NCBI lineage: Eukaryota > Metazoa > Chordata > Amphibia > Caudata > Salamandridae > Calotriton > Calotriton arnoldi. The sequence goes on along the minus strand of CAWUFW010001411.1, from coordinate 1,996,546 downwards.
ACAGAAGGCGCTGAGGGCCTGGGTAGCAGCCAGACATGCCAGTGGGCAGCCTGGTAATCTCAGTGAGGAGGTGGAGGAGCCTATTTCCAGGGTGGATGTGCTTTTGGGTGAGGGGGAACCTGCCAGGTCAGGCAGCAGCAGTCTGTCCCCAGAGAAGCTGGAGGACAGGCGGGAGGCAAGGCAGTTTGAGCTGCAGAAGCTCAGGCTGGAGAGTGAGCGGGAGGAGAAGAGATTGGCCATGGAGGAGAAGAAGATGCTCTTAGAGCATGAGAGAGAACTGAAGGAGCTAGAACTTAGGAGTAAGTCAGGCTCAGATGGTGGCAGCAATTCGTCCAGAAAGGCAGACAGGATTGTGCACATTCCCAAGAATGTAGGCAAGGAGTTCAAGAAGGGGGATGACATACAAAGGTGGTTTCAGGGTTATGAGGCAGCCATACACATGAATGGGGTCCCTGAGGAAAATTGGGGAGCAGGATTGTGGCCACTTTTCCCTGAAGAAGCAAGGGATGCTCTGATAGCTTTGGGTAAGGGGTATCACCTCACCTATGCTGACATGAAGGATGCCCTTCTCACTAAGTATGGTCTTACTCCTGAAAAGTACAGGGATCAGTTCAGGTCCAGTAAGAAGTCTGACGCCAACACTTGGTTGGAATGTGTGGATGTGTTCTGCAGGTCGCTGGATGGTTGGGTGAAGGGCAGTAGTGTAACAGATTTTCAGGGGCTCTACAACTTGATTGCATGGGAGCACTTGTCTAGTCTATGATTTGCAGATCTGCGCCAGCACCTAGTGGATAGTAAGCTAACTGACCCCAGGAAGCTTGCTACGGAGGCGGACCGCTGGGTGAGTACCAGGGTCCACAAGAAAGCGTTTGGGGGAGACTCAGCCAAAGGTGGGCAGGGTCCCCAGCAGAAGAGTGGGGGGGACAAGGGTAAAACACCAGAGTTCTCTAAAGGGCCCCAAACTAGTACCCAGGGTAAAGGTTCCCAGCCCCCCGGTGATAAGAAGAAAGGGGTCTCTACAGGGAAGCCTGTTGAGACCGGCCCCCGCAAGTGTTATGCATGTGACCAGGTAGGTCACTTTAAGGGGGACCCCAAGTGCCCAAAGGGGACACACCCACCCACCGGTGGACAGTCCAAAGTGTTGGCTAGTGTAGCGCTTGGGGAGGAGGGGTGCCCACAGGAGGGTGGGGATCCCGCAGAAATGACCCTTGTCTCACTAGGGGACAGTGAGATGGTCCCAGGAAACCAGGTGCCCCCTAACACAAAGAAATATAGCACCTGGCTGACCATTAATGGGAACAGGGTAGAGGCTCTCAGAGATACTGGAGCCAGTGTGACCTCAGTCCGGTGTTACCTGGTCTCTGAGAAGCAGGTAGTCCCAGGGGCATTCCACCAAGTAGTTGCGGTAGACAACTCTGAGCGCCAGTGTATGGTGGCGCAGGTTCCCTTTGAATGGGGGGAGTCTCAGGTCCCTTGAGGGTGGTTGTGAGCCCTACCATGCCTGTAGATTGTCTGCTAGGTAACGACCTGGAGCAGTCCTTATGGAAGGATGTTGAGCTCAGGTCTCACTTGGAGATGCTTGGGTTGCCAGAGTGGGCATGCGTGTCTACTCGGTCAATGGCAGCCAGAAAGGGTGATCAAGAGGACTTGGAGCCAGGAACAGTGGCCCAAGTCCCTGCCAAGAGAAAGGGCAGGGGGCGTGGGAAACCGGCCCCCGAAGTTCCCACGGACCAGGAGGAGGCGGACCTCGAGGGGGACGCCCCGGTGCCTACAGGGGAGCAGGTAGCCGAACTGGGAGACATCTCTGAGCTGAACCATTGGCAGCAAGAAGGGGTCCCACCAGGGAGGAGTTCTGCAGGGAGCAGAACGAGTGCCCTACTCTGGAGGGTCTGCGGCGGCAGGCTGCAGACCAGGCAGCTGGTAATCAGTCCGGGTCACATCTGATCTACTGGGAGACTGGTCTCCTATACAGTGAGCCTAAGGTTGCTGAGCCTGGGTCAGCCCGTGTGCTGGTGGTACCCCAGCGCTTCAGGACCTTCCTACTGGGTCTGGCTCATGACGTGCCTTTGGCAGGACATTTGGGGCAGGACAAGACCTTTGACAGGCTTGTCACCCACTTCTTTTGGCCCCAAATGCGAAGGCAGTCAGATGCACACTGTAGGTCTTGCCAAACTTGCCAGGCAAGTGGTAAGAGTGGGAGGAAGGTCAAAGCTCCTCTCCAACCTTTTCCTGTTGTTGGAACACCCTTTGAAAGGGTAGGGATGGATATTGTGGGGCCACTGGATCCCAAGACAGCCATGGGCAACAGGTACATCCTGGTCTTGGTGGACCATGCCACCCGGTACCCGGAGGCAATCCCTCTCAGGACAACGACGGCGCCAGTGGTGGGCCGGGCGTTAATGGGGATCTTTTCCCGTGTGGGATTCCCCAGAGAGGTGGTTTCTGATAGGGGGACCAATTTCATATCCAAGTATATGACATCCCTGTGGAAGGAGTGTGGTGTAACCTACAAGTTCACCACTCCTTACCACCCACAAGGAAACGGTCTGGTGGAGAGATTCAACCAGACCTTGAAAGGCATGATCAAGGGTCTAACAGAACCCATGAGGCGTAAGTGGGACGTCCTCTTGCCATGCCTACTCTTTGCCTACAGGGAGGTGCCTCAGAAGTCTCTTGGGTACAGCCCCTTTGAGCTCCTGTATGGCCACCCTGTCAGAGGACCTCTGAGTTTGGTAAAGGAAGGCTGGGAGGCAGCTCCCAGGAAAACTCCCCAGGATGTATTTAGCTACATGCTGGCCTTTAGAAACCAAACTGCCCGCTTCAGGAAACTCGCTCAGGCGAACCTAGAAGCAAGCCAGGAAGAAATGAAGAGATGGTATGACCAGAATGCCACTCTGGTCGAATTTCAACCTGGACAAAAAGTGTGAGTCATGGCCCCAGTGGCACCTTGTGCCTTGCAGGACAAGTGGACTGGGCCATATGAGGTAAAGGAGCGCAAAAGTGACGTCACCTACCTGGTGGATTTGCAGGCTCCAAGGAACCCTTTGAGGGTCCTTCAAGTGAACCGCCTCGGCGACAGATGATGGGGTGGAAGAGGAGAGTGAGCCTCTCCCTGACCTCCTGTCTACCAAGGAGCATGATGGGTCAGTAGAAGGTGTGATCCTCTCCCCTACTCTGACTCAGGAGCAGCAGGGGGACTGTCACCAGTTGTTGGGACAGTTCGCCCCACTGTTCTCTCTGACTCCCGGTGTTACTCACTGGTGTACCCATGACGTGGACACTGGTGACAGCCCTCCTGTGAAGCACAAGGCTTACAGAGTGACTGACCGGGTCAGAGCCAGCATCAAGGAGGAAGTCTCTAAGATGTTGGCGTTAAGGGTGATTGAGCCCTCCAACAGTCCTTGGGCCAGCCCAGTGGTCTTGGTCCCAAAGGCTGCTGCGACCGGTGCCACTCCAGAACTCCGGTTTTGTGTGGACTACCGTGGGCTCAATGCCGTCACCAGGACTGACGCGCACCCCATCCCCAGAGCTGATGAGCTCATTGATCGGTTGGGAGCTGCCCGGTTCCTCAGCACGTTTGATTTGACGTCTGGGTACTGGCAGATTGCCTTAACCGATGGGGCCAAGGAGAGATCAGCATTCTCAACCCCAGAAGGTCATTACCAATTCCGGGTGATGCCCTTTGGGTTGAAGAATGCCCCTGCCACCTTTCAGAGGTTGGTCAATCAGGTGTTGGCTGGGCTGGAGGATTTCAGCGCCGCCTACCTGGATGACATTGCTGTGTTCAGTTCCAGCTGAGAAGAACATTTACAGCACCTTGAGAAAGTGTTGAGGGCTCTGCAAGGTGCAGGCCTCATGATCAAGGCCAGTAAGTGCCAGATCGGGCAAGGTTCTGTGGTGTACTTGGGACACCAGGTAGGAAGCGGCCAGGTGGCGCCCCTACAACCCAAGATTGACACCATTCTGGCTTGGGAGCCCCCAAGACCCAGACAGAGGTGAGAGCCTTCTTAGGTCTCACCGGCTACTATAGGAGATTTGTTAAGGGCTATGGCACCATCGTTGCCCCTTAACAGAGCTGACTTCTAAGAAGCAGCCCAGGAAAGTGATCTGGACTGAGTCCTGCCAGAAAGCTTTTGATGCCCTGAAGGCAGCCATGTGCACGGCGCCCGTGCTCAAGGCACCTGACTTCTCCAAGGAATTCGTCGTGCAGACTGACGCTTCAGAGCATGGTGTGGGAGCGGTGCTCTCACAACTGAACGAAGAGGGCCTGGACCAGCCTGTAGTCTTCCTTAGCAGGAGACTACTCCCCAGGGAACAGAGGTGGAGTGCCATAGAAAGGGAGGCTTTTGCTGTGGTCTGGGTGCTGAAGAAGTTGAGACCATACCTGTTTGGGACTCACTTCCGGGTTCAGACAGACCACAGGCCCCTCAGATGGTTGATGCAAATGAGGGGTGAGAACCCAAAGTTGTTGAGGTGGTCCATCTCCCTCCAGGGAATGGACTTTACGGTGGAACACCGTCCTGGTACAGAACACGCCAACGCAGATGGTCTGTCCAGGTTCTTCCGCCTTAGTGAAGAGAACTCCAATAGGGTTGGGTAGTTCTCCCTACTTTCAGCTGGAGGGGACATGTGTTAGACTTGGCATCTTTTGGCGTGTTTCCCCTGACTTTTTGCTTTCTGACCTCATGGTTTTGACTCTGTTTTTGCTGGTGTAATGATTCTGCGCACTTTCCTCACTGCTGTCCAGTGGGAAAGTGCAAGTGCTCCTGTATAAAATGTGTTATGGATTGGTGTTTCCATGATTGGCCTATTTGGTTTATGTGTCAGTCCCTGGTAAAGTGCACTGAGAGTGCCAGGGCCTATAGATCAAATGCTGTTGGTGGGCTGCAGCACTGGATTGTGCCACCCACGCAAACAGCCCGCAAAGTGTAACTCTGGCCTGCCATTGCAGAGCCTGTGCGCAGCCTGGGGCTGCCATGTCGACTTGGCAAGTGCGCACACTTGCAAGTCCCTAAACCTTCCCTTTTCTACATGTTAGTCACCCCTAAGGTAGGCCCAAGGTACCCCTGTGGGCAGGGTGCGTTGTATGCGAAAGGTAGGACATGCCCTGGTGTGTGTGGCATGTCCTGATAGTTAATTACAGCCTAGTTCGTTTTTCACTATTGCAAGGCTACCTGTTCCCCATAGGCCAGAACGGGCAGTTTTGATTATTACAGCTTATAATCCTAACTGACCCAGGGAACACGGTAGAAATTCGAGTTTAGTATGCCTGGACTCAGAATGATAAAATGCATCTTTTAGTGAAGTTGGTTTTAACATTCTGCGTTTGAAAATACCACTTTTAGAAAGCGGGTATTTTCTTGTCTAACCATCCAAGCCTGCCCCTGCGAGGTTGTGTATTCCTTGTCTGGAGTGTGAGTGACAGGGGCTGGGGGATGCCAGGAGACTGGGTGAGTCAGCACAGGGCTGAATAGCAAGATCTACATATAGATGGGTGGGAGGAGATGCACCTGGGACCTGAATAGGGCTGGGCCTTCCCTCCACAATGCTGGCTCCACCCCCTGTGGGGCGTCTGATGTCCCTGGCCTACTCACTGAAAGAAGGGACGGAGACTTGTCAACAAAGTGCTCCAGAACTGGTTTGGACTAGGCAAAGGCCTCTCTGCCTTCAGAGAACAAAGGAATTTGGGATATAAATATTGGGGCCCTGACCCCATGAATTTAGATCTCGCTGGAACCAAGGAACCTGTCAAGAAGAAGAGCTGGAGAGCTGCTAGGAGGAGTACTGCCCCTTTGCTGAGTTATTGCCTTGTTGGGTTAGCCTGCAGTTGCTGCTTCTGTCTTGGGCAGTGAAAGGACTGAACTGAACTTTCTACAAACTTGTGCTGAGTATCTCCAAGGGCCTGAAACCGAGCTGGCCTCCTGTTAAGAAGTCTCAGGGACTGCAAAGACTTCACAAGCCTCTGGGTACCGCTTCTGGAATGCTGTTTCAGTTGCCACAGAGGAAGGGAACTGCAACCGACTCCGTCAACCGAATCCATCCCTGACCGGTGACCTGTTTGCACCGCAGACCGCATCGCCCCGCTTCGCATTGCAACCCTGGTCTCACCGTAGGCGACGTCCGACGCCGTCAACATCGAGCCGCTGCTTGCACCGTGACCTGTGGGCACCGCCGTTCGCATCGCATCGCTTCACTGAACCAGCCGGACCCGACCGACGCGGTCGCTGCAACTGGCTGAACAGTCGTGACCGCATCGCATTTGGGGCACCGCTCGCACGTTTGCGATGCACCGCTCCGACTCGCACCGCTGTCCGACGCCAGCTCCCGCACTCCGGCTTGGTCGCCTGCATCGCAACCTGTCAGCACCGCATCGAGCATCGTCTCACCCTGCATCGCACGCCTTGGACTCACCGACTCCGTCTGCACGACGCTCATCGAGCCGCTGCCTGCACCGCATCGAGGGACACCGCACCTTGCATCGCTCCGTCTTGCACCGCAACCGCGACGAACGCCGACCGGCTCGTACACCCCGTACCAGCCACAACGAGAAAGGTACTGTGACCGAGTCTGTTCACGACTCTGCTGGCCCGTATCGACGCGGTCGGCTGGAACTGTTAGACTCTGTGTATTTCAGCATCGCGGTAGACCCGGACGGGGCTACCGACTCGCACGAACTTTGCTTTTGTGTTATTCCTGCAAAGAAGAAGTTACCTTATCAAGCATTCATTTTCAAAGTATAGTATTGTGGATTTTTGTCGTAATTGGTCTTGTCTTGAGTATATAAAAATATTGGTTATTTTTCTAAACTGGTGTGGTGTCCGTTTGTAGTGCTTACACTGTATTACTGTTGGTTATGTGCAAATGCTTTACACACTGCCTCTGAATTAAGCCTGACTGCTCGTGCCAAGCTACCACGAGGGTGAGCAGGGGTTACTTCATGAGTGTAACACCCTTACCCTGACTAGGAAGAAGGGTCCCTACTTGGACAGAGGTGCAAGCCCTTGCCAACTAGAGACCCCCATTTCTAACATGGGGACTCAGAATTGGGGGAAGAAGAGTCGTAAGGAACAGATGGTGCAGATATTGTGGGTGGGTTTGAGTTATTAAGAGTGTTCTTAATCCTCATAAAGATAGAGTCAAAGTGCTTGAGGTTCAGGTCCGAAGCTTGAATAAGTATGTTCCAATTATTGAATAAGGAAATGGTCAGATCTGCCTTAAGGGCAGGGGAGGGAAGTGTGGTTAAACGGAAACCGTGAGGTATTCTGGTCAGTTCTTTGGAACGGAGCTCAGAAGTTAGAGACTTTCTCCACTGGGCTCTTCTGTTAGTGTAGAAGGTGAGGACTGTCACCACAGTGCCCTTAGTGGAAATATAAGTGTCCGAGATAAGCGTTTCAGGACAGCGTTTGAGGAGATTGTGTTTGAAGGTCTTTTTCGCATTCTTCGACAGGTTGGAGGGGTAGATAATCTTAAGAGAATTCAGACCTACTTGAGCAAGGTGGTCAGAGGAGCGATATTTGTGTTGGGCCATGGTAAGGGTAGCGAACAGAAAGAGGAGGTGAAATAAAACAGTATAGAGGAGAACACTTAGAGATAGATGAGGGTAAGCTAGTCTAATTAGAGGGGGGGCACTTAGAAGTAGAGGTACTTAGAAGTAGAGGAGGAAAAGTAGACAAATTAAAGGAGAGACGCTTTACAGGAAAAAAAAATCATTGACCACTACGACCTCTAAACACAGCTGCACAGCAATTTATTTTCCTTGTTTGGGCATGCAGTGCCGCCATCTTTGAGCGGTGCCTGGCTCCCTTTCACTTGCGCTGGGCTCTGGGTCCAGTACCCAGTTTTAATACATTTATGATTTTACTTTCTCCGTTTTAATTTTATTCTGCATTTACTTTACCAGTAAATCTTATGTGCAGGGGAGCCTGTCAGGTAGGATTGGGGGTTGCTGGACCCTAGTTTGGTTTCTTATTCCCCTGCCTTTTTTCTTCATCGTGCAAGCTTCGCCTCATAACTTTAGCCACGCCCAAGCCCCCGGATGACGTGTGCTAGAACTCCTGGCTGTTTTAATCCCCTATTTTACTCAAAGAAGGAACTGCTGGCAAGGAGTAATCCAGATAAGCCCACTCCCTCTGACTTGTCCAATGGCAATCAGATAGCTAGCTCTTTCACGTGCTCAGGCTGCGAGTTTGTACAGCACACAGACTGTTGTGCAAGGAATCAAGCACACAACTTTAGACTGATGAGACGACTCTCCCCTGTGTATTATTGAACACTAGGCCAATGGCAAAGCATACATCGGAGTTTGCTGACTTCATGGAGAACCATGGCCCAGACCTGGATTTCATTACGGAGACTTGGTTGCATGAAACCTCTGAACCGGACCTAAATGTGGAAATTCCAGAAGGCTACAAGCTACACAGATTAGATAGACTGGGAACGCGGGTGGGGGGATTGCAATCCTTTATAGAAACGTAGGTAAGGCTGGTTTCACTGCAATACCTCTCCCTGAATGGGAAGCTTTAATGTTTACCTTCACATTTGACAACAAAACAGTATTCAACGGGGTTCTAATCTATCGCCCCCCCCTGCACTAGGAACGATTTTGCCACAAGACTGCAGGCCATTTCAGAGTCATGCACGGAGTTTCAAAACTTCACTGTATTAGGGGATCTGAATTTTCCTCTAGAGCAGGTAACCAATAAGGAAACCGAGTTTTTGATGGACTGTTGCTGCGGTTTTGGCCTCAAGCATAGTCCCATTATTGGCAACACACCCCACCCACACCACAACAGAGTATGCATGCATAAATAAATACACAACACAACTTTTGTTTGGGAAAATATTGCTGCAGGTTTATTCCATACAAAAGTATGCAAATATGGTGGGTTATCTTACGGGCGATCCAAGATGGCCAGGGGAGGCATAAATACCTCCCCACCTCCTCTGCGTGCCGGAAGTGACGCGTCTGGAAGGGGGCTCCTCCTCGAGCCCCGCATTCTGAGTGGGGGTGGGGAAGTGCCCAAATGGCACTAAAGGGGCCGCCCGTTTAGGGTGGCCCCCTGTGGGGGCTGCGGGCAGCCGCAAATTGTCAACAAACCCACTTTTAACGCTAATCATATTTTAGAACAACCTAGGGCTGAAATTTGATAAAGTTTTGCCTCTGACATCATAAAGCAGTCCTGTTTATTTTAACTGTTAAAGCCAATATACCACAGCCTAGCAGGGCAGGATTCTCGACGTTAGTACGCCCATGGCGGGAAATCAAGGTATCTGACTTAACTGAAGGAGAGCCTGAGACTTAATGCGGACATTGATTCAGCTAATTTCACATGTTGGATTGACTCCACACTCACACAACTGGCCCCGGGAAAATCTCAAAAAGTCATAGAAAATGCCCCTCAGCCTCTTGGTATGCCCCAGAGTTGAGGAAACTCAAACAAAAGAGCAGAAATTTGGAGGAAAGAAATGATCCGGATGAAAAAGCCAAATACATCATTGTATGCATAGATTATAAAGACCTTATCACCTTAGTGAAAACGCAATACCTCTCGGATGAAATAAAGGCAGCCAAAAATTCCTCCACAGAACTGTTCAAAACAGTAACTAAACTCTCTAATTATGACCAGGAAAATACCTTTATCCCTGATCAATCCTTCTGCAACGAACTGGCAGACTTTGTTCCGAAAAAGGTTAATTCAGGACTCCATCACAGGGGAGATGCCAGTGGGCGCATCTCAGCCTGGACCATCAGAAGCAAGGGGCGGCGAGATTCTCCCAATGGCCTGATTAACGGTTCACCACTAACGGTGGATAAAGTAGCTAGATTAATTGAAGCCACTAAATGGGGCTCTCCTTCGGATCTGAGCCCGCCCTTTGTCTTGCATTTTGTCCCTGGTCTGATTGCAATCCACCTGACAGAATTACTGAACAGTATCTTAAGGGTAAGTCACTACCCGAGGGCCTGGAAAAAGGCATCGGTCCTTCGTATCCTACAGAAACCATCACTCGATCCTACTGTGACTAAGAACTACCCTCCAATATCTCGCCTGCCTTTCCCTGCAAAAATCTTAGAAAAGGCCATAAACGGGGATCTCACAAACTATCTGGATTCCACCAAAATTCTTAACCCTCCCAAAACACAGCACGGAATCTGCCCTAGTGGGGAGATCCGCAGGCTTGTGGACGAGGGCGGGCTTGACTCTCCTAGACCTCTCAGTCGCGTTTGATACCGTGAACCATGGGGTTCTTATCAACTGACTTGAGGGGTTTTGGATACGAGGCTCAGCCTCGGCCCTGTTGAGATCCTTCTTAGTGGATCATTGTGTTCAGAAGTTTGAAATGGTGGTGGAAGCTCTGATCCTGTCAAAGATAGATTACTGTAATGCCCTTTACTTAGGGATAAGCAAACGGCTTCAGTTGTAAATTAGAATTCACAGCTCGTTTATCCTAAATTCAGTTCTGTCTCCAAAAAGATCCAGGATATACGTTGGCTGCCGGTGGTAACTTATAACTTATAACGCTAATCATATTTTGGATGGTATCTTTACCAACAACCTAGGGCTGAAATTCGATAAAGTTTTGCCTCTGACATGGATGGATCTTAAAGCAGTCCTGGTTAATTTAACTGTTAAAGCCAACATACCACAGCCTAGCAGTGCAGGATTCTTGACGAGTGAAATTTAAGACGCTCTGTATGGTTCACAAAGATTTGCATTGCTCAGGCCCCTTATACTTTCAAAACATGTTAACATGGTACTCCCCACAGAGAGAACTAAGATACGCTACAGCCGGTGGTCATCCTAAAAATAAAAAGGGCCACATGGGGTGGCAGGAGGTTTTCCTGTCTAGCAAGCAAACTTTGGAACTCTTTGCCCCTGTCTCTAAGATCCCAACCTGGCCATCCCCTCTTTAGAAGATCGCTAAAGACATGGCTTTTTGTCACCACCACAAAAACAAGGAGATGATGGACGGAGCCCTGAAACTTTTCAGACACTCACCCCCCAGTCACAGATCTGGGTTGAATCTATCATCATTCTGTAGCTCACTTCGCCACCCCACTTCAGACCCAGCCATATGCAAATCAGTCCTGACCCTGTGCCTCATGGGAACATTCCAGACCGAACTGCAAAGCCAGGTCGTTCCTGGACCCGAAACAAGCTTCCTGGGAATGGTTTCGGGGTAACACCTCTCATCAGCCAAGCTAGCTTGAATCTAGTGGCAAAGTGAGCAAGGGACCCACGTCTGGGCATACCCTGCTAACTTAGGGTGAACAAAGCAAACACAAGGAGATGATGGACAGAGCGCTAAAACTTTTCAGACACTCACACCCAGTCACAGATCTGGGTTGAATCCATCATCATTCTATAGCTCACTTCACCACCCCAGTTCAGACCCTGCCATATGCAAATCAGCCTTGACCCTGTTTCTTATGGGAACAGTCCAGCCCGAACTGTCAAACCATGCCAAGCCATGTCTTCCCTGGACCGGAAACAAGCATCCTGGGACCAGTTTTGGGGTAACACCCCTCATCGCCCCTTCTAAATATTTTTGTGTCTTCTGGGCAGGTGTCTGAGGTTTCTGCTAGCACCAAGATATAGAACAGATTTATTTTACGCCTGTTCAGATTTTTCCCTTTTCAACTCTCGTGGACTAGTACAGTGACTGAATAAGCCAAAGATGATGAATCGATGATCCATGAAGTATCCCCTCTATTATATATCAAAAGCTGTACCCAACCCGCCTTATCCCTCTACCCTACCCTGCAGTAAGTCAAGTTTACTTTCCTTATTTACTGCCCAGCAAATGAATTTGTTGGAAATATTATGTGGTGGTGGGCGAGGCTAGCGAGTAAAGTGGAAGTAAGTTCATGATTTGATGTCATGTTTGGCGTATGGCATACGCTATGACGAATGTGCCACATGCAATCGATATAGCCCGTTCCTGTCTCAGTAGTGCAGTCCATCATTTTCCCCAATGTCTACTTACGGCTAAGCCTGGGCAGAGTTCCGCTATGTGGAACTCCGTGAAGTGCAAAATAAACTCTGCAGCGCTACGCGAAGCTCCGCAACCGGCGGAGTGCATTAGATAAATGACGTTCGCAGTGATTTTCAGCGCCGGGTGTGTGTCCGCACTGTGCAATCATCGCGAACGGAACGATGCACAGCGCAAGCGGGCACTGCTTCCTTGCTGCCATTCGAGTAGATTTTTTACTTGAGCGGAGACACTCTCAACGCGAACGGACAGTTTCTCAACGCGAGCGGTCGCGAGCACACGCAACCACTTGCAATGAAAAATCCGACCGCCCGCATTGAGAAATCTCGCCGGGAGGTTGATTTTCCACGCTTGCGCTCGCCAACTTCACTTTGACGATCGCAAACGAGAAAAAAGCTTGCTTGGAGGTGGATTTTCCTCTCTCGTCAACTTGACATTGACAAACACGAGCAAGGAAAAAAACTAACGCGGGGTGCGGAAAACTCCACAAACTCCGCGAGTGGAGCAGAGTCCACCGCCCAGGCTTACTTACGGCAGACAGGATATTATCAGCATTTCCATGAGGTGTATGATATAGTATCATATTTATTATTCATCTGCCTCTTTGGAGTCAGGGTAGAAAGAGAAACGCATTTGGAGAAGAACAGGGCCATTTGAATTATAGATAATTGTCAACTACAGCTGCCCCAGCTGCAGACAGTAGCAAAATACCAGATGCGCTGCCTAGCAATGAGCCTGGCTCCATTATTTTAGCACAACACACAACTTGTACTCCATAGTGCATAATGTCTTACTCATTAATGGAAGGTCATTTATTTTGTTCACTCAAAGTGTCTGTTTTAGTTACTTGAAAAGCCTTTAGAAGAAAAAAAATTAAATCACTGTTTTTAGTAAAATCTGGGGTTATACTTATTCTGCCTTAATACTTTTCTGCCACAGAGTCAGTGCTTTTTATGTGAAGCATCTGTGGGTAAAACATAAAATTGGCCTTGTGACTCTCCTAATCATAATCACATCAAATTTCAAAGGCCCTAGGGGATCAGCAATGTACTGCTATTGTGCCACCCACTAATCTCAAACCATTGTTTGCACAGAGCATTATTTACAATTTGTCTTTTTTCCTTTTTTTCTCAAAATAGCTACTCCTATTGGTCCACCAGTACCACCAACCAGGCAGGAGATAGAAGCCTATCTGCGGCGGCAGAAGCTGGACCGTATACAGCAGGAATAGTGGTAGCTGGTGTTCCTGGAAGAAGAAGAGGCAGAAATAGCTGCCTCTCAGTCTCAGCCGGGCCCCAGTGCAGGTGGCCCCCCTCAGCCTCCCAGCCATCCCATCGCCGGTGCCGCCGCCAACTGACAGCAACTGCTGCCACCCCCTTCCACTCTGACAACAGCAGGCCATTGCTGTGACACATCCTGCAGTGGCTGGACACTATAAAGAGCCGGCTTTCCACAATGGAGCAGAGCCTGGACCAGCTCCGGACCCTAATAGACAATTCCATCTTTTAGTCCTTTTAAAAAAGAATTGTTTTGGTGGGAGGGACTTGTTGGTGAAGTGGGTGGAAAGGGAGTTGGGACCAGGTTTTTTTATTCATCTGACATTTTTGGATATTGGTGGTTTGGTCATTTTGTTTGGGGAGAGGGGTGGGCCTGTTTTGGGTGGAGAGGTGGGTTTATTTATGAAAAAAAAATAAAGGGGAAAAATATTATATTTAATCTAAACTTAAGCCTGAAGTAGATTTTTTGTGTTTTACTTTTACTTTGCACTGCTGCCTTTGGTTTTTACGCAACCTGTTTATCTGCTTGTAATTTGTAAGAGCGTATTATACCACTTAGTTATAGAGTTATACCTCTCTAACTATTTTGACCATTAAGGGGGGATGCTGCATTGACCTATATTGTCTACAACAACCTAGACAATCGATACTGCAGTTAGTGACTTACTTACTAAGTTAACTAGTTCACTTCACTCCATAGTTGTCTTACCTGAATATAGATGAAACAATAACAGGAAGGCATCATAACTTCACAAGCGAGGTCCCACTTCCACCCAGGTGAGCTCCAACTGTAGGATTATACGGAAGGATTATCCATCGCAAGCAACTAAATGGAAATAAAAACACTGAGTTAGTGGGTTATATCAAAGCTTTACAAAGAATTGAGACCAGACTACCATGTGATGACATAGGATTCAATAAAGTGTAGGTCCCTAGTGGGCAGGTATTTTTTAGAATTTGTGTCCACTATCTCACTGACCCTTCCACTCCTATTTTTTTGGTAATATAGCCCACACCTTCCAGAAAGTGCTCCCACGTCTCCGTCGGTTGCAGCACACCCCGTCCCACAGCGGGAAGAACCCGATGATGAAGCATGACACCAAAGGACCATTTGGTGGGTGAGGGTTATTTTAAGAAAAGTAAATCTGTTCCCTTAAGGAATACTACTATATCTGGAAGGATATCAGTTTAAGCTTTCTAGTTGATTTCTTTTGATTATCTATTTGATACAGAAGGCAAGGTCCACTACGTACCTCTCTCTCCCTCTTTTTGATTAATGAAAATTACACAGACACAAAGTGTGAAGTGAGAGTTACATATGATCCGAGCTATAAACACTAACAAAGTGCTCCAACACCTTTCGCTCTGTGATTACACTGTCGTGGCTCAGGAGGAAGAGCGGTGGGGGGGGGGTATTTCCTGCCCTCTCCGTGATTTGAGTGTGCAGTGTGGCATTGCGTAATGTCATTGCTATCTTTGGCCTAATAAAAAACACTCCTGCTGTAGTAGGGCCCTGGCTTCACCTCCTGCTGCAGGGCGGGCTGTGCTTTATGGCAGGCATGGAGGGAGGGATGGTCTCGGCTGCAGCTCGGGCCTCATACAGTGCCCCCGCTATTACTAGTGAGCGAGAGGCGCTGAGGTGGTGGTATTGGTATTGGTGGTGGTGGTGGCATTGGTATTGGTGGTGGTGGTGGCATTGGTATTGGTGGTGGTGGTGGTGGTATTGGTGGTGATCCAGCACAAACCCAATAAATTGATCAGGGATAAATATTCAAAAACATCTCATTCTTTGGCCCTTACACATTCACCCAAATCCCTGATGCGCTGGGGTCAAGTTTGTTAACTTTACTTCAATTTACTCTTGTTACTCAGGCACAAAATTTAAACATCCTGTACTTTGCGTATTGAACAAAATATAATCGACTTTTCATCTACTTGGTCGATGGACCAATTAGTTGAAGAGTTGATGGCAATGGTAATTCTCAAAACATTAATCATAAAAACTGACTAAAATAACCACAGAGTCTCGGTGAGATTTAACAATTTTATCTAGTAATAGTAAATGCTCATAGCGATTACTTTCATAAATTCCAATACTGATCATAGCAACAACGGAACTATCATTTCAAATATACGTTGCAAAGAGTGGATAGATGAAGAGACATTAGATGCAAGTAAAATTATATCGATTTAAACCAACAATTCGGAGGGGATAGATGAAGAGACAAAAGGTTCAGAGACAAGAATATCACTGCAAAATAATTCTGCAATTCTAAGTTAGATCAGATACAAACCCAAGGGATCTGTAAGGGAAAACCACCACCCAGGCCTAGGCAGCAGTGGGGGACCCCCGAACCAAGAGTCAGGGATCAAAGACTCAAGAACATGGACAGGGACAGGACGGGAACAGCTAGGCCTCTCAGCAAACCAACGAACAGCGACGCATCCCTCACTCGGACACCTTCAGCCTAAGCGACGACGACCTAAACCACACCCCTAAAGCACCTATTCTTATACCCTAAAAGTACATGTCCGTCCCACAATAGTTGCTAAATTCACATTTTCTAGCTAAGGGATTGGTTGGGTTCTAGGGGTGGGATGTCACCCCACTATGAAATCATCTTCTTTTGACTACACCATTGTTCTAAACAATTTTTTATACAGTCATCAATACCTCTTCTCTCTCATGAGTACACATGTAACATTTTATTGTACATTTTAATAAATTTAACAACTACAGGTTCCGTTCCCACTATGACACTGGCTTTGGCTGTCTTTCAATGGTCTGTCCTTCACCAGGTCAGGCTTTTTCAGCTTTGCACAGCAGTTCAGTCACATGGTCACATGGTTCCTGCTCACTCCTAGTTCCACCCGCCCTCAGTTAAGCCAACTTTAAAATATGGAGGACTCGTCTATTACTAAAAGAACGGAAACGAGACATTTATTAATTATGTGACAATGCAATTTTCACTGTTTACCAGCCAGTTTAGCTCTACTTCATTATTAACGGTTAGCCTAGCATAGCACAAGCAGAAAAGCTGCATTATTTATTAGGATAAAGCAACACAATAAACTTTTTACTAAAAGCACATGCGGCCTTGCCATGCAAACCTTCTTAATTCGTTCTAAACACAAAATTATTACATTTCCTGTTATTTACGTATTATTCAGGGTTAGTCCATGCATATTGCAAAGCAAGCTTCCCTCGTGTAGTGTAAATGTGCACGTTAGTTGTTCTAACTCTACTTACTGTTAGTACGTATTATAGGGGTGTTCGACTGAGCAGGTTTCTTTAGCGAAATCCTGCTCCATCAATCCCCCCTCTGATGGCTTTTAGGAGCTATCATAAATACTCACCATACCAAGTCCCACCTTTCAATTTAACTAGAATTTACTTTCTCTCTCTTCTTTTATGGCACTCTCATCTAGCTTTTTCATCATATCATAATATTCTCCATTTATCTCTTCTAACTCTATCTCTTCTCTCTTTCTCTTTATTCCTTTTCTTTTATTCTTTTTGTCTGTTGCATCTTTTCTTTCTCTTATGCATTTACAACACTTATACGCTGTTAATATTACTAAAGCTACTATTGCTACTGAAAGTATTGGCATTATTATTTTTCCCAATAAACTACTTCCAAAGGTAGAAAACCACTTACTTACCGCAGAGAAACTCTTACCAAGTCTCTCCCAAACACCGTCAACCTCTAGTTGGGTTAAATCATTATGTAATTTTGTAATATTTCTAAAATATCCTTCTATCCCTTTACTTTTGTCTGGGATATAGGTACAGCAGTGTTGAATTTTCAACATGCCACAGACTCCCCCCTCTTTTGCCAAAAGAATATTAAGGGCAAGTCGATTTTGTAAAACCATTGGTCTGATTGCCACCATTTCGGTATCAATCATCAAGAAACCACCAGCAGTATCTGTTGATAAACGATCAACCACTGTGGACAATTTTCGAATTTTGTGCGAGTTCAGAACAACTCCAACTGAGGGTATATGTGCACCAAAAATATCACCTACTATTTCTGAAAAACTTGCTCTTTTACTACGTATTAATCCTTGTTTTACTTCATCGAGACTATTGTCTTTACTGTCTACATGGTAGACTTTTGGAAAAACAATTGCAAAATAACAGCTCCCATACCAATGTGCAGGTAACCTATAATAGGCTTTCTTACCACACACATAATATATTCCCGGGAAAACAGGATCAGTTCCATCCTTTAATCCCCATCCTCCAGTAATTTGGAAAGTATGCTCACATTCACTAGTGCCAATGAAGTAGTTGTTATAATTAGTCTTCATCCTAAGTAAACATAGTTTCCCTTTCTGTGACCAGTCCAGGGACATCGCAGCGTGTGTCTCACCCTTCTCATAATTTCCTTCTCTAAAAGCCCACGGTGGTGCCTGTGATTTCTGTTCATCAGCTTTCTTTTGGAAACTTGCTCTTCTATTTTCTACCATATCTAAGAACAATCTCTCATCAACATGTAAGCTACAGGTTAAGTTATTTTTGTAGGCATATTCTACATCTAAGGCTTTAGTGATATGGAAGAACTCTCCCATATAGCGTGCATTTTGACCACTTACTACTTTATTTAGTTCCTTTACAATTGGTACTTCTGAAAATACTAAATCTATATCAGTATATTGATACTCCAGTTTACCTGTCATGTAAAATAGGCTACTGAGGACACTACATGACACACCATATGTTAGTGAAAGGTGGTGATATGTTACACCTTCCGAGACAGACAAAGGTAATTGCATGCAGACATAACAATCACTCACATTCAGAGTATTAGTATATTCATACAACAACTTGGTAAATATATTTAACGAAAAATCACTAATTGATTTGTCATGATGGAGAATGCTTCCATCCATTTGTTCTATATTAGTATTCATAGGTGGTTTAGAAACATCTTTCATTCCTTCAATCGAAACATCATTAGTATTATTTCCAATGTTATTCACATTAAAAATGGGTATGACAACAATTAATAATAACCATATAAATGTTGATAGAAAAACACTACATAAGCAGGTTTTAATACATCCACGTTTTAGACTAGATTTTGGTTGTCCAGTCACTTCTGCTTCTGCCATTTTGATATACTACAAAAATACAAAAATCTAACAAATTTTCTAGTCTACAATCTAAAAATCGGAACAAATCTATATGGACTCTTTTCTAAAAATTTCTAAAAATAGATTTTTGTGTAATCCCACACTTATTGACTTTCTTCTTCACCCCTTTCTTTTATTTCAGTCTTTGGTCTTTCTCGAGTCTTTAATTCAAATTCAACTGACAATTTTTCACCTTAATCTCCTTTACAGTTCCTTTTAAGGTGGTCTCAGTTTGTTCTCATCTTCCTTTTCAGTGTCACTACTGTCGTGTTCTTTACTTAGACCCAAACTTTCAAATTCTTCTAGTATGACGTAGGTCCATTCAGGAGCTTTGTACTTTCTACATGGAATTCTTGTTCTTTTTGTTTTTCTGGTTGCTTTTCTTCTTGTATTATCTGGTTCTGTGTGGCTTGAGACTTCGTTACTTTGCTCTGGTCTTTTCCTCAATCTTCTCTTTACTATTCTATACTTTAGTCTTCTTGCTCCACTTGACCAATTGTCTCCTTTTCTAGGTCTCTTTTTCTGTACTACCTTTTCACCTTCTGTGTTTTGTTCACCATTTCTTTTATTTAGTCTTCTTTCTATCTGTTTTTCTCGGTTCCTTTCTATTTCTTTTTCTGTAGGTTCAATACTTGTTTCTGATTCATCAGTGAGTTCACCTTCTTCTAGCTCATTTGTGACTTCACTCTCCTTTGGTCCTACTTCTGGCTCATCAGCTGTTTCTCTTTCTTCTGTCTCAACAGCTGCTTCACTTCCCTCTGGCTCAACGGTAACCTCACCTTCTTCTGACTCAACAGCAGTCTTTTCAGTCCCAGTATCTGGTGCCCACTTTACTTGACTTGTGCTTGGCTGTTCATCATCAAAACGTTTATCAGAATCTGTCACTCCAGACTCTTCAGCTTCGCACACTTCAGCTGCTGGTTCTCGATTTTTATTTACCAGTTGCTGTACTTCAGGTCTTTCAATTGGACTTGGGACTAGGCGGGTATGGCTTGCGTGTATCCAATTTGGCAAGCCAAAACACTTCACTGCTGTGGTCATCACCAATATGATCTGGTAAGGGCCGCTCCAACGGGGTTCTAGGCATATTTTCCCCACGTGCTTCTTGACTAGGACCCACTCACCAGGATTCAAATCATGTGCTTGGTTCCGCTGTGTCGTTGAGGCATCTCCTCCAGCCTGGCGGGACACAGAACGCACCAGGTCAGCCAGTCCCTTGCAATAATCTAGCACACGATCATCAGACATATTCATCAGTTTGTTCGCAGGTATGTACGCTTGTCTCATGGCTCTTCCCATTTACACTTCATGGGGGCTTAATCCAGTCTTTTTGTCAGGAATACTTCTAAGACTCATCAATACAAGGGGTAAAGCGTCAGTCTATTTCAGTGTTGTGGATGCACATACCTTCCCTAATCTAGACTTTATTGTGCCATTTATCTGCTCAACAATACCAGATGCCTCTGGTTGATAGGCACAATGCAGCTTCTGTTCTATTTGTAATGCTGCACAAATCATCCGAATTATTTCATTATTGAAGTGCAATACTCTATCTGATTCTAAAGTGACTGGAAAACCAAACCTAGGGATCAGTTCTCTCAACAACAGCTTAGCCACTGTAAGGCTATCATTCCTTCTCGTTGGATAGGCCTCCACCCAGCGAGAAAACAAACAGACAATGACAAGGACGTATTTCAGCCCATTACATGGTGGTAACTCAATGAAGTCAATTTGAAGTCTGGTGAAAGGACCTCCTGCTTTTCCAATTACACCCCAACTTACAACAGTCTTTCTTCCTGGATTTTGTTTTTGGCATATGGCACACCTTTGACATAAACCTTCTGCGATGACCCTGAACTTTGGACTATACCATGTCTGCTTAAACAGTCTAACCATTGCATCTCTTCCAATATGTGTGAGTCCATGGTACATCCTGGCCGTGTGAGAAAGTAAAGAATCTGGCAATACTGGTCTTCCATCGTGATAGACCCATACCTCATCTTCTGCATTTTTCCTACAACCTGTTCTACTCCACTCTTCCTTTTCCTTATCACTGGCTTCTTCCTGCATTTGCCTTACTTCATCCCAAGTCTCAAATGTGGTTGTGAACATAAGGTGGCATTCGGTATTTCCTCTTTCAATTGATCTGTTTATGGCCATCGTATTTTGTGTACAGAATGTGAGAAGTTGGCCTGGTATATGCTGTCCACTAATTAAAGTGGGCACCTTGCACCAGTCCAAACGACCCTTATTGATGATTAGGTCAAAGATAACCTTTATGAAAGCTATCCTAGTGGTAGCTATGGAGAGCAGCCTTCAGGCTTAATCTTGAAGGAATGTAAAGCAGCTTGTTTTACCAGAACAGAACCTCCTAAGTGACCAAATGAAAGGAGAACCACACAAGTGTTATTATAAAAATATGTATTTATTACTAAACACTCTCTACTAATCTCTATGCGAGATTAGAACATAAAGCACACAATACTTAATCAATAGAACGACAGTAAATAGCACAATACACAGCGGGCTCCAGGGGGAGACCGAACCATATACTAAGAAAGTGGTATAACAACCACAACTTCAATAGACACAGTGCCTAGAGCACGTAGAATCGCTGGGACCCCAAGGAACCACCCAACGGAGTGACACAGGGAGCCCACGGAGGACGGGAGCAGTGTGGGAACACAGACGTGAGCTCCGTACAACTCTATGGGAAAGTCGTGGTTGGAAAATTACAGTTTAAGGACACTTCGGAGAGGACTTCAAGCAAACCCTTTGGAACATAGAAGGTTCTAAGGCCAGCACCCTTGTGACTACCGAGGTACCCATGTTACCTATCCCAGAGGAGCCGGGTGCATAGGGGTCAATTGGTGTCGGAAACCCTCGTCATTTTCAATGGCGTGATGCGAAGAAGTACTGCTGCCGGGAAGATGAAAAGTGTCCGGTGGAATCCAAGCCTGGATCCGAGGTGAGAAGAACCTGAAAGCAGAGGGGACAGAGTCTGGGTCACTTCAGGGTGACCAGGGGCTCGATGGACGAATGCCCACGGATGTCGGGTGCTTCAGGTGTGAAGATAGGATGCTTGGCTCTGCAGCCACGGGGACCAGGAGACGTCGACGACGACCAAAGTCCGGAGGTGAGATGTCCCACGAAGGATGTCGAGTGCTGAGGGGTCAGTGTCCAGATGGAACACCAGTAAGCCTTGGCAAAGGCAACCCACGTGGGCAGAGGAAACAAGTTACGGTATGGACCAGCAAGGTCCAGGAGACTCTCCAAGCTATGGGGAGTCAGGGCACGTCTGGAGCAACCAGGGAAGCCCAAGGAAAGTCAAAGTGACCCTCGCCAGGACCCACAGGCTAACGGACCAGGGATCGCGAAGGGACCTCCAGCTGAATCGCAAAGCACCAGCCCACAGAGCACTCGTGGAGTGGAGGCCAGAGATCTTTGGTGGAAATGCTGCTCGGGGTCGGGACTACACGGAGTCCAAAGCACAGCCTCAGGGATCGACAAAAAGCATATGATGCTGCAAAAGTACACGGTGCACAGGGGTTCGGGTTGCACGGTCCCCACGAGGGATACTGGTCTCAGGATTGCTGAGAGAGTAGATCAACCTCAGGGACACTTGGGAACCCACCTCCTGTGTTGCAGAAATCTTTGGAGTCCTCAGGAGCTTGGGAGATGCAAACTGGTCAGATGTGTTTAGGTGCCTGCTGCTGCAGGGGAGTAACTCCTTTACTCCAAGGGAGATTCTTCTGTTATCCAGCGAAGTGTAGACCGTCGAAGTACTTGGTTTCTGCTTGCAGAGTTTAGTCCAGGTAAAATCTAAAGTCCTGTAGTCAGGTTTCCTACTTTATACCCAAGGAAGGGGTTGGACTAACTCTGGGGACCCACCCAGGGGAGGGTCAGGACAGAGGGGTGGCTACACCCATGTCCTTTGTCCAGTTTCACGCCAGAGCAGGAGCAAATGGCTCCTGCAACCGGTTTGAGCTGGACTATGCACGGGGACACCAAATGTGCCCCCAGTGCAGACTTTCTGGCACTCTAAGAGTGCACCCACCCAGCCCCAATACACTAAAGCCTGTCTGGGAGGTGGTCACACCTCCCTGTGACAGGAAACCTATTGTCAGGCCTTCCTCTGCTCGAGCTTGGCTCAGCAGCAGAAGGGCAGACTCGTGTCTGTGGCTGGCAGCATCCATTTTGTGCTGCCCAGGTCAAGAAAGCTGGTACCTGGTAGACCGGTGACCCATAGTAGTGGTTCTACAAGGGTGGAATCATACCTCCCACACCAGTTACTGGTGTGGAGGTATGATTCCAAGGTGTTTGACACCAAACATGACATGTTCCTAAGCAGCCGTTTTAAAGTTAGCATTTACCGCGAGGTTATAATGCACTTAAGTATATATGGTTGGCTGCATCACAGACAACCCCGGAGAATAGATTCCGAAGGCTGCAGAGGGGCTCTGCTCATGCAGGGGCACCCTCTCACACAAAACCCAGCACCCTGCCTTCAGGATTGATAAGGCCTGCCATAGGGGTGACTGATAGGTTTATATGTGTAGTGATTTAGAATAGATATAGGTAGCCTATATCTAAGTAAGGGGTGCATGCACCTCCTTACACAGGTTGCAGTAGCAGACCTGTGGTGTCATTTTGAATGGCCTCTCAAGGGGTGGCACAATACATGCTTCAGCCCCTGGGAGGCCTCTGGGGTACCTATGCCCTGGGTACATGGTGTACCATATACTAGGGACTGATAAGGGTACCCCAGAATCCAATCTGGAGTGTACTTAAAGTACATGCACAACCAATTTAGGGAGAAAGCAGATAGACTGGGGTCCTGGATAGCAGGATCCCAGTCAGACTAGTCAAAAACCAGCAAAACACCAGGAAAAAAGTGGGGGTAACCATGCAGTCAGATTCCACCTTCCTACATAACCCCCCCAAACGAAAGGAGATAAGGCTAACCTTGTCCAGTTGAGACTTTATTGACTAAGTGGCCATATAAGGAAGATCCTGCACTAGCATGGATACCCCCTGTCTTATGGTCCACTAAGGAGTCTCTACCCCTAAGGGTATTGGTTTTTCTCCAAAATGTGGGAGTACTACCTGTAGGGTGTTTTTGCAAGGAAAAAGGCTGGTGGGGTGCCTGAGTGGAGAAGTGAGGCCCTAAATAAGTTGGTCTCAGCTTCCTCAGAGCACTGGTCACCATGGAGGCCTTTCATTCCATGACTGAGTTATATCTGGCTCTAGGGGTCAACCTCTGGCTGCCTACAGCTGGGGGTTGGGTCCCTTTGGTTGGAACACTGGAGGGACAAGGTAGGTTTGGAACTATCTGGTCCCAGTTTTGCCTTTGCCCAACAGAGTCCATCTAGGGGAGGTCACTACCCAAGGGTAAGAAGGATCCCTCAGTGTGTTGAGGAATTTTCATCTGGCTAGGGCTACTAGCCTGGGTGTCCCTAATCTGTTGATGAGGGGGTTCCTCTGGACAGTGGGCCCTTAGGGGTCCACTGACCTCCCTGACCTCTGCAGCCTTAGGCTGATTGAGGTAGGGTAGAGAGGGGCAGGATACCTGCTCCAGACTGGGTACCACCTTGGAAGGGTCCACTGCCATCAGGGGTGTTGTCAGGACAGGCCTGACCACCTCTGGGGCAGTTCCTCCACAAGGGGTATGATCAGTTCCCTGAGGAAGCTGACCCTTACCTATAGTCTGGGGGAAGAAGACTTCTCTTCAACCCCTTTGCTCTCTGGTGGAGTTAAGTGGGCCATTCTTTCAGGCTCCACTACTCCAAAAGTTCCCTGGGGTTGGTCTGAGGCCCTAAGGGTCCCACCAACTTTCTCAGGGAGGCCTAACATTCTTAAATGGGCCTGGTATTCAACTTCAGCCCAGGCTGAAATTTCTAGATCATTACCCAACAGGCAATCTACAGGCACGTTTGGGGATACTGCCACTCTCTTTGGGCCAGTGACCCCTCCCCAGCTGAGATTGATTATAGCCATGGGATGATCTGTCCTGATACCATCAATGTCGGTCACCTGGTACTTAAACTCAGGTAAAAGCTGCTGAGGGGGTACTAGGTTCCCTGTCACCATGGTGACACTAGCCCCTGTGCCCCTAAAGGCCACAGCTTTCTGACCATTTATTAGTGGCTCCTGTCTGTACTTGCCCAAGGAATTGGGACTGACAGTAAAGGTGGCAAATCCCATGCCACCATCACAGACTAAGGAGGCCTGTGAGGAGGACCTTGATAAGCTGGGGTCCACCTCAGTTCCCCATACCAACCCACCTAACTTTTTAGGTGCACTAGTACCACCTGGGGATTACTACTGGTAGTACCAAGAGGAATGGTAGTAGTGCTTGGAGGAACATTTTCCTTATTGCTGACCTTTGGACAATTGGGATCATTTTTCCAGTGGCCTGGCTTTTTTTTGTTTTTTTTGTTGTTGTTTTTATTAAAAAAAATTCACAGCACAGCAGGTAAATCACATATTTATAAAAAGCAAGGTTTAGCTTAATTCAAAATATACTTTACAATACTGTTATCATAAACTCATATTGCAGCGACATACATCAATTTAGCTAATTAACAGAAAAACCCAAAATAAACCAGAGGGAGGGCACCTACAATGAAACTTACTCTACTAAGGGGCCGATTCCGATTCGGGTCGGACAGCTCAAAAAGAGCCGTCCGGACGCTTACCTCCCGACCGACTCGTCCTGGGAGCCGGTCAGTCCTGCCGATCAAGTACGATGCGTGCATGTGCCGGAAACTCGACCGACACGAACTCGCCAAATAAATACTCAATTCTCCCTACGACCCGGTCCCGTAAACGCAGAATCGACTCGCACGGGGGCTATGTCAGAGCTGTTTCCGGCCAGACAAGTACGATGCGCACTTCCTATGCGCCGAGCGAGTCGACACGTACGGCACGTCACAGCATCCGGAGAAGCTGCATGAAAGGAACGATTCGCGCCACAACACGATCCCCGGACACGAGACGCACAAGCCTACAACTGGGACGAAACGAACCAACGACCAGTGCAGACGAGACGGTGTCGACATGAATCCCATCGCACAGGTCATACCGATCCTCTACATCCATGGACTGATCCGGAACAGACGCCAACGACGGAGACGGTAAGAGACACCCCCCCAACAAACAGCCGACACGTATCAGTAAACCTGTGACAAACACCCAGGCCCCCCCTTGCCCATCACCCCCACCCATAGGGGGCCTCTTGCCTGTCACCACTCACACCCCCACCCATAGTGGGCCTCTTGGCTGGGACTACTCACACCCCCACCCATAGGGGGCCTCTTGCCTGTCACCACTCACACCCCCACCCATAGTGGGCCTCTTGGCTGGGACTACTCACACCCCCACCCATAGGGGGCCTCTTGCCTGTCACCACTCACACCCCCACCCATAGTGGGCCTCTTGGCTGGGACTACTCACACTCCCACCCATAGGGGGCCTCTTGCCTGTCACCACTCACACCCCCACCCATAGGGGGCCTCTTGCCTGTCACCACCACCAATAGTGAACTGTGTGAGTACCACTACCAATGCCATAGTGTGGCTAACACAAGCCAAGCCTCACATGAGCACTGCAGTAATGGCCTCAACACCCATCACTTGAGTGTACAAAAGGTAACTGTGTGGTACTAAACAGCACCATATGTAGAGCACTGTGCCAATGGGGTCTCAACCCCCATCAGCACAGTGACATGAAGGTAAGTGTGGGGATCACACATGCAGCATATGTAGAGCACTGTGCCAATGGGGTCTCAACCCCCATCAGCACAGTGACATGAAGGTGAGTGTGGGGATCACACATGCAGCATATGTAGAGCACTGTGCCAATGGGGTCTCAACCCCCATCAGCACAGTGACATGAAGGTAAGTGTGGGGATCACACATGCAGCATATGTAGAGCACTGTGCAAATGGGGTCTCAACCCCCATCAGCACAGTGACATGAAGGTGAGTGTGGGGACCACACATGCAGCATATGTAGAGCACTGTGCCAATGGGGTCTCAACCCCCATCAGCACAGTGACATGAAGGTAAGTGTGGGGATCACACATGCAGCATATGTAGAGCACTGTGCCAATGGGGTCTCAACCCCCATCAGCACAGTGACATGAAGAGTAAGTGTGGGGATCACACATGCAGCATATGTAGAGCACTGTGCCAATGGGGTCTCAACCCCCATCAGCACAGTGACATGAAGGTAAGTGTGGGGATCACACATGCAGCATATGTAGAGCACTGTGCCAATGGGGTCTCAACCCCCATCAGCACAGTGACATGAAGGTAAGTGTGGGGATCACACATGCAGCATATGTAGAGCACTGTGCTAATGGGGTCTGAACCCCCATCAGCACAGTGACATGAAGGTAAGTGTGGGGATCACACATGCAGCATATGTAGAGCACTGTGCCAATGGGGTCTGAACCCCCATCAGCACAGTGACATGAAGGTAAGTGTGGGGATCACACATGCAGCATATGTAGAGCACTGTGCCAATGGGGTCTGAACCCCCATCAGCACAGTGACATGAAGGTAAGTGTGGGGATCACACATGCAGCATATGTAGAGCACTGTGCCAATGGGGTCTCAACCCCCATCAGCACAGTGACATGAAGGTGAGTGTGGGGATCACACATGCAACATATGTAGAGCACTGTGCCAATGGGGTCTCAACCCCCATCAGCACAGTGACATGAAGGTGAGTGTGGGGATCACACATGCAGCATATGTAGAGCACTGTGCCAATGGGGTCTCAACCCCCATCAGCACAGTGACATGAAGGTGAGTGTGGGGACCACACATGCAGCATATGTAGAGCACTGTGCCAATGGGGTCTCAACCCCCATCAGCACAGTGACATGAAGGTAAGTGTGGGGACCACACATGCAGCATATGTAGAGCACTGTGCCAATGGGGTCTCAACCCCCATCAGCACAGTGACATGAAGGTAAGTGTGGGGACCACACATGCAGCATATGTAGAGCACTGTGCCAATGGGGTCTCAACCCCCATCAGCACAGTGACATGAAGGTAAGTGTGGGGATCACACATGCAGCATATGTAGAGCACTGTGCCAATGGGGTCTCAACCCCCATCAGCACAGTGACATGAAGGTAAGTGTGGGGATCACACATGCAGCATATGTAGAGCACTGTGCCAATGGGGTCTCAACCCCCATCAGCACAGTGACATGAAGGTAAGTGTGGGGATCACACATGCAGCATATATAGAGCACTGTGCCAATGGGGTCTCAACCCCCATCAGCACAGTGACATGAAGGTAAGTGTGGGGATCACACATGCAGCATATGTAGAGCACTGTGCCAATGGGGTCTCAACCCCCATCAGCACAGTGACATGAGGGGACTCCACTCCTGTGGAAGGAAAGCTGTGCCATATGTTGTCCATGCAGGCCACCAGCATGTCAGCAGTATACTTTGTCACACAGCTAACATATACCACACATTGGTGGCCCTGGTAACAGCAGCCTGGGCACGGGAGGGTCCCCTGAGTCAACTGCACAGAGTCAACACACATGTAGATGAAGTAGCACTGAGGACACAGATGAGTCCATCCACATAGATGCCTACACTTGCATGTCCATTGGAGATGGCCACACAGTCAGTGAAATGGCCCAATTGAACCATGCCAAGGCCAACAGGTGTGCATGTGTGTAAGACACTGATGAGACATTGCTAACAAAATATAGATAACACATTTCCAAAGATCATAATCATGACCCCGTCAGATTGCTGCAAAGGATGACATGGATACACACCCCAACAGGACATACCCCCCATGGCCCACATGGTCTCCAGCACAGTGACACTACATTTCCCAGCCATGGAATACACCATCACTGGAGCAAGGGCATGTCAAGTATCAACAACATCATGTACATCTGAAGCAAAACCACTAGTGAACAAAAAGGAGCTTTTATTCAGCCGAGTTATTTGTGAAATTGAAAACAAGAAGAAAAACATGAAGGCCTATGGCCAGTCCATAAACAGACCCAACAGGGTCAAGTGTCCAAATGCCACATTTGGCTTGCCTGCACTGCCAACGGAAGGGGACATACCCCTGGGAGGGGCATACATAGAGGCCAGCCAGGCACCGCAGGTACAGGATCATGGGTCTACAGAAACAGGCAGGGAAGGGCTGGTGGGTGCAGGAGCGGCAGCTGCAGCGGAGGAGTCTGACAGGGTGGGTGCCGGCACGACTGGGGGGCACAAGTCAGGAGCAGTGGGTGCCGGCACAACTGGGGGCACAAGTCAGGATCAGTGGGTGCCGGCACAACTGCAGTGGGCAGGTCAGAGGGAGTGGACACGGAACCCACTGCAGTGCCCAAGTCAGACCGGGAGGGCAGAGACTCCACTGCAGTGCCCATCCCCAGGGGAGCAGGAAGTGGATCCGGTGATGTGGGCAGGACGGAGGGGGAGGGCACGCCCTCCACAGCAGTGCCACACACAGGCTGAGTGGGGTGTGGGGTGCTGGAAGAGCAAGAGGCAGGGGGGAAGGCCTGACCATCTTGGGGATGCGGTAGCGGTGGGTGGGTGAACCTGGGGCAGGGTGTGGTGGTGGGACCTGTGGAGTGGGAGCCTGGGGGATGGCGGGTGGAGACTGTCTGGTGGAGTGTTGGGCCGGTGGTGGGGTCTTGCTCTTCCGGGTGCGGGGGGACCTGCGGTGTGGGGTCTCAGCCTGCCTGCGCCTGGGGGAGGGTGTCTGGGGCGAGGGACCCCCCCCTCTGTGTGGCCGGACCCCCTCTTCCCCTTGTGTGCTGGTGTGGATGGATCAGTGGGGAAGAGTCCGAGGTCGACCAGGAAGAGCCTCTTTGCAGCTGGGGATGCAGTTGAGGCAGTGGAAGGGGCCGTGGAAGGGGCTGTGGAGGGTGAGGCATCGGAGGACTGCGGAGTGCCTGTGAATGCGTGTGTGTGTGTGTCTGACCCATCCCCGGTGAGTGTATGTTCAGTCCCCTGAGTATGCGTGCGTGCATGTTTAGACTTTGGCTTGGGTGTGTGTGTAGTGCCTGGGTCTGTTGTGTGCAATGATGGTGCAGGTGTGTGTGTGAGTTGGACAGGTAGGGTGCTGGGAGTAGGGGATGGGGCAGGGGCAGGAGGGGGAGGGACTGCTGGAGGAGGGACACTGCAGCCGTCAGTGAGGAGGCCATGCCCTGACTGGTCCTCTGTAGGGCAGACATGGATGATGACATGCCCTCCATGTACGACACCAGCTGGTTCAACAGACCCGTGTGCACATGGAAGACACGCAGCATGGATGACTGCCCCACATGGATCTGCCGCAGCAGGTCGACAGACTCCTCACTCAGGGCTGCAGGGGACACAGGGGTAGGGGGTGCGGTGCCTGACTGGAAGGAGACATGCCCATGAACACGGGCGCCTCCACGGACCTTAGATGTGGGAGCCATGGGGAGGGCAGTGATGGTGGGGGCGGGGACAACCTCAACAGGTGTTGGATGGTGGCTGCTGCCACCCGCCTCCACAAGGAAGTCCTCGTCACTGCTGCTGTGGTCCTCAGCTGCGGTGGTGATTGCCGAGGAGCCCACAGACCAACTCCCCTCGCCCTCCGTGCCACTGGGTCCCTCCGACTCCTCAAATTCCGACCCAGTCTGGCTCTCTGGCTCCCCCTGGTCCGTGGAGCGGTCTCCCTCTGTGTCCGTGTCTGTATCTGCACAGGGAAAATAGAATGAAAACACATTAGTCATCTGCACTGACCACACACACCACAGAAAGTACAGCACATCAGTGGCCAAGTGCGGGCATCAATCAGTTGAACTTTGCTAGGAGTGCTCACACAGATTTGCATAGGCCAATGGTTAGTCTGAGAGTCGAGCATGGCATTCACATCCCTCCTGCCCTTGCACCCATCTGTCTTGCGCATGTAGGATCCCTACACCCCACTGCAGACACATGCACCACCTACCCATTACTTGACAAGACCGGAAAATACGTAGTGGTCTGTCAACATGCACACATCACATCTGCTGACAATGGACCTGTACATTTGCCTGGACGTAGGGATGGCCAGTGTTGCATCTGAGAGGCTGGGGCTGAGTACATGCACCAGACATCCTGATCCCCGCAAGTCCTGCATACCTTGGCACAATGGAGTGCATGTTGCACATGACACACTCCTGCTGGATCACCCCTAGGTAGTGTAGTCCCATGGCTCAGCCATGCCTGTGAGATCATACATCACAGTCTCCAGTCACAGGGGGCAGGGCAGCCCCACAACAACTGTCACCACTGTGTCACATTCCCAGGACATGGGGCCTGCAAACTCTGTAGCTGACAACTACACATGACCATCCACAGTAACAACATCGTCTGGATTCTGATGTGCCCACCCCAGACCCATTGGACGCATGAGAGACATGGGACAGGGCACTCTGAAGCTGAGCAACTCGCACTCTGCTGTGAATGACACCCAGCTGCTGGAACTACCTAGTTGCAGGCACCATTGTGCACGGTCAAGTCATCACATCCATACATGTCACAGAGGTATTGTCTCACATGGGTACATCTCAGATTGCATGCTGACCCCAAACCCATGTACACACCAGTGGGCCTGACAACGGTGCCACAGCACAATGACACAGGGGCAGACACCTGAGGGAACTGGTCACCTGGCACAAAGTGCCAACCGAGACACGGGAGTGGGAGTACAGACTGTAGCATGCCCTGGACTAGCCATGACTGTCCTGCTCCACGTGGAACAGGTGATAGCCATGGACAGTAGGCAGGTGGCTGTGCATGTGTGACACACTTGAGGTACATGCTCCAGAGGCCCCAACAGTTTACCCAACCAGCAGCATGGGTGTGTGCCGAATGCCCCAGGCACATGTGGTGAGCCCGAGCTGTCAATTGGCCACATGACAGGAGTACATGCAGATAAATACCAGGACCCTGGCATGTACTGTACAATGGTCCCACCCTTGAAGCACAACACTGAGTCCCCTGAAGCAATGCTGGCCCACATCCCATGCACCTTCACATGTAAGGGCACAGTTTCCACGTGACACTATGCCCAGACAGAAAAAGCAACACCTGGCAAACAGATGAGAAGGGGGCAAGTCACCAGAGAGGGACATGGGTCCTGGATCAACTGAACAATGTACTGTTGAGGTGTTACCAGGCCAGAGGGGGCACATAGCATGTCAGACACAGCACACAGTGCAGTCATGTACTCACCCCCTCCTTGCTGCTGTCTGGACTACAGCTGCCCATCCAGGTCCGGGAAGACCACCGCCAGGATCCGGAGCATGTGGGGGTCAGGGTCCGGTGTCCGCCCCTCCTGCGTGGAGGCGACAGCTTCAGCTGGACCCGTGCGATCCTCCGGGTCCAGCCCCGAAGGTCCTGCCACCTCTTTTGGCAGTTGCGGATCCTGCGCCTGTAGACCCCCACGGATCTCACCGCCCGGACGATGCTCATCCAGATCTCATGCTTCTTCTGGGCAGCAACCTGTGAGGATGACAAAGTGCAGAGGACATTACTACACTGGCAACATATTAGTGCAACACACAGGCAGTCACACATGTGGGCATCAGCAAGGCTAATGAGGTACACAGGTGGTGCAACTATGGTTGAGGGACCGGTGTCCAGCACTCACAACTTTGAGACATGGCCTGGGAAGGGAACCTAGTGACAATCCACCTTGCACTGCACTGCAACTGTGCAGTACATGTGGGTGCCCCATTTGTGGCAAGAGCAGTAGTCAGTGGGCAACCAAGCCACTGGTGTACACACTAATGCTGCTGCTGGTCAGACCAGTAGCACAATTAGCAAAGCAGTGGACAGCACACTCACCTGCTCCCCTGGTTTCCCATAGAGCTTGGTGTACTGCGGCAGGAGCCCATCCAGCAGGGCCTGGTTCTCCTCCTCACTGAAGGCTGGGGCCCTCTCCACAGTACGTGCCATCATTGAAGCCAGAGGAAGCAGAGACAGCAGCAGTGATGAACTTGATGTGCTCCAGTAGCATGTGGTGCAGGCAAGTGGGTTCTCTGGGGGCCAGGCAGCCTTATATCTGTGCTGTGGAGGCATGTCTGCCCTGGGGTACAAAGGGATAGGTCCAAAAAGCTTGCATCCTATGAATTTGGCCAATCCATGGGATAGCACGACTCGTACACGCCTTCAGCATCATTTAAAACATCACCTCCATGACACACTGGCAATTGCAACAATGTTGTACGACTCCAACTGAATTTCCTGCACACGCCTCGTTCAAATCCGCGTCCATCACCATGACAGCTCATGGCCAATGAGGGTGCAGGGCCCGGCAAATGACTGTACTACGCGGATTTTGAATGGCAACACACACCCGTCTCCATCAGATTCAATGGGCAAGACGTGCGCGCGGCTCGGTCCATACACGACCCACGCGTGCGTCGCCATTGTATTGTATGGCCCAGACATGCGCGCGGCTCGGTCCATACACGACCGACGCGTCACACGCGTCCGTCGCCATTGTATTGTATGGCCCAGACGTGCGCACGGCTCGGTCCATACACGACCGACGCGTCACACGCGTCCGTCGCCATTGTATTGTATGGCCCAGACGTGCGCACGGCTCGGTCCAAACAAGTTATTTTGGTTTTGGGGACATTGAACGTGTCGGTCAGCCTTGCTGTCAATTCCTGACATATGCCATCCTCTGTCACTAGCTAGGGACTATGGGGCACACCAATGGCACCACTGCCTGTGCCACAGTGTGTCCCCAGTCATGTATGGCTGCCTCTTATGTGTGTGTCTGGGGGCACAGGATGTGTTTGGTCATGTGCCACTTGTTGACAAGCACTCCCAGGCTGGACCCGGATGTGGGTGGACACATACATGTGTGGTGTGCCCATTGCCACAGGGGGTGCAGCAATGCAGTACAGGACATTGGCAATGGACACAGTCCCAGCCAGGATGTGCGTGTGTGTCGTGTCACATGTACCCTGTCTCATCAGTGTTAGTGGCTTCAAAGCAGGGTGAACCAGTGTCGACATTGTGATGTCCATACACTATCTGTGTGCATGTGGTGTGATCTGTCAGTGATCCAATGTGAGCTGATCCACACATCACATTGGTTTGTACATGCACAGTGTTGTTGTGTGGGGGTGGCACAGACACCTACATATGTCCTCTTGTGGCGACAGGGCACATGGACTGTGGCTAACATGCTTGTTGTGTGTAATGTCAACGATACGTCACATCATGCCTGTGTAACTGTCAGTCAGGGAGCTGTGATGTGGAGAAAATATCTGTCCTCACTAGTCACTGTGGGCTTTGTGTGGTAGGTGGCAACAGGGCAGATGTACTGTGCTAGGGCCCATTGCTTTGTCATGGCACAACAGGGGCCCTGTCATGTGCACATCTTGGGCTTCAATGTGCGTTGATGCCATGTATGGGACATTATGTCTGCAACCTGTGGCAACCACCTCAGCTCATTGTGTTATGTGTTTGTTTATGATGGGCTGTGTTGCTGTGGCTTTGTGACATTGCTGGAGGGTGTGCCTTCATTCTTTGTTTCTGTCTGTACTGCAGGGCCCCAAATGTACCTAGGCCATTCCCGGACCTGGCAACGATGGTGGAACGTGAGTCCATTAGAAAGTACCGTTTCACCAGGGCAGTGATTGAGGAGTTGGCAGGGCAGTTGGGCCCACACCTGCAACCTGGCCGGCCATACCCGACGGCACTGACCCCCAAGGTGAAGGTGATGGCAGCCCTTCATTTCTTTGCGACGGGTACCTTCCAGTACACTGTGTCTTCTGGTGGAGGGATGTCACAGACAATGTTCAGTCGGGTGCTTCGGGATGTGTTGGAGGCCATGTTACATTTCCTGGACCTGTACATCTATTTCCCCACACCCCAACGACTTGCAGACATAAAGGGTGACTTCTATGCCCTGGGGAGGATGCCAAATGTCATTGGCTCCATTGACGGGACACATGTGGCTTTGGTGCCACCACAGGCACATGAGCTGCCATACAGGAACCGCAAGCATTTCCACTCCATCAATGCTCTGGTGGTTTGTTTGGCGGACATGACAATCTCCCATGTGTGTGCCCGTTTCCCTGGGTCTGCGCATGATGCCTATGTGATGAGGAGTAGTCGTGTCCCTAGACTGATGTCACGGATGCAGAATCTACGTGCCTGGCTTGTTGGTGTGTACTGACTTTTCCTCACTGTGTGTGCCTGCCAATTGTTTGCTACCTGTTTTTCTCCAACTCCTCTAATGTGCATGTGTCTGTATGTAGGTGACTCTGGATATCCCAACATGCCATGGTTGCTGACACCCCTGAGGAACCCTGTGACACCAGCCGAGATGCGCTACAACCAGGCACATGGTCGTACCAGGAGGGTGATAGAGCGGACATTTGGACTCCTGAAGAGCCGCTTCAGGTGTTTAGACAAGACAGGAGGTGCCCTCCCGTATGCCCCTGCTAAGGTGTGCCGGATCCTCATCGTAGCATGCATGCTGCACAATCTGGCAGTGCGAAGGGAGGTGGCCCTCATCCAGGATGACAATGACCAACACCCGCCACCTGTGGAGGATCCTGGCCTGGGCCAGGATGCCAGTAGCGATGATGAGGCTGCGGATGATGTCCGCACACAGCTCATCAACAACTTCTTCTCCTGAATGTGAGTATACAGTGATGTGTTGTAAATGTGTTGTGTGTGCATGTTTTGTGTGTGTGGTGCACCTTGCGTGTGGCTGTGTGCTACTTGTGTGGATGCCTGCAGTGATGTGTCCATCCAGTTTACCTGTACTCACCACCAGTTGTGTGATGATTAGTATTTTGGGGTGGTGTAGTCTGTGATTTGTGTTTGCCATGTGTGTTGCAGTTGTATGGCGTCATGCAGTGTTAACAATTGTGTTTCTGTCTGTCCTTCACAGGGTACTGTGGCTGTTGTTTGGTGTACAGAGACCCCTGATGCCCATGCTCCACTGCCAGGATGGAGTCGTTAGTGTCCCGACGAGTGATGTGCCAGGCACCCCA
This sequence comes from Calotriton arnoldi, assembly GCA_963921515.1. Classification (NCBI taxonomy): domain Eukaryota; kingdom Metazoa; phylum Chordata; class Amphibia; order Caudata; family Salamandridae; genus Calotriton; species Calotriton arnoldi. Next base: position 1,961,110 of record CAWUFW010001411.1, on the reverse strand, counting down.
GGACTTCCGTAGTTATCCACTTGGTGACCGTGTGCCCACTGTCAGGTGTTGCTAGCTTGCATGTGTGTAATAAGGGACATGTGGCAATTGCCTGACAATAAACTGTGCTGCACCTTCTGATGTGTGTTGCTTGTGCCTACACATCAGACTGACATTGACGTACTGCACTTGTGGGCCTGTCACCACTGACTCAGGTTGGGTGTGTAGTTTGTGCATACCACAGGCTTGCTTGTCAACATTGATGTTGGCAATGAATTGGTTGGACGTGGTGAGCATGTGTAAAGTAGACCTGGTGGTGTGTCTCCCACATATGTGGCACATTGGCCTGACTGACATGACAGTGTACTCATCACAGTACAGGTTTGCATGCACAGTGTTCTTCAGCACATCCAGATGTACATGCCACTGGCAACCTCTCAATAACCACAGAGTCACGTCTTGTGTTTAGGTGAATTTATTGGCACAGAAGTGGGGATGGTGCTCAGTATTGGGAGTGTTGTCAGTTGGCTTTAGAATCCAAAGTTCACAGATAACAAGTTAGGAGTGTTGGTAGATGAAATGTCTAGAGTACAGTCCACAGTCGTTAAGCACATTGTTCCAACTCAGACCCTCCATGTCATGTGGGGAGTACGATGTCGTACAACAAGGTGAACGGTTTGCACACAAAGGTCACTGTCCAGAACAGGTGTTGGTTTCCTGGGGGATGTGCATGGGCATCTTCGTCTCACTTGTTCCTCACCGGACGACCCCTCTTCTTCTTCTCAGGGGAGCCTCACCTGCAGGCTGCTGCTGTGCACGGGGGCCTCCACCAGACCCCCTCACTCTCTGTGGCGGTGGCAGATGTTGTTGCCCGAGATGTAGTCGTCGCACAGGGAGGTGGGCTCAAGTTGGTGCTGATCTGGCGGAGGCAGGTCAACATTTCCCGGTGCACCACTGCTATATCTTCCATGGTATCCCACTTAGACTCCATATTTGACAGGTGTGTTTCAACACGGGACATGTGGGAGTCCAAGCGGGCATGGTGGGCAGCCTGCTGTTCTTTGATGTCCGTGAGGATCCCCACTACCTGGCTGAACCCTCCGGTGCTCTCCTGGTACGCATCCATGATGCGTTCCAGGTGGGTGTCATCCTGCAGCCCCGCACCCTCAGTGGAGCCTCTGCTCGGCCTCCCACCCCTCCCACCACCCCTCGCCACACGGCCAGCACCTGTGGTGTCCCGCACAGGTGTCACAGGGGGATCTTGGATGTTGTTGCTGTTGTCAGGTGCCCTGGTGCCCTGTGACCCTGTGCCGTCTGATGGTTCGGTAGGTCTGTCCGTGTTGGCAGGGGTGGCTTGCGGTGTATCAGCAGTTGCAGGGGTGGTTGCAAGGGGGGCAGGTGAATGTTGCCGAGGGGCTGCATGAGGGCCGAGACCGGAGGGGCCAGCTTGGGTGTCGTCCGACGAGCAGTGAGACTGTGCGCCACCGGAGCCAGGTGGGTCCACCGGAGCCTGGGACTGGGACTCTTCCTCGTCTGTGGTTGAGTCCACATCTGCCCCTGTGTTTGGAAGGAAGACACAATGTTAGTGATGTATTCATGGACATCAATGGTTCATACACATGACATTGGCCACTGTGGTTGGTGTTGCATGCCTGTCCATTGCATCATCCTACTTTGTCACTGACGGAGATTTCCATTAGTGTGGTGCATTCACCTGACACCCTGAGGCACTTTGGTTGTCATGTCTAGCTGTCTGCCTGCCTGGCATCTTAATTGCACGCTGGACTGTACTGTGCCATTCCTACACTGGTGCTGACACATGCCTGACACAGGTGTTTCATCCCTGTCAACATTTGTGCTTTGACGCTGGCATCCTTGCAAAGGCACCTAGTTTGGGATCTCTGTTTGGGGCATGTGTAATGCCAGTTTGTGTCAGTCAATGTGCATCACATTAGTGTGTCTGCTCAACCTGGTCACAGTCCAGCATGCCCGGGTTGTCCTGATGTTCTCTTCTGTGTTGTCTGTGTCCCCAGTCCACATCCCATTTCACACAGGTGATGGTGTCACTGTTGCTAATGGAGTTGTGTCTGAGTTTTGTGGTTGCACACATGCTTTGTGATGTCAATGTCCTCCATGGTGGTATGGACTGTTCGCTGCGGCTGTCTTTCTTTACTAGAGTCGTGACCAGAGGTGTGTGTTCGGTTGCTTCAGCTGTGAGTTGCATGCCTGCTCCAGTGCAGCCCATGTTAGTCCTTGTGTCCACAGTGTCCATGTCAGTGAGTGCTGTGTGGTGTGGATGATGCCTACAATACTGGACAATGTCTGCGTATCATGTGGCTGACAACGGGGTTTGAGTGTATGTCAGCATGCTACAGTGTGAGGGATGTTGGTGGGTCCATTGTAGTCAGTCAGGTGTCCCCTGTCACTGCTGTGTCTGTGAGTTGCTGTGAGTTTGGATCTCTGTGGTATGTCTGCATTTCTGCACTTGTCAACTACAATCCGCGCCTACCCGTCCAGGCCAGAGGGGGTCCCTGGGACACTGCATCCCCGGAAGTTGAGTGCAAAGGTACATTTGCAATAGCTGGCAGTGTGACTGTGATTGAGTTGGTCGATGCGTGTGTGTGACTAGCAGCCTACTCATACATTGTATCCATGTGTCAGCCATCTTGCCCTGCTCTTTGGTTTGGCAGTGTGTGTTCCCAGGGCTGCTGTTAGTTTTTGCTGGGAAGATGTGATTTGCAGCTGCCTCAATGGTTTTCAGTGTCATTGCAGTGCCTCCTCCTCCCCCAGGGGCCAGGCAATTCACACAGAGACATGCTTCAACGTCGGTGAGTGTGGGTTGATGTTGAGGTTGTGAGTCAGTGGTGTAGTGGTGGTTGTACACAAGTAGCAACAGTCCCTGTACGTCACACAGCAGTAGCCAGTATGGTGGGTCTTGGGTGTTGTTTGCATGAAGTGTGGGTAAATGCCTTCTCCCAGGTGAGTTGTGTGGAGTTTGTGTTGAGGGGTGTGTGACAGCACATGGTGGTGGGCATGGTCAGAGCTGGCAGTGTTTCTCCCTCCATGGCCAGATGGGCCACTATTGTGTATGCTTCCCTTGCAGGGAGTGGCAGTTGACTTTCAGGATGTCAGGCATCAGGGTCCTGCATTTGGTATGTGCACATAGCCCATCAGGGCCTTGTGCTCCCCACAGCAGGACCCAGTGTCAGCCATCTTGAGGGTACATTTCCACTGCCTGTGAGGTGTGCATGGTTAGAAGTGGTGTTGTTGGTCCATTTGTGAGGGGGACTATTGGCTGTGACTGCAACTCCCATCATGCTTTTGGCTACACTGACTTCCCCAACATCCCCGAGCTTCCTTCCTGTGGGTCAGGTTCCCTGTGAGGTGGTGTGACAGTGGTGGCAGACTGTGTGGCAGTGTCTGTTGGGGTTTTGTGGCACTGAGTTGCTCTGATTTTTGCTAGGTTTGTACACGTGATGACATAGTTCAATGTTGGTATGAGATAGCAGGTGTTGTGTTGCTGTGCCAGGCATATGGCTGTAGGGATGACTTTGTTTGTGTTACTGTGGCTTTGTTGACGGAAGTTGTTTTGCCTGTCCCCTTGACGGTGACATGTGTACATGGCCCCACAATCTTGAGTCTCTTATTTGTGTACTCACCAGGCTCTGGGATGTCAGTCAGACCATGTATGCTCTCCGGTGGTAAGATGGCCTGCACCTTCTCCTCCCAGGACCGGAAGTAAACGGGTTTGGCAGGAGGGCCGCTGCCGGTGTGCTTGCTGAGCTGATGGTCCTTCTCCAGCAGCTTCTTGACCCTCCTGCGCACGTCATACCACCTGTTCTGGCAGTCGTCCTTTGTGCGCAAACAAGGTGCTTGTGCGTTCACCTTGTTGACGATTCTCTCCCACATCTTGGCCTTCTGGGACATGGGGGTCTTCTGTACCAATGTGCCAAACAAATGTGGCTCTACTCTGATGATTTCATCTACCAACACTGTCAACTCACTATCTGTGAACTTTGGATTCTTCTTGGGGGGCATGGTGGTGGGGGTGGTGGCTTGGTGGTGAGGGGGGGTGGATGGGGGAGTTGTGGTTGTGGTGTTGGGGGTGGTGGTGGTGGTGGTAGTGGTGAGGGGGGGTGGATGGGGGAGTTGTGGTTGTGGTGGGGGGAGGTGGGGGGTTGGTGGTGGTAGTGGTGAGGGGTGGTGGATGGGGGGTTGGGGTACTGGTGTTGGGGGTGTGTGGTAGTGGTGAGGGGTGAGTGGATGGGGGGTTTGGGGTAGTGGGGGGTGGTGTTGGTGGTGAGGGTGGGGTGGATGGGGGGTTTGGGGTCGTGGTGGGGTGGTGGTGGTGGTGATTGGTGTGTGTGTGTGTGAGGGTGCAAGTGAGGTTTGTGGGTGTGGGTGTGTGAATGCTGTTGGTGAGATTGCAATGGTGTGTGTCAGCAGAGTTGTGTGTGTGGAGGTTCTCAGGAAATGGCAATGGCTCATGGGAGTGATTGGTGGCCTTTAAATATGTTGAGTTGTGGGTGTGTCTCTCTTAATTGATTATAATTTTTTTTATATATTTCCATTGTCAGTGCTTGTTTGGTCCTTTTTTTGTGTTTGGTCAGCTGTTGTTTGTGTGTGTGTACGAGATGTTCTTCTGACCGTGCCGGACGCTGCTGGTGAGTCGTACAGGCTTCTCCGAGCCTTTCACGCTGTTGTTATGCTGTGTTGTGTATGTCGTGTGCGACTCGGTCAATGGGCGTTCGACTCGGTCGTGGGCGTTCGTTTCGCTCGCGGGAGTTCGAGTCGGTCGCGGGCGGAGTCCGTTGGTTTGAGTGTTTGTATCGTGTGCGTGTCGGTCGTGCGGCTTGTGCTCCATGCGAGTCGTTCGTGTTTCCGCGTCTGGCATCGTACTTTGCAACTCGTACGTCACGGGTACGTGTCGCTCGGCTCCGTTCCGGGTACGTGTCGGACGGTACTGCTCGAGGGCTTTTTCCGGCCAGAAGCCATTTTTCCGTACGGCTCGGTCGTCCGGTTCATGTTCGGCTGAGTCGGTTGGTATTCACAGGCTTTCCATCGTACTGCGCGGGTCGTACGGCGGCGAGACGTGTCGGTCGGTACTTTCTCCCGGGACGTGTCAGTCGGTTCACTTTACAAACGGAATCGGAATCAACCCCTAAGCGTTATCCTTCAGTCTATATATAGGGCCCCAGATACGTCTACCACGTTGCCTGCCCTTTTTCCCCTTTCTTTCGTATATATTTTTTTCCAAATTAAAGGTAGATAGCAATCTGTTAAGCCACTGTTGAAGCACTGGAGGATCTCTATCAAGCCAGGCTGTTGCTATACAAATTCTCAACACCGACATTGCAACAAACATAAAACTCCCATTCGTATTGAGCCTATCCCCACTTATAACTCCCAGCAAAATCAACGATGGCGTCAGGGAGACATTGATACCCAAATGGATACCCAAAAACTCTGAAATATCATTCCTTAATTTTTGCAGCTGGGGACAGGTTGCAAACATATGTACAATCTCAGCTTCTAGACTATTACACCGTGGACATCTAATTCCTGATTGTCCCCCCCACTGCGCAATCCTTGCCGGTGTGTGATACAAAGAGAATACAGTCTTGTAATGCTGAGCTTGTAAGGCGGCTGAGCATAGTAGTGTTTGACCCATTTCTAGAGAGTCCATTACCATGGATTGCTCTATATCAAGTTTAACTGCCCATTTTCCACCATGTTTCTCAAGATCATCCGATTTCAGGGAAGATAGCTCCGTGTATAACCTCCGTATAGTGCAGTCTTCCCCTGCCCTAATGATATCAATAATTTTATTATCCTTAAATTCAGCACTCCCCCTGTCTTACTACTAAAAAATCTACGAATTTGTAGGTACTTAAAAAAATTGCTGCGACCTATATCGTAGGTCTTCTGTAAATCGGTAAATTGTGCTATACCACTAGGTCCCATTAGATCCCCCACCCTCTGTATCCCCGATCTTTCCCACTCTGCCATCGTTGAGTCTGCAAATATTTCCCCTGGTAATGTCGGGTTTTTATATAATCTCGTGTAGGCATTCAGACGGCCCAGACCAATTTTTTTACGGAATATTCCCCAAATTTTATATGCTGCTTGTAGTGTCTTGAAACGTGTTCTTTTGAAATAATTTGGGTCAGTAAATTTCACCAAACAGCTCTGAGCATTTTCTCCAATAAGATATGTATACAGATTCATTGAGCCGTCCCCAGGCCCTTCCGCTATGCCCTCTCCTCCCAGTAATCCCCGCATGTGTTGGAAAGCAGTGGCCCAGTAATATAGTTTAAAATCCGGAATGGCCCAACCACCTCGTTCCCTGGGTAGTGACATGAACCTTGCTGCCCTTCTAGTTTTCCCGTGAGCCCAAATAAATTTGTTCACTAAGTTCTCTAATGCACTAAACCACTTTTTCTCGACCTCTAGTGGGATACCCCTGAATAGATAAAGAATTTTTGGGAGAAAAACCATTTTTACAACATTACATCGCCCTACTAATGATAAATGGAGATTGTGTACCCTATCAAAGTCTTTCCTGGCTTTGTTGATTATTGGTGTCATATTTTTCTCCACTATGTTCCCCAGATCAGCTGTAATTTCTATCCCTAAATACACCGCAGAGTCAGTAACTCGAGTATCTGCACAAACTGCCACCGTGTTCTTAACTATTTGGGTTTTTTGTTTGTTCAGAGCGTAACCTGACACCCGACCGAAATTCTGCGCTTCTGTCTCCATTGCTCTCAAAGCCATAACCGGGTTTGGGGTGACTAACGCGATGTCGTCTGCGTATGCTAAGGTTTTACATTCAAGTGCATGAAATCTCATAGGGGGAATGTACTCGTTTGCCTCCATCTTCCGAATAAGAGGATCAATATAAATTGCGAAGAGCAATGGAGAGCAAGGGCAACCCTGTCGGGTGCCACGCCTAATATCTAATAAGGCCGTATATCCTCCATTAATCTTCAGTCGAGCTGATGGAGAGTCATACATAACCTGTACCGCTCTTATAAACCCCTCCCCTAAACCATACCGTCTCATAGCAGCCCAGAGGTAGCCCCAGGAGACCCGATCAAAGGCCTTTTCTGCATCTATAAATAGCACCGCCATGGGGTCTCCTGAGGCTGCCGCGGCATCGAAGAGCGTTATAACCTGACGGATATGTTGTATCGTCCCCCGCCCGGGAATAAAACCGTGTTGAGTCGGACTAACCATTCTGGAAGCTATCTTTCCTAACCTAGAAGCTAGAATCTTAGAAAAGATCTTTGCGTCCCCATTCATCAGTGTGATGGGTCTATAAGACCCGGGCTGCCTAGGGGGTTTCCCCTTTTAAGAAAGACCACAATGTCTGCCCCCGCCCAAGAATTTGGAGCCCGGCCCCCGGTCTGTACTTGCTTAATCATCTCAATAAGTTGAGACCCTATGGCGTCAATAAAGACCTTATAAAATTCTAAGGGTATTTGATCGGGGCCAGCCGCTTTGCCCGATGGAAGACTAAATAAAGCCTCAGAGATCTCCTCCGACGTAAATAGGGCATCTAATGCCTCTCTGTCAATTACATCCACCGGATCTATGATAATCTCGTCTAAATAACTTTGAATATCCAAGGGGTCCTTATCCTGATCTTCATAGTACAATTTGCTGTAGTAACTCCTAAAGGCCTCCTGGATCCCCACTGTATCATTAATCAGTTCCCCATTTCCATCTTCAATCTCCCTGATCTCTGCATCTGCCTCCTTTTGCCTTATACGTATCGCCAAGGTGTGCCCTACCCTTTCGCTGAATTCGTGACACTGCTCCCTTTTAACCAGAAAGGTCGTGGCCGCTTTGGCTGCCAATCGGTCCTGTGCTTCTGCTTTAGCGAGGGCCAATCTAAGTAAAATACCATCTAGGTCTACCCCAAAGGTAATTGCCTGGCAAAGCTCCTCCTCTACCTCTCTTACTTTATTACTTTTTATAGAATCCAGCAATCGGTCTTGTTTCTGTCGATGCAGACAATAACTTAAAGTTTCCCCTCTTACTCCTGCTTTAAAGGTATCCCATACTATCCCCACACTGGCGGTACCACTATTGATCTCCCAAAATTCAATCATCCAGTCTCTCATATATTTTATATATGTGTTGTCCTTCAAAAGTCCCCTCTCAAATGTCCAACATCTCACAGGCCTTCCCAACCCAGCCATATCTAATGTTAAAACTAAAGGGCTGTGATCTGACATTACCCTGGGAAGTTTTTCTATCCTGCATCGAGAAACTAAAAACTTAGAAGCAAGAAAGTAGTCCAACCTGACTACTAATTTATGTGGGGCTGAATAAAATGTACTACCGGGATCATCCGGCTTCAATGTATCCCAAATATCAACCAATGCATTATTGCGTACCAGGCTAGAGAGTGCTCTAAATACTTTTTCTTCCGGCCCTGATACCTATCTCCTCCTTTATCCCACAATCCTCCCAAGCCGTTAATGTTAAAGTCACCACACATGATAACCAAGGGAGACCAGGAGGCCAGCTCTGTATCCAGGAACTCAAAGATATCAGGGTCGTCTTCCGTGGACCCATATATCGAACATATAGTAAAAATCTCAGCCGGCATCCCACACTCTACTAATACCCATCTGCCCCATTTATCCTCAAGTTTCCGTCTTACTGTTATATCCTTTCTTTTCGTCAGGATAGCCACCCCACGGGTTTTGGTCCCCTGCCTAGTACATGCCAAAAGACGAAAACCTAGTTGCTCCAGGAGCCTGCCTTTCATCCCCTCTATGTGTGTTTCTTGCACACATAGAATGTCAAGCCGCATTGTTCGTAACATTAATGCGACTCGTTGTCTCTTACCTGGATCATTCAGTCCATTCACATTCATTGTAGCTATTCTCAACTCCATTTATCCGGTTTGGGAATGAGACCCCATACAGTACCCTCTCCGATCATCTTGCCGACTCTTTCTCCCAATTTTGCAAATTCCATCCTCTTGTATCCATTACACTGTTCCTTGTATCCCCTAACCATTCTGCTGTGCTGTGTTAGACCCCCCCACCCTGACTGTCCCTACCACTCCCCCCTGCCCAAACCCCAGACCCACCCCCCACCCCCACCCTTCTTGTTGGCAAATAGGTCACGAATGACCTATGTGTGGCAGCAGAGATCCGAAGAGGGCAGCGCAGCCGCCGCCTTCCCTGCCTTTTCATATGTCATATTGCACATACTATTCATTTATCATAATACTAATCCATATATAGGCCATATCTATAATTTAAAACGATCCTAGCCTACCTATTTCTTATCAGACATTGCTCTAACAAAACAACCATAATACCCATTCGAGAGTGATCAGGACATGTATTAGTGTTAGAGCGCCAGTCAGTGTAAATTAACCTAAACTACCTTACATACCCCCCACCGTTAGAACCACAATTCACACCAACCGTAAAAGGAAGAATACCACCCAAAATTAACACCCCCTTTGTGGCAACATTATTAGGAAGTCAGTTTCAAATATTTGATAACAGCTCAAGAAGTGCCATCTGCTCCTTTCTTAGGTAAAAGTTCCGTTAGATAGATTTGCGCTTTGATCTCAGAGAAGAACATGCGGACTTGGCCGTTGGTGATAACCTTTAGGCGGGCAGGGTATAGCAGATAAGCCTCACTTTTTGCCTCCTGAAACGATCTTATCATTTGCCTAAGACGCCACCTCCGCTCAACAGTGGCGTGGCAAAAATCGGGGCGGGCAAAGAATGTATTCCCATCAAACGTGCGTTTGGCCTCTGGCTTCGCCTTATCCATAATAGCTTGCCTAAGGAGGTAATTACCAATATACACAAGCATAGCCCTTGGGTACCCCCCTGAACCTCTGCCCCTCTTCTCTTTTGGGTCAGTGGGAACCGATGTGCTCGCTGGACCTCCGCATCCCAATTCCACTCTGCAAGATCCGGAAATGCCCCTTCAAAAGGGCAACCACAAATGTTCTTGCATCCCTCCCCTCAACGTTTTCGACCAAGCCCAAAAGTCTAACATTATTTCTTCTCTGTCTATTTTCAAAGTCCTCAATCTTCCATAGCAGGTCTTCGGAGATCTTTTCTTGTGTATTCTTGAAAGTCTGCCATTCATTGGCCTGATCCTCCAGCCTCCCAGTCCGATCCTCCACCTGGGTAACCCTGCTCTCTAGGCCTTCGTAGAGTTTATTTATTTTCCGGAGTGAGCCTTGCAGTTTCTTTGTCGCCATTTGCGCCCTGCGAGAACTCTGATCTAACTTCTCCCTGCATTTGCTTTAATGTAGTGTATATCAGTTCTATCGTAGGAGCTGACGTAGGGCTAGTGGCAGGAGCTGTAGTGATTGCCTTCAGACCGGTATCCTCGTTAGAGTTAGGGTTGGGTGTCGTACCATCTTCAGGATATAGTTGGGAGGAGGCTGAATAATCCCAGGTGAGTCTATGAGCTGCTGCTGCACCCTCGGGGGCCGTCGGACTACCTTTACCTTTGGACTTTGTTCTTAACCTGACTCTTGCCACTGTTGCCCTTGATGCCCTTGATGCATTCTGCCCTGAGGACGTCTCTCCCGAATCTGTATCATCCGTAAAATTGTCTTCGCTTGTGTGAGGGATATCAGAGTCATCATTTAAAGAGAAAAAACACTCTCCATCTGGCGAACCGGTAGTCTTTTTCACCTCTCCACCCCCCGTGTACCTAACTTGGATTTGTTCATAACCGCTCGATTGACCAATACATGAGCCAGTGTCTATTATTTCACTTTGATGACTCGCAGCAGGCCCAGCAAATTCAAGAACGCGGGGAGAAGGGATAGATTTAATTATCGTTTTCGCTTCATCGCTACCGGTCTGTGTCGTTACCTGTGGGAATCGCTGTGCACCACTGTCAGGCAAGATCGTAATCTCTTCATTCGGCTTCTCACCCCTGCAGGCTGGCCCAGGGAGTGCTTGCACCGTTACCACATTCGCCGTCAGTGTGAGAGCAGCTGAGCGGCTCTGTCAGCGGCTCTGTCAACGCGTCCTCCGTTATTGCCGTAGCTGGTGCCTGACTTCCCTCCAGCAGCGTTAAGGTTTCACCGGTAAGGCTCGCGGCGTGTGTGAAGTGCTCTGCCAGTGTTGGTTGTCTCAGAGAGATACTAGTCCGAGCATTGTTAGCGGGGCCGAGGTCACCGCTGTTTCGCTGCGAGGCATTCAACCCGGCTTCCACTAGCTTCTGCGGTGCACGCCGCTGCTGCTGGCCGATGCCACGTCCCGATGCGGATCCCTGCAGTTTCAATGGCTCCCTGGGGTTATCTTTCAGATCCTTCTGACTTTTGGGATCCTTCTGCTTACATCCTGATCGCAAGCGCTACAATGTGGTGTTTAAGCGCTATCAGCTGCTTGCCGTTTCCGATGCTTCTGTGGTTTATGTGTGATGATCGGGTGATGCAGACAGCGCTCCTGCGCCTCTGTATTTCCCCCCAGCTCGGGGTGCGTGGTGGATCTTGCTGTTGTTTGAGATCGCCTGATACTTGCCAATCCGCCAACAGTATGGTCAAATGTACCGGATATGTGCAGAATAACATGACCATCCGCGTTATCTGTTCATTTTAGCTCTCCAGGGAAGGGGAGCTCAAGGCTGCAACTGCCACTACAAACTCTCGGCGGCCATCTTTGCCCAAAATTTTTGTGGCCTGGCTTTTTACAGTCAAAGCAATAAGGTTTCTTTTCAGGGGAGGAAGGAGTTTGGGACCCACCCCCAGAAGAGGACTTTTGGGGTCCTGTAGTGGACTTGTCTTTTGACTTATCCCCACCTTTCTCTTGGGTCTTGGAAGAATATTTCTTCTGGTCACCACCCTGGTTCTTTGGCTTCACCCTGGTTCTGACCCAGATACAGAGGTCCTTACAGAAGTTCCTGAATGATTAGACTCCACAGAGGGAGTTCTGGATCTTCTAGGCAAACTGTGTACTCTTCCTGGTGGAGTAAAGAGAGGTCCACTGGGGCCTTCTCCCCCACCTGAAGGAAGAGTTGAATTTTCCAGCTTAAGATCATCTTGATCCTCCTGGCCAGGGTTTGAGTCCAGATCAAAGAAGTGTTCACTTCCTGCTCTTTCCTCATCTCCTGTCCCACCCACTCTTTCTACTTCATCAGACCCTGGGGTCTTTCTGAGGTCATCCAAGAGCAACATCTCTATTAGACGTTGGGTGCTTGCACTTCTCCCTGTCCTCAGCTTCCTAGATGTACACATATTTCTCAATTCTTAGAATGTGAGATGGTCATACCTAGTTGGCAGAAAGTCACTGGCTTCTCCTCTAGAAGACATACTAGTGTTATGTGGTGTAGGCACCCACCTAACCTAGTGGAGACTAAACTCTCTTGAGTTGGAGAAAGGGTGTGCTAGACCCTTGACTTACCCAACTCCAAGTTCAGTAGAACTTAGGGGCATATTAGCAAGGAGTTGCGATATTTATCGCAAAACGCGCTTAGCGCGTTTTTTGTTAACGCCGCCTATCGCTGGAAATTATCGCTGAGATAACACCCTATTAGTAAGGTTTATCTCCATAGCGATAATATTTACAGCGATAGCGGCAAAATGTGAGAATATCGCTGGAAAAGCAGCGATATTCTCGCATTATCGCTAAGGTGGATTCAGCATTAGAATCCACCTCCTATACTTTATACAGGTAAGTCATCCTCACTAGCAGGTGATAAAATCTAGCGATAAACGTGCTTAGCGCTAATTATTTTATCGCTTCGCCTGCCTTGCTAATAGGGGGTAGTGGGATTAGCGACTGTTTTCAGTCGCTTTTAGTAAGGAACGCCTTCCTTGCATGTCATTAGCGATAATTATCGCTGACATGCAAGGCGATGGATAACGCAGCCTCTAAGGCCTGAAAGCTGTCGCTAACGCCTGTTAGCGACAGCTTGCTAATAGGGCGATAAAATTATCGCGGCTTTAGCGGCAAAAAGTGCCGCTAAAGCGGCGATAAAGCCCTTGATAATATGCCCCTTACTTTATTCTAATCTTGATGTATTATATGTACCTAATACTTTTAGTGGTTTTCAGTTAATCACTCAATGAGATTTATCTGGTAAAACAATAGCAAGCTTGAATCCCAACCGCTGCACACCAATGTGAGAAGTTGGCCTGGTATATGCTGTCCACTAATTAAAGTGGGCACCTTGCACCAGTCCAAACGACCCTTATTGATGATTAGGTCAAAGATAACCTTTATGAAAGCTATCCTAGTGGTAGCTATGGAGAGCAGCCTTCAGGCTTGATCTTGAAGGAATGTAGAGCAGCTTGTTTTACCAGAACAGAACCGCCTAAGTGACCAAATGAAAGGAGAACCACACAAGTGTTATATAAAAAATATGTATTTATTACTAAACACTCTCTACTAATCTCTATGTGAGATTAGAACATAAAGCACACAATACTTAATCAATAGAACAACAGTAAATAGCACAATACACAGCGGGCTCCAGGGGGAGACCGAACCATATACTAAGAAAGTGGTATAACAACCACGACTTCAATAGACACAGTGCCTAGAGCACGTAGAATCGCTGGGACCCCAAGGAACCATCCAAAGGAGTGACACAGGGAGCCCACGGAGGACGGGTGCAGTGTGGGAACACAGACGCGAGCTCCGTACAACTCTATGGGAAAGTCGAGGTTGGAAAATTACAGTTTAAGGACACTTCGGAGAGGACTTCAAGCAAACCCTTTGGAACATAGAAGGTACTAAGGCCAGCACCCTTGTGAGTACCGAGGTACCCGTGTTACCTGTCCCAGAGGAGCCGGGTGCATAGGGGTCAAGTGGTGTCGGAAACCCTCGTCGTTTTCAATGGCGTGATGCGAAGAAGTACTGCTGCCGGGAAGATGAAAAGTGTCCGGTGGAATCCAAGCCTGGATCTGAGGTGAGAAGAACCTGAAAGCAGAGGGGACAGAGTCTGGGTCACTTCAGGGTGACCAGGGGCTCGATAGACGAATGCCCACCGATGTCGGGTGCTTCAGGTGTGAAGATAGGATGCTTGACTCTGAAGCCACGGGGACCAGGAGACGTCGACGATGACCAAAGTCCGGAGGTGAGCTGTCCCACAAAGGATGTCGAGTGCTGAGGGGTCAGTGTCCGGATTGAACACCAGCAAGCCTTGGCAAAGGCAAACCAAGCGGGCAGAAGAAACAAGTTACGGTATGGACCAGCAAGGTCCAGGAGACTCTCCAAGCAATGGGGAGTCAGGGCACGTCTGGAGCAACCAGGGAAGCCCAAGGAAAGTCAAAGTGACCCTCGCCAGGACCCACAGGCCAACGGACCAGGGATCGCAAAGGGACCTCGAGCTGAATCGCAAAGCACCAGCCCACAGAGCACTCGTGGAGTGGAGGCCGGAGATCTTTGGTGGAAATGCTGCTCGGGGTCGGGACTACACAGAGTGCAAAGCACAGCCTCAGGGATCGCCAAAAAGCATATGCTGCTGCAAAAGTACACAGTGCACAGGGGTTCGGGTTGCACGGTCCCCACGAGGGATACTGGTCTCAGGATTGCTGAGAGAGTAGATCGACCTCAGTGACACTCTGAAACCCACCTCCTGTGTTGGAGAAAGCTTCGGAGTCCTCAGGAGCTCGGGAGATGCAAACCGGTCAGATGTGTTTAGGTGCCTGCTGCTGCAGGGGAGTAACTCCTTTACTCCAAGGGAGATTCTTCTGTCGTCCAGCGAAGTGTAGACCATCAAAGTACTTGGTTTCTGCTTGCAGAGTTTAGTCCAGGTAAAATCTAAAGTCCTGTAGTCAGGTTTCCTACTTTATACCCAAAGAAGGGGTTGGGTAACTCTGGGGACCCACCTAGGGGAGGGTCAGGACAGAGGGGTGGGTACACCCATGTCCTTTGTCCAGTTTTGCGCCAGAGCAGGAGCAAATGGCTCCTGCAACCGGTTTGAGCTGGACTATGCACAGGGACACCAAATGTGCCCCCAGTGCAGACTTTCTGGCACTCTAAGAGTGCACCCACCCAGCCCCAATACACTAAAGCCTGTCTGGGAGGTGGTCACACCTCCCTGTGACAGAAAACCTATTGTCAGGCCTCCCTCTGCTCGAGCTTGGCTAAGCAGCAGGAGGGCAGACTCGTGTCTGTGGCTGGCAGCATCCATTTTGTGATGCCCAGGTCGAGAAAGCTGGTACTGGGTAGACCGGTGACCCACAGTAGTGGTTCTACAAGGGAGAAATCATACCTCCCACACCAGTTACTGGTGTGGACGTATGATTCCAAGGTGTTTGACACCAAACACAACATGTTTCTAAGCAGCCGTTTTAAAGTTAGCATTTACCGCGAGGTTATAATGCACTTAAGTATATATGGTTGGCTGCATCACAGACAACCCGGAGACCCAGCACCCTGCCTTCAGGATTGATAAGGCCTGCCATAGGGGTGACTGATAGGTTTATATGGGCAGTGATTTAGAATAGATATAGGTAACCTATATCTAAGTAAGGGGTGCATGCACCTCCTTACACAGGTTGCAGAAGCAGACCTGTGGTGTCATTTTGAATGGCCTCTCATTGGTGGCACAATACATGCTTCAGCCCCTGGGAGGCCTCTGGGGTACCTATGCCCTGGGTACATGGTGTACCATATACTAGGGACTGATAAGGGTACCCCAGAATCCAATCTGGAGTGTACTTAAAGTATATGCACAACCAATTTAGGGAGAAAGCAGATAGACTGGGGTCCAGGATAGCAGGATCCAAGTCAGACTAGTCAAAAACCAGCAAAACACCAGGAAAAAAGTGGGGGTAACCATGCAGTCAGATTCCACCTTCCTACACAGAAACGCGCTAATTGATCCGTGTATCTGTTGCCCTTTGTCACATCATCATCTCCTGATTGATGTGCAGCACATTTTACAACTGCAATTCTTTTTGGCAACTGCAAAGCTTCCAATAATTTCTTTACAGTTTTCCCATTCCGAATTGGGGAACCTGAGGAAGTCAGGAATCCTCTTTGCATCCATAGCTGACCAAAGTCATGTACGACTCCAAATCCGTACTGACTGTCGGTGTAGATTGTTACTTTTAGGCCTTTTGCCAATTTGCATGCTCTAGGCAGAGCAATTAACTCTGCGACTTGGGCGGAGTTTACCCCCTTCAAACAGGATGCTTCTAGTGCTCCTGATAAGGTGCAGACAGCATAACCAGCACACAATTCACCCTTTTCGTTTCTCAAACATGATCCATACACAAACAGTTCACAATCTGAATCTTCCAAGGGTTCATCCTCTATATCAGGACGGGGCTTAGTACAGAGTTCTGTCACTTCCAGACAATCATGTTCCGCTTCCTCTCTCACCTCCTCACATCTTGAATTTGGTAACAGGGTTCACAGTAGTGCACCTCACCACCGTCACATTTTCAGCGCCTAGAATCACTCTTTCATATTTAGTCAGCCGACTAGAGGTCATGTGTTGAGTCAGAGTGCGGGTTAAAAGGATCTCAACAGAATGTGGTACATACACCTTTACTGGGTAACCCATCACAATTGCTTCACTTTGTTCCAGACTTACACAAGTCGTGGCTACTGCTTTTAAACAGCCTGGCAATGCTGCAGCCACTGAATCCAGGGTAACAGAAAAGTATGCCACTGGACGTTGTGCCATTCCGTGTTTCTTGGGATCAAATTAAAGAATGGGATCAGGAAAGAAAGCCAGGTGATAAGCCTTGAGTGGAGATTTTAGATTTATTTCTAATTTGCTTCCTGAAATTGTGACTCGTTTGCAGGCTTCTGAAAGTACTTGGTCCACCTCTTCCCCTTCTGTTATTTTGAATATGGCTCAATATTATGAACATCGGGACAAAGAGGAGAAAGAGAGGACGGAAAAAAAGCATAAGGATTTGAAGACGAAGGTATTGTTGCAGCAGGCATTCATGGAGAATGGTAGAGGGCGTGGTGGTCCTGCCCGACAGCTTCCACGCACTAGTAGGCAGCTGAGCACAACGCCTCTGGGGCCGAATCAGTGTGCGTATTGTAAAGAGGAGGGTCACTGAAGTAGCGAGTGTCCTGTGCTTTTGCAGAAGGTGGCGGTCCCTAGAGGACGAGGATCTCGTGGATGGGGTCATGAAGCTGGTGGGGCTGATAGGCCTCAAAATGCAGCAGCCTCACAGGGTCGTTCTGATAATAATTACTTCGACGACCCTTGTGATGGACAGTTCTACCATGATGATTATGATATGGAAGAAGTGACAGGAATGTCTTAAAGCTAGGGCAGCCAGGGACAGAGTGGGGGACCAGTTCCGATACTTGTAGACCAGCATGGTCCTCATGTAACAGCGGAACTGCAAGGTTCGACTAAGGAATTTTTGGTGGACACAGGTGCGACAAAAAGATCTGTTTCTCAAAATATGGTCCCTGTGTTGACTTTGTCTGGCCATAATAATGTTTCGGTAGGTTTTTATGGTGTACCGGTTGTAAGACCCATTTCAAGACCCCTTGAATTGACTATTGCTCCTTTCACTGTGGATTCGCCATTTTTGCTGTTGTCTAATTGTGGTGAGAACTTGATGGGTTTGGATCTGTTGAAGAAATTGCATGCTACAATTTATTGTTCCCCGGCAGGTGTCTATATGACAATGGGCCCAGACGTAGTAGGTGTTAAACAGTGTTTGTCCTAAGATGCGCCTCTTCCCATTGAGTTTGCTGATGTGCCACCCACTTTTTGGGCGCCAGGTGATACAGATGTAGGGCTGTTGCATATACCACCGGTTTCGATAAAGGTTAAGGACAATGCTATTCTGCCTCGTACTCCTCAGTATAAATTCCCACAGGCAGGAGAGTGAGCTTTATTGCAAACTATCCAGGATTTGATCAAGAAAGGAGTGGTTGAGGAGACGTCTGCCAATATTTGTAATAGTCCTATTCTTCCAATTCTTAAACGGACACCCTCAGGCTCCCATGATGATCATGAAGATGTTTATCGTTTTGTGATTGATTTGCGCGAAGTTAACAAAATTGTGGTGCCTCAGTTTCCAGTGGTCCCAGACACTACTACTCTTTTGAAGATGATTCCTTCCACTGCTAAATTCTTTTCTGTCATTGATTTGAAAAGTGCATTTTTTAGTATTCCTATTCATCCAGATAGCAGGTACTTGTTTGGGTTTACACTAGCTGGCAGAAGCTTTAGGTTCTGTTGAGCTCCTCAGGGCTATACAGAGAGTCCGAGCATTTATAGTCAGGCATTGAAAGGTCAGTTGGATTACCTTTTGCTTCCTGCAGGTAATGTATTGGTGCAGTATGTTGATGATCTCCTTATTGCTTCTGATACCGAGCAGGGTTGTAAAGATAGCACTGTTAAATTGTTGCTGCATTTGGGTCATCATGGACATAAGGTTTCTCTCTCTAAATTTCAGTATTGTCGACAGGAGGTCACCTACTTAGGTCACCTACTGTCGAAGGAGGGTAGGAGATTGACCCCGGAGCGCATCAGTACCATTGTTAAAATGCCCGTTCCACAAACTCAGAAAGATGTGCGCGCTTTCATAGGTATCACTTCCTACTGTTGGCAGTGGATACCTAATTATTCCCTACTAATCAAACCCTTGCTTGCACTAACAACGAAAGAAGTGCATGAGCCTTTGCCTTGGACGCCTGAATGTCAACAGTCTTTTGAGCAATTGAAAACTGCGCTTTGTTCGGCTCCAGTACTTGGCACCCCTATTTACCACAAATCATTTGTGTTGTATGTCCATGAGATGGCTGGTTGTGCGCTTTCTGTCCTAACACAAAACTTTGGAGATAAGCAACGCCCGTGTGCTTATTTCTCTGCTGTCCTTGATCCAGTCGCGAGAGCCCTCCCGAGCTGTCTAAGAGTGGTCGCGGCCGTGGTCACTTCGATCAGACAATCGGCTGGACTTGTACTGGATACTGACCTCACCAGTGCACGTCTTACTGGCTATGAATTGACATTGTTTGCTAAACATATCACAATCAAAAGATGTGCTACACTGAATCCAGCCACGGTACTACCCCTCCCTTCCAAGAGTGATGAAGTTGACAAACATGATTGTATCTTACGGACGGAAGAAGAGACGAAAGGATGGGTTGACTTGACTGATGTTCCCTTATCTGACCCACAAGTGGAACTATATGTCGATGGCTCTTGTTTCAAATTACCAGATGGCACTACAACGGCTGCTTATGCTATTACCACAGTGCGTAAAGTAGTAGAGACATCACGAGTCCCTTATCAGTCGGCTCAAGCTGCTGAGCTTGCTGCCCTTATATGAGCCTGCAAATTGAGTGAGGGACTGGTTGTCAATATTTATACTGACAGCCGGTATGCCTTTGGGGTCACGCATAATTTTGGGCGACTCTGGGAGAGGGTTTCTTAATTCGCATGGCACCAAAATCCAGCATGAGCACCTTATAATGAGGGTTTTGTCTGCTTTGACACTCCCTAAGAAATTGGCCATAGTGAAGTGTAGCGCCCACCGGAAAGTCACTGACGATGTAGGTAGGGGAAATGCTTTTGCAGATCAGACAGCTAAGGAAACGGCTCGGACAAAGATGAAAAGAATGTTTGTAGCAGGTACGGCTAGGTGGGTACCTGAAGTTGCCATGTTTCAAGATACGCTCGAGAATGTGAAAGAGATACAAAGTGAGGCCACAATAGAGGAATTAGCAGTGTGGCAGGTAAGTACAGCACAATTGAACGATGAGGGATGTTGGATTGATAAGTCCGGAAAGCAGAGATGGATGTTGCCCGATGCATATGTTCTTCCTGTAGTCACGATGGCCCATGGCCCAGCCCATATTAGTCC
Source organism: Calotriton arnoldi (assembly GCA_963921515.1). NCBI lineage: Eukaryota > Metazoa > Chordata > Amphibia > Caudata > Salamandridae > Calotriton > Calotriton arnoldi. The sequence goes on along the minus strand of CAWUFW010001411.1, from coordinate 1,941,327 downwards.
TAAGGGTATTTGCAAGTTGTTAGACCCTGTATGGAAGAATGACAATATTCCAAAAACAGCTGCACATTTAGTGAAGTACTGTATGGTGTGCATGATGCACAATCCTGGAAAGGGTACCTCCACACCGCCTGGTAATTTTGCACCGCCCACTTTCCCTTTTGAGGTCCTTCAGATGGATTATATAGAGTTAGAAAGATGCAATAATTTGAAGTATGTTTTGGTGGTTGTCTGTGCATTTAATAAATGGGTTTGAGGCTTATCCCACTAAGGACAATACAGCGATTACGACTGCAAAGGTACTCCTGAAGGAGTTCTTTCCTCGTTTCGGCTTGCCCCGTTTGATCCGGAGTGATAACGGAAGTCATTTTAATTCTAAAGTGATTCAATTGATTTGTTATGGTCTATGTATTAAGCAAATGTTTCATGCTGCCAATCATCCACAGTCAGCGGCTCAAACTGGCAAAAATACAGGAGACCACAGGGTTGAAATGGGCAGGGGCTTTACCGTTAGCTCTTTTGTCAACCAGAACAACAGCGCATTCTAGGACAGGATTGTCACCATACGAGGTCGTGTTTGGACGCCCGGCAAATGTCTGGGGTGTCCCGCGTCCTCGGCAGTCTTCTGATAGTGAGTACCCGTTGTTGATTGACTACCTTTGCCAGTTAAGTGAAAGTTTGCGTTTTATTCACCAACATGTCCAGGAAGCCCTGCCAGCTACACCAGAGGGGCCCGGACATGACATTCAGCCAGGAGATTATGTTTTAGTGAAAAATGTTCAGCGGAAGAAGAGTTTAGAGCCGCGATGGAAGGGACCCGAACAAGTTCTTCTAGCTACGCGCACAGCAGTCAAGGTCGCTGGCCGTAAGAACTGGATTCATGCAACACACTGTTGCAGGATTCCTCTACCCCTGCCCTACGACCAGTGGGTGAAGGATGGTATAGGGGACTCCGAGTGTGACACGGTACCTCAGTTTGTCCCCTTCAGCGACGCCAAGCTGACCTGGACGCAAACGGATGAGGAAAATGATAATGTGCTGAATGCAGCTGTTCCTCCGGAAAGAGCTATCCAGGAGCCTCTTTTCGTTGATCCTTCTGTACCTGGATCCACTAGGTACAATTTGCGCCCTCGGCTGGGGGACGGTGCACCAAAGGAGAAGTAAGATTAGTTAGGGATGGACTGCGTAAGTTAGGGTGTACTTTGCCATAGTACCAACGGTGTTAGTTTAGGGTGATGAGACATTTGTGCACTGTTTGAACATTGGACAGGATAGATCAAAGTATTCCCTTGGGGGTATATTATCCTGGTCGACGTGGGAACACAAGCTTAGGACAGAGCAAGCTCCACCGCCGGTGCTCAAGAGCGCCAATGTTTTTGATGGACAATAGGAGCCTGTACCATTGAGGCTCTGACGGACACTGGGAACTTTGTATATTTCTCTTGCTCTCATTTTGCCCCATTTCATCATTTGCTATGCATCCCTTTGGCAGGATGGTTGCTGAGGAAGAGCAGCCAGTGAATCCCCTGTTCACACTCATGTATCTTGGTCCTGAAAGAAAAAAGTTATATGTGCTGTATTTGTGGTTTTGTCGCTATTGATCTTGGGTGGGGTGTCCTGGATTTTGGAATGTGATCAGGATGCACCATCATGTACCAAGGGTAAGGTTATTCCTCAGGTTCGGCAGAAAGGAATGACCCCAAGCAATATATTTTTAGCTACATTGAAGAGGTTCTTTGGAAAAGGTACTGCTTGTTATCCTACTGAATCTGTCACTAGTCTAAGGACAGCAAATCCATTGTCAATTGTCAATTATACCTATACTCGGCCCCTGATTTCATAGAAGTGCGAGGAGTATTTGGGTTTGGCTATCCAGGTCCTTGTTTATATCATCGAAAGCCACGAGGCATGGGTTATCCGGGGTGTGACCATAGCACTAATTGAGACAATTTTTATATGGAAAAATAGAATGTTACTCTGGTGGGTTGGCATTACAAGGAGTTGACAGTTCCCCGAGAAGCTGGTTATTACCCTGCATGTTGTCCAATTGTCAATTTTACTGACCTCATCCTGTATGTTTTTTTTTTGTTCGGGGATAATCTTGCGTATGGGCACGGACTCTTTTGGTCCAAAGGACCCCAGTACCTTTGGGAGGAATTCCAGATATTCTGTCGTAGATTATGATAGACCGATTTATGCACACCCGGGGTTTTTCTTTTTGTCTAATGGAACTTACTCGAATGTCCATAACGGTACGCATGATGTGGCACTTGGGAAGGTGCTGCCTTTGGGTGTACCTTGCAAACATGTGAAGCCTAAAGTAAGATGGGTTAAAAGGACATTGACCAAGCAGTTCTGTGAAGGAGTGACAGATCTCGAAGTCAATAATTATAGCAATGGTATTACTTTTGGATACATCCTCTCCTCCATAATTATATTTGGTGGAACTGCTATGGCCAGGGGCGAGCGCGCTAGAGAATATTTTGGATGTAAGCTACAAATATTGGTTTCTTACTGTGTCCTTGTTCAATGCCTTCCCTTCTGTTGCTCCTATTGCACCACCCTTCTCACAGCTAAGAAAAGAATTTCGATACATGACACCAATGCTGCTATTATGATCCAGAAGGAAATAAATGACCTCAAGTAAATAGATGAGGGCATCTTTGAGACTTCTTCTCTCCTCACGGTCTCCCTCCCTGATACTGAAAGTATGGAGTGTTCCTAAAAAGTTCACCTATGAGTTATTGATTTATATGTTCTTTGCTATTATCAGAAAATGTTTAGCTCATGCTAAAAGGAGGGTCTGTTAGAATAGAAACTTCATGTTTACGCATTGTTCTATGTATGTTCGCATTCGCGGCGCCATTTTCTATGCCAGCGCCATTTTGTGTTATAATCGAAACTTATACTCTGCTATTTCCGAGAAAAGGCCTCCGTTAGGTTCTGTTTCACCAAGGTTAGGTTTTGCTTCACTAATGAATAGACTGTTCTTATTAGCGCATACCTTTCCCTCCAGATAGAGGCCTTCTCCCACTTGTCTAGTGGTGGGCACGGGCAGAGTGACCTTGAGTAATAGATAGTGTGTGCCCGGCCTCAGAATCGAAACTTAATTTTTTGTATTTCACTGTTTTGCTGCATCTCCTTGGAAAATTCCATTGTGGGCGGGCCTTCGTTGGTCCTGAAATGTACATAATGTATCTTTATGCTTGCTGATGTCAGTCCCTCTGCAGCACTCCTAAGCGACTGGGCACACTGGGCTCCACTCTGAGTGTATCCGAATAAACAATTATTGGTTTTTGTTCTCTACTGACTAACCGACTCTTTATTTTGTATGGAAGGCTGAGAGGTGGTCGTGAATGACCCTGGTGACCCTAATCGGGCCACTTCCTTCACTGGTCACTGTGAGAAGTTGGCCTGGCATATGCTGTCCACTAATTATAGTGGGCACCTTGCACCAGTCCAAACAACCCCTTATTGGAGATAGGTTAAAGACAACCTTATTGAAAGCTATCCTAGTGGTAGCTATGGAGAGCAGCCTTCAGGCTAAGTCTTGAAGGAATGTAAAGCAGCTTGTTTTACCAGTCTATAATCTCTTGAGTGACCAAATGAAAGAGCACCACACCAGGTATATATTCAAAATATATGTATTTATTGCTAAACACACCCCTCTAGTCTCTTTATGAGGCTAGAGTTCGAAGTACATAAGTTATAAGTTATTAATTCACAGTAATAGCACAAATACACGTTTGGGCCCTAGGGGCGTACCAAACCATATACCAATAAAGTGGTATGCGAACCACGACTGAACTAGACACTAGGCCTAGAGCTCTACAGGGGACCTACGGGAGACGCGTGCAGTGTAAATACACAACCGCGATACGCCGTTGACTTCTATGGAGAAAGTCGGGATCGGGAAAGTATAGAAAAGGGACACTTAAAAGAGGACTAGGACAAAACCCTTTGAGATCTAGGACTTTGAAGAGTCTCTACCCACGGGAGCACCGGAGTACTCGTGTTACCTCACCCAGGGAAGCCGGGTGCATAGGTGCCTTTCGGGGTCGGGTTTCGTCGTCGTTTCGAATGGCGATCTGCTGCAAAGTGCTGCTGGCGGCCAAGAGAAAAGTGTCCGGGTGGATCCAAGAGTGGATCGGAGTTCTGAAGAACCTGAAAGCAGAGGGGACAGAGTCTGGGTCACTAGCCAGTGACCAGGAAGGCGATGGACAGATGCCCACCGATGTCGAGTGCTTCAGGTGCGTTGACAGTCGTCTTGACTCTTCAGCCACGAGGTCCAGGAGGCGTTGTCGGCGACCAGGAGCAGGATTCGGGCTGGTACACGATGTCTGTCGAGTGCTGAGGTGTCGGCGACCGGATTGGACCCAACAAGCCTTGGCAACGGCAAGTCTTGGTGAAGATGTAGATCGTCGATGGTGCAGACCAGCAAGGTCTGTGGAACTCACCCAGCGAGGGTAAGTGAGGGCAGGCCTGGAGCAACCAGGATGCCAAGTAAGAAAAGGATTGGCCTTTGTTAAGGGCTACTAGCCAACGGGCTAGCGACCGCGAAGGAGCCTCGTGACGCCGCACGTGGAGCTGGCTTACAGGACACTCGTGGAGTGGGGGCCAGTGATCTTCAGTACAGGTGGTGCTGGAGGATAGGGCTACTCGGAGCCCAAAGCACGACTTCTTGGGAGACCCAGAAGATGGTGCACTTGCAAATGTGCTCGGTGTCCAGGGGTCACGGTCTCCAGTCACCCACGATAGCCACGGGCCTCAGCTTTGCTGGGGACTCAGGGTAGCCTCGGGGAAGTCTGAGAATCCACCTCTGGTGATACGATGACTTTGGCGTCCGACGGGAGCTTCAGAAATGCGAACCGGACAGATGCTTCTTTGGTGCCTGCCAAGCAGGGGAGTCACTCCTTGACCCCAAGGGAGATTCTTCAGTCCTCTAATCTTGTCGTAGAGCGTCGAAGGTCCAGGATTCAGTTTCAGAGTTTCGTCCAGGTATAATCTAAAGTCCTAAGGACTGGGTTCCTACCTTTATTCTAAAAATAGGGGTTGGACTACTCTGTGGCCCCACCTATGGGTGGGTCAGGGCAGAGGGGTGGCTACACCCCTTTCCCTTTGTCCAGTTCGCGCCAAAGCAGGGGCTGCAAGCCCCTGATCCGGTTTGAACTGGGGTATGCACTAGGGACACCAAATGTGCCCCCAGTGCAGGACTTCAAAGCACCCGAAAGTGCTCCCGCCCAGCCCCAATACACATTATCCTGTCTGGGGAGGTGGTCACACCTCCCTGGGACAGGAAACCTATTGTCCAGGCCTCCCCTGCCGGAGTTTCGTCCAGCAGCAGGAGGCCAGACTCGTGTCTGTGGCAGCAGCATCCATTTTGTGATGCCAGGGCTCTGGAAAGAAGTTACCGGACTCGTCAGAGTTAACATGTCTTTCCCTCTAGAAGGGTGGAATGCTACCCCCGCCGCCAGGATTGGCGGGGGGTAGTATTCCAAGATGTTTGACACCAAACACGACATGTTTAGGTGCAGCCATTCCAAAGTTAGCATTTTACTGCGAGGATATAATGCGCTTAAGAGTATATGGTCAGGCTGCACTACAAACAGCATCAGAGATGGTCTCCGAACGCTGCAGAGGGGCCCTGCTCATGCAGGGGCACCCTCTCACATAGGAACCACGCACTCTGCCTTTAGGATTGATAAGGCCTGCCTTAGGAGTGACTTATAGGTTTATATGTGTGTATGTATTTCGTGATATAGGTAACCTATATCACAGTAAGGGGTGCATGCACCACCTTACCCAGGCTGCAGTAGCAGACCTGTGGTGCCAGTTTGGATGGCCTTCCAGGGGTGGCATAATACATGCTGCAGCCCCTGGCAGGCCTCTGAGGTACCTATGCCCTTGGTACATAGTATACCATATACTAGGGACTTATAAGGGCACTCCAGATTCCAATCAGTGATGTGCCTAAGGCACATGGAAACCATTTTAGAGAGGAAGCAGCTAGGCTGGGGTTCTGATTAGCAGGGCCCCAGTCAGACTAATGTCGAAAAACAGTGAAGCATCAGCAAAAAGTGGGGGTACCCATGTGAAGCAGATCCTACTCTCCTACACAACCCCCCAAATGTAGGGACATTAAACTAACCTTGCCCAGTTAAGTCTTCATGTTCTAAGTGGAAATACCTAGAGAGTCCATCTGCATTCGCATGGTTACTCCCAGGCCTATGTTCCACTGTAAAGTCCATCCCCTGTAGGGAAATGGACCACCTAAGCAGTTTGGGGTTTTCACCCTTCATTTGTTTTAGCCATAAGAGGGGCTTATGGTCTGTCTGAACCAGGAAGTGTGTACCAAACAAGTATGGCCTCAACTTCTTCAGAGCCCAGACCACAGCAAAGGCCTCCCTCTCTATGGCTGACCAACGTTTCTCTCTAGGGGTCAGCCTTCTGCTAATGAAAGCTACTGGCTGATCCTGACCTTCTTCATTCAATTGTGACAGTACAGCCCCTACCCCCAATTCAGATGCATCAGTTTGAACAATGAACTTCTTGGAGTAATCAGGACTCTGCAGAATTGGAGCAGTGCACATGGCCTGCTTGAGGTCATCAAATGCCTTTTGACAGCTAGCTGTCCACTGAACCTTTTGGGCATTTTCTTAGAAGTTAAGTCATTCAGGGGTGTCACTATTGATCCATACCCCTTGACAAATCTCCTATAGTACCCAGTCAGGCCTAAGAAGGCTCTCACCTGAGTCTGGGTAGTGGGAGCAGTCCAGTCCATGATGGTCTGGATCTTGCTCTGCAAAGGTTGAACCTGGCCTCCACCCACAAGGTGGCCCAGGTACACAACCTGACTCTGCCCTATCTGGCACTTAGTGGCCTTGATAGTCAGGCCTGCCTTTTGCAGGGCCTGTAAAACATTCCTGAGGTGGACCAGGTGATCCTCCCAGGTGGAGCTAAAGACAGCAATATCATCCAGATAAGCTGCACTATAGGCTTCCAGTCCTGTGAGAACTGTATTCACCAACCTCTGGAAAGTGGCAGGTGCATTCTTCAGACCAAAGGGCATTACCACAAATTGATAGTGCCCACTAGGGGTTGAGAATGCTGTCTTGGGCTTTGCAGTATCAGCTAGTCTGATCTGCAAGTAGCCAGCTGTTAGGTCAAATGTGCTGAGATATTTGGCAGAGGCCAAAGTATCTATGAGCTCATCTGCCCTGGGTATTGGATGGGCATCAGTCCTAGTGACTGCATTGAGACCCCTGTAGTCCACACAAAACCTCATCTCTCTTTTTCCACCACTGGTGTGAGGTTTCGGTACTAGGACTACTGGACTAGCCCAAGGACTATCTGAGGGTTCAATGACTCCCAATTCCAACATTTTCTGGACTTCAGTCCTGATACAGTCCCTGACATGGTCAGGTTGCCTATAAATCTTGTTTTTAATAGGCAGACTGTCCCCAGTGTCCACTTCATGAGTGCACCAGGTGGTCTGACTGGGTGTCAGTGAAAACATATGTCTAAACTGATTGAGGACTTGCCTGCAATCAGCTTGTTGCTGGGTAGTGAGGCTGCCTGCTAAGGCTACACCATCAACTGACCCATCGTCAGGGTTCTGTGAGAGCAGGTCAGGGAGTGGGTCACTCTCTTCCTCCTGCCCTTCATCAGTAGCCATGAGCAAGCCCATGTCTGCCTGTCCACATATGGTTTTAACCTGTTGACATGGAGAACCCTGTGGGGACTCCTGGGTGTTCCTAGGTCCACTAAATAAGTGACCTCACCCTTCTGCTCAACAATAGTGTGGGGTCCACTCCATTTGTCTTGGAGAGCTGCTGGGGCCACTGGCTCCAACACCCACACCTTCTGTCCTGGCTGGTAAACAGTCAGAACAGCCTTTTGGTCATGCCAGGCCTTTTGAAGTTCCTGGCTAGCCTCAAGGTTTTTGGTTGCCTTTTTCATGTACTCAGCCATCCTGGAGCGGAGACCAAGTACATAGTCCATTATATCTTGCTTTGGGGGCTTGAGAGGTAACTCCCATCCTTCCTTCACCAAGCACAGTGGACCCCTCACAGGGTGGCCAAACAGAAGTTCAAAAGGGCTGTAACCAACCCCTTCTGAGGCACCTCCCTATATGCGAATAAAAGGCAGGGCAAGAGTATGTCCCATCTACGCCTAAGCTTTTCTGGGAGCCCTTTAATCATGCCCTTCAGGGTTTTGTTGAATCTCTCAACTAAACCATTGCATTGTGGGTGATAGGGTGTGGTGAACTTATAAGTCACTCCACACTCCTTCCACATTGCTTTTAAGTACCCAGACATGAAGTTAGCACCCCTGTCTGAGACTACCTCCTTAGGAAAGCCCACTCTTGAGAAAATTCCCAGGAGGGCCCTTGCCACCACAGGTGCTGTAGTGGTCCTGAGGGGAATAGCTTCTGGGTACCTGGTGGCATGATCCACTACCACCAGGATAAACCTGTGCCCAGAGGCTGTTTGGGGATCCATGGGACCAACAATGTCAATCCCTACCCTTTCAAAGGGCACCCCCACCACAGGTAGTGGTATCAGGGGGCCTTTGTAGTGCCACCTGCCTTGCCACTGGCTTGGCAGGTTACACAGGAGCGACAAAACTCCTTGCTGTCTTCAGACATGTGGGGCCAGTGAAAGTGAGGGACAATTCTGTCCCAAGTCTTGTTCTGGCCCAGGTGACCTGCTAAGGGAATATCATGGGCTAGGGTCAATAGGAAGCCCCTGAACTTCAAAGGTATTACCAACCTCCTGGTAGCACCAGGCTTGGGGTCTCTACTCTCTGAGTACAGGAGTCCATCATCCCAATACACTGTATGGGGACCACTAGCTTTCCCAGCAGCCTCAGCAGCAGCTTGCTGTCTGAGGGGTTCAAGGGAGGGGCAGCTCTGCTGCTCCTGGCTCAGATCTGCCCTAGAAGGTCCCCCTGTCCCCAAGAACTCAACCTGGTCAGGTTCAAGTTCCTCTGGGACAGTTCCTTCTTCAGGGCTGAGATCATCCCCCTCAAGGGACTGATCCTCTTCCTGAGCCAAGGGGGAAGGCACTGCCTTAACCCTACTACTCCTCCTCTTGGAAGGCACTTGGTCCATTCTTCCAGAATCCAAGGCCTGTTCAGTGCTAGACATTTTGGCTTGTGACCTGGTCACAGCAAACACATCTGCAGGGATCCCCAGCATTTCTGCATGGGTCCTGAGCTCCACTTCTGCCCAAGCAGAAGTCTCTAAGTCATTGCCAAGCAAGCATTCGACTGGTAGGTTTGCACTTACCACAACCTTCTTAAGGCCAGTTACCCCTCCCCAGGAGAAGTTAACAACTGCCAGAGTATGGTCTGTTCTGACATTGCTAGCATTGGTCACTTGGTACATCTCACCAAGCATAACTTGCCCAGGAAGCACAAGGTCTTGTGTCACCATTGTGACACTTGCCCCTGTGTCCCTAAATGCCAAAGCCTCAAGTCCATTGATTAAAGGCTGTTGTCTGTACTTGCCCAGATTACTGGGACTCACAGTGGAGGTCACATCCATGCCTCCATCACAGACTAACACAGCCTGAGTCAGTTCCCTGACTAGGTCAGAGCCCAACTCAGTACCCAGGGTGAACCCTACTAAACCCTTGGCTTGAGGTTCTTTAATTTTGACCCCATCTTACAGTCACCGCCATTTTTGTGTTGCCTTTACACAGGCTGCTCGATGAGCGAAGTGTCTCTGCCCTTTTGGACTGCAACGTGTCAAAAACCCCCTCCGTCCTTGTCCTTAAAGCAATCTCAAACACCAGCCGGCCTAACTAATCCTTGTCTGGACTACCTAATCCCCGTATCAACTATCTGTTAGCCTTTAGTATTCTCCTCTCGCCATATCTTATCTTCTGGCCTTCGCTATTCTCTCCCTGTGTTTTCCTACTTTGTAACCTTCCTCTTGAAGCATACAGATATGTCCTGCCATTGCAAACACCGAACTATGGGTACCAGTATTGATTAACTGTGGGGGCTGGATAACACACAACATGTAAGCAGAGAGCATTTTGGTGACACAATATCTTGTTTTCAAACTCTCCTGATTGGCTAAAAAGTTGTGCGATGGGTGTATGTTTGGACAGATGTATTTCAACGATAAAAGCTTGTGAGCCACGGAGTCAAGTGGCAGTCTCCTGAGAACCTACTTGATGTACTTCTTGGACAACTGTGCTTAGCTGCAGCTAATAAACTTGGTTTTCTACGCCAACAGAGTATTCCGTGTCTCTGTGCAACAAGGCAGGTGAACCCGAAGATTTCAGGCGTGCCCTGCGCCGCCAGGCCCAAAGGCCCGGTTCTTCAATTGGCGCCCGAGCGTGGGGCGGCTTCAGAGGTAGCGGTTGAGCCCAAGGATCGTGAGGAGCCCCGCAGGAAAATTCCAGAGGAGGCGCCCCCACACCAGCGACCCCTGTATGTCGAAGAGTGGGCCGATGGTCTTTTGAAGTGTGGCTTCTCCTTTCCCACGGCTGCTGGTGCCTGCTGCCCTGACTGCTGCCCTGCCTTGGTCCCTCTTTTGGTGATGACTGGTATTGCGAGACGTTAGACGGACCTCTGTTGGCGTGAAGAAGACATTTGTTAAGTACTGGTGGGTAGCTCCCACTCCTTTTTTTTGTTTGTTTTTGGGTTCTTAGATTCGAAAATTGCAATTGTCGAAGCCAAGGGGTGAGTACGTTTGTGCTGTTTTGATTAGCCCCTTGTTGTTTGTAGGAAGCCAGTGAAAGTAACGATGCCTGGTTTCAGTAAGTTTAAAAAATGGTGTTGTTTTTGTTGCGATATGGACTCCCGACTGGAGGACTCTTGTCCAATTCCTCCGGCTGGAACTCCTACTTATGAGCTTTACTCTAAACATGGTATAGGCCCCATCACCTTTAATGAAATATGGGTCCGCTATACGAAGAAAGATGGTGTTTTACAGTGGCCACATAATGGTAGTTTTGAGCCTGATATTTTAGACAATTTAGAAGCTACTTTGTTTAAAAGAAAAGCCCGGCCGGCTATGTTTGACTCTTTTCGCCTTTGGCGCAAGGAAGCCAAACAGAAAGAAATTAAACAGGCAAAAAAAGATAGGAAAGAAAAAGATATCACTGTCATACAGGCTGCCCAACAGTTTAAAAATAATGAAATAGATCATGCGATAGAGATCTTAGATAGGCAACATCACATGGCGATTGACAAATGTTACCCAGTGCTGCCAACTTCTTCCCCAAATCGCGATGCTGATCCTGAGAAGGATCCTTTAATGTCTCACTTATTACGATCGCCCCCGCCCTATGCACTAGGCGCTAATGCACCCCCGCTTTTGTTACCCATCCAACAACCTGTTATTCTCCTACCAGCTCCAGCTCCTGCACCTCCAACACAGCCCTTTGTGGCACTGCCACTCCCGCCATTTCCTTTGCCTTCAGCTCCCTTGTTTCCAGCTCCTCTGCCTCCGACTTCTTTGCCTCAGTCTCCTTTGCCTTCGACCTCCGCTCTACCTGTTGCCTCTTCTCCTGCTACGTCTCATACATTATCTCCTGTTTTTCTGTCAACTTCCCCTTCTATCCGTCAGCGGATGGTTGAGACTGTTTCTGGTCTCTTTTCTCCTCTCTTTGGGTCAGTAAGTCTGACTCCTGTTCTTCCCCGTAGGCAGACCCGTAGTTTACTTCCTGACTCCCAAGAACGAGATACGTTCATGGGTCTTGCTCGCAGGTGGATCCTGAGTGATCTCGAATATACTGTTCGAGATATCATGGATACTTTTGAACAGTGGGATGCCCCTGTACAAAGATTCGTTTTCAATGCCATGTGTGAAATCCTAGGTCAGGAATGGGAGGCCACGGGATTGGGTTTAGCTCCCAAGGGTTTGCTGGATATTAGGACTGATTTTGATAAAGGAATTATTGTGGGTCCTGAGGTTGAGAATGCTATACGGACACTTATTACTTTTAGATCAATGTTCTTTTCCTGGTCTTTGTCTGAACCTGATCCTTCTGTTAGGCGCAAACTGAAACACTATCCTATGCGAGAGGTTCCCCCAGTATGGAGAGAAGAGGTTGCAGACCAGGGTAATAATCCGCTTATACCAGCTCACTTCCAACGTATATGGGTACATGTACCTTGGAAGAGATCTGAGGTGCTGGCCCTTAAACAGTCTTTACCTGACCCCCGTAAAAACCCTGCTGGTTACTACAAGGAATTATCTCAGACTGTTGACGCTTGTATTATGAATTTGGCTGACATAGATATGTTAATGGGAAATGTTGTCCCACAACCATTGTGGGCTAGGATTCGGAAGGAGGACCACGCCCAAGAATTAGGAGGTGATTGGAATGCTATACTGGCTGCTGATATGCTCCAAGTGGGTGATGCTAAACCCGATAATTTAATTGCAGAACTTCCTGGTAGAATAATTACCTTAATGAAAACTATGATGCCCGCTCTGCGAGTTAATTGGGATAAGTTAGCTGCCTGTAAGCAGAAGAAGGATGAGAGTGTCTCTGACTTCTTCACTCGTTTTGAAGAAACGTTTCTTGATCACAGTGGTCAGGATATGAGTACAGAGGGGGGACAGCGATTGTTCGTAGATAAATTTGTATTTAATTTGCTTCCCGAGCTCTCTAATAAATTAAAGGATTCCGAAAGTTCATGGGCTGTTTCTTCTTCAGCCCAGATATTGGCTACTGCCCAATATTACGAAAATAGGGATAAGGAGGAGAAGGACAAATTGGATAAAAAGACTAAAGATTTGAAGACGAAGGCTCTTTTACAACAGGCTTATCCTCCTCGTCCTGCTCAGCGCCAGTTTCAGCCGACTCCCCAGTTTCAGAAGGTGTTTCAGAAACCTGAGCCTTTTGTTCCACGGCCTCCACTGGGTCCTAATCAATGTGCCTATTGTAAGGAAGAAGGTCACTTCAAGAATAATTGCCCGATATTATTGCAGCGTGCTGGTGGTACGCCTGGGCCGCGAGGCCGAGGTGGCTTCCAGTCAACACCTAGGGGGAGGGGCGAAGTACCATGTCCCAGGATCAACGTTCCTTTCCGCCGCAACATTCCATGAATTATTTTGATCAGCAAAATACTCAGTCTGCCCATTATTATAATGACGATTATTATATGGAAGATGAGAATCAGGGTTTCTCTAGCTAGGACAGCCGTGGACAAAGTGAGGGAGTCATTTCAGTTCCAGTGGACCAAAATGGGCCTTATGTTGATGTCGTTGCGCTTGGTGTGTCAGAACCATTTCTCTTGGATACTGGTGCAACGAAGAGTTCTATCATCCACTCTAAACTCCCTGGGGCACCTTTGTCTGGCTTAACAAATGTTTCTGTAGGATTTTCTGGCGCCCCAGTTCGTAACCCAGTTTCTTGTCTTTTACCTATCTCCATTGGCCCTTATGATTTGGAGGCTCCTCTTATTTTGACAACTGGTTGTGGTGAGAATTTGTTGGGGTTGGACTTGTTAAAGAGACTGTATGCGACACTGCATTGTTCTCCTTCTGGTGTACATCTTACTTTAGGCAAGAGATTAATTTCCCCAACATATTTGTCTAGAGACCAACTCCCTTCTGAATTACGTTCCCTGCCTACTACTCTTTGGGCTACAGGCCCCAATGATGTTGGTCTCTTGCAGATTCCACCCTATGTTGTCACCCTCAAGTCCAATGTTAGGTTACCTCGCATTCCTCAGTATAGAATTTCGAGTGCTGGTGAGAGAGCGCTGATGGCTATCATTTATGATTTGGTTGAGAAAGGTGTGGTTGAAGAGACTAGAGGAAATGTGTGCAATAGTCCTGTTCTGCCTGTCCTTAAACGTACTGACTCTTCCCAGCCTCCGGTTTATCGTTTTGTAATCGATCTCCGGGAGGTCAACAAGATCGTTGTACCCCAGTTTCCTGTCGTCCCAGATATCACTGCTTTATTGACAGTGATACCTGCCTCAGCTGCCTGGTTTTCGGTCATTGACCTTAAGAATGCTTTCTTTAGCATTCCCATTGCTGAGGAAAGTAGGGATATTTTTGGCTTCTCTTTGGGAGGCCGAAGCTTCCGGTTCAAGCGCGCACCTCAAGGCTATTGTGAAAGTCCCTCCATTTATAGTCAGGCTTTGAAAACTCAGCTCGATGCTTTCACTTTGCCTCCAGGTGCCACCCTTATTCAGTACGTAGATGATCTGCTAGTTGCTGCTGATTCGGAGGAAATTTGTAAACGAGTTACTGTTTCACTGTTGCATCACTTGTCTGACCTTCATCATAAGGTTTCACCCTCTAAATTACAATATTGTCGCCAAGAGGTTACCTACTTAGGTCATCTCTTGTCGAAGGAGGGACGGCTTTTGACCCCAGAAAGAATCCAAGCAATTGCACAAATGTCTGTACCATGCACACAGAGAGAGGTGCGTGCCTTTTTAGGTATTACCTCTTACTGCAGACAATGGATTCCGAATTTTTCTTTGTTAGCAAAACCTTTGTTAGCACTTACCCTTAAAGATACCCCCCAACCTCTTCCTTGGACAGAGGAATGCCAGAAAAGTTTTACTGATTTGCGTACTTCCTAGTGTTCTGCTCCTGTGTTGGGTACTCCGGATTACAGCAAACCTTTCACACTTTATGTGCACGAGAGAGAAGGTTGCGCGTTGTCAGTTTTGACACAACAATTTGGTGACAAACAACGCCCGTGTGCTTATTTTTCGGCTACGTTAGACCCTGTAGCTAAAGCATTACCTAGTTGTCTGAAAGCTACAGCAGCAGCAGCAGTTTCTATTCGCCAATCTGCTGGATTGGTGCTAGACAATACGCTTATTGTCATGGTGCCACATGCAGTGGATACACTTTTAAACAGGACAAAAACCCAGCATCTTACGAGCGCCCGTTTATCGGGGTATGAGCTGACGCTCTTGGCCAGTCACGTGCACATCAAGCGATGTAATACCCTAAATCCAGCTACATTGTTACCAATACCAGTAGAGAAAGACATTCAAGAGCAACATGATTGTTTTCTCCGTACAGAGGAGGAGACAAAAGGTAGGATTGATTTAAAAGATACGCCGCTCCTGGACCCGGATGGGATCCTATGGGTGGATGGTTCGTGTTTTAAGCTCCCCAATGGTGAAACGACTGCAGCCTATGCTGTTACCACTTTGCATACGATTGTGGAGACAGCACGCATTAGGCAGAATTCAGCCCAAGCAGCTGAATTGATAGCTCTGACTAGAGCTTGTGTATTGGCCGAAGGGAAGAGAGTGAATGTGTTCACCGACAGCCAATATGCATTTGGGGTGGCCCACAGTTTTGGCCGCCTTTGGAGGGAAAGAGGATTCTTTACCTCACATGGTACTAAAATACAGCATGGTCAGTTAGTGAACGACCTTTTGGAATCACTTGCTTTACCCACTCAGATAGCAATTGTGAAGTGTAGTGCGCATAAAAGAATCACTGATGATGTGGGTGAAGGAAACGCTTTTGCGGATCAGATAGCGAAAGAGACAGCGAGAGATGTGATGAGTCATATGTATGTTGCTGGACCTGCTAGATGGGTCAGTCAAGGAGGAATGTGTGAGGACACAATAGAAAGTGTGAAAATGATTCAGGAAGAGGCTACAGAGAAAGAATTGAGTAAGTGGAGAGATAGTACGGGAATGTTGAATGCGACAGGATGTTGGATAGAATTGTCAGAACACCAACGTTGGCTGTTACCAGACGCCTATGTACTTCCAGTAGTGACTATGGCGCATGGTCCAGCCCACATCAGTGCGAAAGGAATATGCAAGCTTTTGGCTCCGGTATGGCAGAATACAGGGATTCCTAAATGTGCAGACAATCTTGTTAAGCATTGCATTGTTTGTTTGATGCACAACCCAGGAAGAGGAACACCAACCCCAGCAGGCCATTTTGCTCCCCCAACGTATCCTTTTGAGGTAGTGCAGATAGACTACATTCATATGGAGAGATGCAGAAACCTAAAGTATGTCCTTGTGGTGGTATGTGCCTTTTCCAGATGGATAGAGGCCTACCCCCTAAAGGATAATACTGCCTTGTCTACAGCTAAGGTCCTTCTGAAAGAATACTTCCCGAGGTTTGGTTTACCTCGAATTGTCTGGAGTGACAATGGAAGTGAATTCGTGGGTCAAATCATGCAGAAAGTATGTGCAGGTCTTGGGATTAAGCAAAAATTCCACGCGGCAAACCACCCTCAGTCAGCGGGTTTGGTAGAGTGCTATAATGGCACTCTCAAGCTTAAACTTGCAAAGATACAAGCCAGCACAGGTCTTGCCTGGCCCGACGCTTTACCTTTAGCCCTCTTGTCAACTCGAACAACTGTTCATTCTCGTGTGGGACTTAGCCCATATGAGATTGTGTTCGGACGCCCGGCTAATGTCTGGGGTGTCCCTAGACCCAAGAAGTACTCTGACATAGAATACCCAATGTTAATTGACTATTTGCATGACCTCACCACTAAATTGCGTGTTCTCCATCAGCAGGTACAAGACACCTTGCCACAGGCTTCCTCGGATCCTGGGCACACCCTCCAACCTGGCGACTGGGTGTGCCTTAAGAATTTTCAGAGGAAAAGGAATTTGGAGCCTCGCTGGCGGGAGCCAAGACAGGTCCTGCTGACAACACGTACAGCCGTAACAGTCGTTGGGAGAAAGAACTGGATCCATGGTGTGCACTGCAAAAGGGTACCCTTGCCTTTGCCTTTTGATCAGTGGGTCCACGAAGGTATAGGTGATTGTGAAGGAGAGAGAGTTCCCCGGTTTGTACCTTTTGGCGATGCACACCTAGAATGGACTCGGACTGAGAAAGAGGACGATGATGTTTTGCAAGAAGCTGTACCATCGCATCTCAGAATAGATACAACTGATCCAGAGACACTTTTTCAAGACCAGACTGTGCCAAACAAGGATAGATACAATCTGAGGCCTAGAGTGGCCAAAGACATTTGAAATTTATTTTTATTTTTTCTCCCCTTCGTTCCTAAACTGCATTTTTTTTATTTCTTAGATTGCATTTTTGAATTTTTGAATTGTATATATTTTCTTCCTTATGTGATACTGGACTCATCCCATTTTTGCAGGGTCGTGGTAGGAGACTTGGTTTGTGACCTGAGTAGTGGCACTAGGTCTGCAGGACTTGCAGTGTCATAGGACGGCCAATAACCACAACTGAGTGAGATAGGAAGATTGCCACGAGCAACACTTTAGGGGATGACTTCCGGTGAATCAGAAATTGATAAAAAAAACAAAATAAAGGAAAAATATTGTAAATTACTATTTAATAGATGTGGCGTAGTATTATGTGTTTTAACTCTGTTATGTGTTTTATTAGCTTGTGTGGGTTGGGTTATTCACACTTTGCAGCCAGCATCTGTACCTATATCTACCTCTCAGCCCATACCTTTTCGCACTACTATTTCCCCACACCAATTCTATACGCTACCAGGGCATGAACAAATTAGGAGAATGGAATATCTCAACAATTCATTCATCCAGCTATTACACCAGCATCAATTAGTAATCAATACCACCGATTGTTGGGTTTGTGGACTTTTACCCCATAATACAGATAAAGGAATGCCATATTTAGTTCTACCCTTCTCCCTAAAAGGATCTGCTTGGGCTTACACCTCTATGTTTGCCAATGCCTATGAGAACCAACATCTACATCCTGTTGGTCCGTATAGGGATGGAATTGACGTTAGTCATAATTCACTAATAAAGGGAATAGTGGCTATGTCAAAACATTATAAAACATTTAGTGAATTCCCCACCGACGAGCGACAAGCATACATTGACTGGAATGTGACACATTATGTCACTAGCCTTACAGACAGAGCCAAAAGGAAAGGATCCCCACCTATATATACTGTACCCCACCAAGGTCACCTATGTCTCCAAGCCAATGGTCAAAATCCTAAGGCTCAATTGGGAAAGAGCACTTGTAATATTACATATATCTATACATCCCGAACGTCTCCACCATTGGTAGCATCTCAAGGAACATATTTCGTCTGCCATGACAGAGCCTATACATGGTTACCAGCCGATTTCTCAGGGACTTGTTATATGGCTTTTCTCCTCCCTCCAACATATACAGCTCCTTCGGGACATCACAAGACAAGGTACGGCAGAGGGGTTATTGCTTTGGAGGACACAGCAGGACAGGAAGGAGGTGACTTCCTTAAAGGATTCCTCCCATTTTGGGGCCCTATGGCCAATAGTAGAAATATCAGACATCTCATTCGAGTAGTTGAGGCAACAATAAATGAAACTGTCGGAGCACTGAGTAATGTCACTGCTGAGCTTCAGGCGGATCGCCTTATGACATTACAGAACAGAATGGTGTTAGACATCATTCTCGCAGATCGTGGTGGAGTCTGTACATTGATTGGATCGAGTTGTTGCATTTATATACCTGATAACGCCCCTACAGTATACCAGGCCATCTCTAAATTGCACCACATTGCTGAGTCCATCCACCAGGACGAAGGAAATTGGTCTCTGATGGGATGGTTTTGGGAACTACTGTCCACATGGGGATGGAAGGTATTGACCTTTGTTGGAGTAGTTTTGGCCATCATCTTCTCGTGTTGCCTTTGTTTACAATGTGGCCCCGCAATATGTGGTCTTTGTGCTATTATGTGTGTCCCAAGACCCATGCCACAGAAAACGGAGAATATGAAGATGAAGATGATGTTGCAGCAACAACTTGACGACTTTATGACCATCGACATTGATTCAGATTAGCGTGAGTCTTTGTGTATTGCCTGCGTAATGGCAAAAGGAGGGTCTGAGGTTCTTTAATTTTGACCCCATCTTACAGTCACCGCCATTTTTGTGTTGCCTTTACACAGGCTGCTCGATGAGCGAAGTGTCTCTGCCCTTTTGGACTGCAACGTGTCAAAAACCCCCTCCGTCCTTGTCCTTAAAGCAATCTCAAACACCAGCCGGCCTAACTAATCCTTGTCTGGACTACCTAATCCCCGTATCAACTATCTGTTAGCCTTTAGTATTCTCCTCTCGCCATATCTTATCTTCTGGCCTTCGCTATTCTCTCCCTGTGTTTTCCTACTTTGTAACCTTCCTCTTGAAGCATACAGATATGTCCTGCCATTGCAAACACCGAACTATGGGTACCAGTATTGATTAACTGTGGGGGCTGGATAACACACAACATGTAAGCAGAGAGCATTTTGGTGACACAATATCTTGTTTTCAAACTCTCCTGATTGGCTAAAAAGTTGTGCGATGGGTGTATGTTTGGACAGATGTATTTCAACGATAAAAGCTTGTGAGCCACGGAGTCAAGTGGCAGTCTCCTGAGAACCTACTTGATGTACTTCTTGGACAACTGTGCTTAGCTGCAGCTAATAAACTTGGTTTTCTACGCCAACAGAGTATTCCGTGTCTCTGTGCAACAAGGCAGGTGAACCCGAAGATTTCAGGCGTGCCCTGCGCCGCCAGGCCCAAAGGCCCGGTTCTTCAGGCTGGAGCACTCCCACCAACTGTACTAGGGGGAACAGGTGCCTTAGGGGCATTGGTGGGTGCTGGACTGGAGTCTTTGGACTTGGTGCAATCACTGGTCCAGTGGGTCTTTTGCTTACAGACCTTGCACCATGGTTTTCTTTGGCCTTTCCCTTTGGTAGACTGTGAATCCCCACCAGAAGAAGATTTTTGGGGGTCTGATGAAGACTTTTGATCTTTACCCTTCTCCCCACCCTTGTCAGAGTTCTTAGCATCTTGCTTCTTGGTTTCCCCACCTTGGTTCTGTACCTTCTGCTTCACCCTGGTTCTGACCCATTTGTCTGCCTTCTTTCCCAATTCTTGGGGAGAGGTCAGATCAGAGTCCACCAGGTATTGATGCAACAGCTGATTTTGACAGTTATTAAGAATCTGCTCCCTCATTATCAGATTGTACAATCCTGAGAAGTCACACACCTTACTGCCCATCAACCAGCCTTCCAGAGCCTTGGCAGAACAATCCACATAGTCTACCCAGTCTTGAGTCTGTGCTTTTTGGGTGTCTCTGAACATCAACCTGTACTGTTCAGTGGTTAGGCCAAACCCATCAATAAGAGCACTCTTCAAGACCTTGTAATTGTCAGCATCCTCCTCTCTAACAGTGAGGAGCTTATCTCTACCTTTGTCAGCAAAGGAGAGCCACAAGATTGCTGCCCACTGCTCCTGAGGGACCTTCTGTACTTTACAGGCCCTCTCTAATGCAGTTATCCATTTGTGGATATCATCCCCACTCTGGTAGGGAGGGACAATCTTGCTCAGGTTCCTATGGTCATAGGACCTTTCCCTATCTCTAGGGACATGGCTGCCACCATGGGACTCTAGTCCCAACTTTCTTCTCTCTCTAAGGAGATCTAGGGATTCCCTATCTAAAGCCAGTTGCTTTTTCTGATTTCCAGCTGAGTTTCCTCATACTGGACCAGTCTGGCTCTCCTCTCATGAGAGGATTCCCTCCTGTGAGAGGAGACAGAGCTCCCTATAGAGGTGCCAGAGTGGTTAGACTCCTGAGAAGGAGATCTAGACTTCCTGGGCACACTCTTAATCCTTCCTGGGGGACAAAGAGGGCATCATTTTGATCATCCTCATCATCATCCACAGGAGGGATTGGGTTTTCCAGGTCAGGGTCATTGTCACCCTCCTGGCCAGTTTCAGAGGGGGGCTGGGGGTATTGGTACCCCTGGCCTCCTCCTCTTCTCCTGCCCCACCCTCAGCTCCTACCCCTTCAGTCCCTACAGGCTTACTAAGGTCATAAGCCACCAACAACTCCTTGAGGTGTTGGGTGGTGGAGCTTTGGCCTGTCCTTATTTTTCTCAAGTTACATAAAGCTCTCAATTCCAAGAATGGGAGTGTATCATACTTGGAGGGTGGAAGCTCAATGGCTTCCTGCAAGGATTCTTTGGATCCTCCCTTAAAGACATTACTAGTGTGGTGTGGTGTATGCACTACCTACTCTAGTGTGGCCTACTAAACTCTCTTGAGTTGTAGAAAGGGTGTGCTATCCCTTAACACACAACTCTAAGTTCAGTAGAACTTACTGTATTCTAAGCTTAGATTATATGTACCTTAGGTACCTTTAGTGGTTTTCAGTTGATCAATTCAATTGAGATTATCTGGTAAAACAATAGCAAGCTGGAATCCCACACGCTGCACACCAATGTGAGAAGTTGGCCTGGCATATGCTGTCCACTAATTATAGTGGGCACCTTGCACCAGTCCAAACAACCCCTTATTGGAGATAGGTTAAAGACAACCTTATTGAAAGCTATCCTAGTGGTAGCTATGGAGAGCAGCCTTTAGGCTAAGTCTTGAAGGAATGTAAAGCAGCTTGTTTTACCAGTCTATAATCTCTTGAGTGACCAAATGAAAGAGCACCACACCAGGTATATATTCAAAATATATGTATTTATTGCTAAACACACCCCTCTAGTCTCTTTATGAGGCTAGAGTTCGAAGTACATAAGTTATAAGTTATTAATTCACAGTAATAGCACAAATACACGTTTGGGCCCCAGGGGCATACCAAACCATATACCAATAAAGTGGTATGCGAACCACGACTGAACTAGACACTAGGCCTAGAGCCTCTAGAAGTGCTTGGACCACAAGGAACCACCCAAGGTAGTGACACAGGGGACCTACGGGAGACGCGTGCAGTGTAAATACACAACCGCGATACGCCGTTGACTTCTATGGAGAAAGTCGGGATCGGGAAAGTATAGAAAAGGGACACTTAAAGAGGACTAGGACAAAACCCTTTGAGATCTAGGACTTTGAAGAGTCTCTACCCACGGGAGCACCGGAGTACTCGTGTTACCTCACCCAGGGAAGCCGGGTGCATAGGTGCCTTTCGGGGTCGGGTTTCGTCGTCGTTTCGAATGGCGATCTGCTGCAAAGTGCTGCTGGCGGCCAAGAGAAAAGTGTCCGGAGTGGATCCAAGAGTGGATCGGAGTTCTGAAGAACCTGAAAGCAGAGGGGACAGAGTCTGGGTCACTAGCCAGTGACCAGGAAGGCGATGGACAGATGCCCACCGATGTCGAGTGCTTCAGGTGCGTTGATGGTCGTCTTGACTCTTCAGCCACGAGGTCCAGGAGGCGTTGTCGGCGACCAGGAGCAGGATTCGCGCTGGTACACGATGTCTGTCAAGTGCTGAGGTGTCGGCGACCGGATTGGACCCAACAAGCCTTGGCAACGGCAAGTCTCGGTGAAGATGTAGATCGTCGATGGTGCAGACCAGCAAGGTCTGTGGAACTCACCCAGCGAGGGTAAGTGAGGGCAGGCCTGGAGCAACCAGGATGCCAAGTAAGAAAAGGATTGGCCTTCGTTGAGGGCTACTAGCCAACAGGCTAGCGACCGCGAAGGAGCCTCGTGACGCCGCACATGGAGCTGGCTTACAGGACACTCGTGGAGTGGGGGCCAGTGATCTTCGGTGCAGGTGGTGCTGGAGGCTAGGGCTACTCGGAGCCCAAAGCACGACTTCTTGGGAGACCCAGAAGATGGTGCACTTGCAAATGTGCTCGGTGTCCAGGGGTCACGGTCTCAAGTCACCCACGATAGCCACGGGCCTCAACTTTGCTGGGGACTCAGGGTAGCCTCGGGAAGTCTGAGAATCCACCTCTGGTGATGCGATGACTTTGGCGTCCGACGGGAGCTTCAGAAATGCGAACCGGACAGATGCTTCTTTGGTGCCTGCCAAGCAGGGAGTCACTCCTTGACCCCAAGGGAGATTCTTCAGTCCTCTAATCTTGTCGTAGAGCGTCGAAGGTCCAGGATTCAGTTTCAGAGTTTCGTCCAGGTATAATCTAAAGTCCTAAGGACTGGGTTCCTACCTTTATTCTAAAAATAGGGGTTGGACTACTCTGTGGCCCCACCTATGGGTGGGTCAGGGCAGAGGGTGGCTACACCCTTTCCCTTTGTCCAGTTCGCGCCAAAGCAGGGGCTGCAAGCCCCTGATCCGGTTTGAACTGGGGTATGCACAGGGACACCAAATGTGCCCCCAGTGCAGGACTTCAAAGCACCCGAAAGTGCTCCCGCCCAGCCCCAATACACATTATCCTGTCTGGGGAGGTGGTCACACCTCCCTGGGACAGGAAACCTATTGTCCAGGCCTCCCCTGCCGGAGTTTCGTCCAGCAGCAGGAGGCCAGACTCGTGTCTGTGGCAGCAGCATCCATTTTGTGATGCCAGGGCTCTGGAAAGAAGTTACCGGACTCGTCAGAGTTAACATGTTCTTTCCCTCTAGAAGGGTGGAATGCTACCCCCGCCGCCAGGATTGGCGGGGGGTAGTATTCCAAGATGTTTGACACCAAACACGACATGTTTAGGTGCAGCCATTCCAAAGTTAGCATTTTACCGCGAGGATATAATGCGCTTAAGAGTATATGGTCAGGCTGCACTACAAACAGCATCAGAGATGGTCTCTGAGCGCTGCAGAGGGGCCCTGCTCATGCAGGGGCACCCTCTCACATAGGAACCACGCACTCTGCCTTTAGGATTGATAAGGCCTGCCTTAGGAGTGACTTATAGGTTTATATGTGTGTATGTATTTCGTGATATAGGTAACCTATATCACAGTAAGGGGTGCATGCACCACCTTACCCAGGCTGCAGTAGCAGACCTGTGGTGCCAGTTTGGATGGCCTTCCAGGGGTGGCATAATACATGCTGCAGCCCCTGGCAGGCCTCTGAGGTACCTATGCCCTTGGTACATAGTATACCATATACTAGGGACTTATAAGGGCACTCCAGATTCCAATCAGTGATGTGCCTAAGGCACATGGAAACCATTTTAGAGAGGAAGCAGCTAGGCTGGGGTTCTGATTAGCAGGGCCCCAGCCAGACTAATGTCGAAAAACAGTGAAGCATCAGCAAAAAGTGGGGGTACCCATGTGAAGCAGATCCTACTCTCCTACAGTCACTACCAGTCTGAAATGTATTCCGCGTCTGGGGGCGCGGGCAGTTAAAAAAGCAACTGATATCAGCGTACATGGGTGTTGCACATCACTTTCGTTTCTGGGGGCGCAGACAGCTCAGAAAGCAACTGATATCAGCGCACTTGGGTGTCGCGCATCACTTCCGCCTCTAAGGGCGCAGACAGCTCAGAAAGCAACTGATATCAGCATACATGGGTGTTGCGCAACACTTTCTTTTCTGGGGGCGCAGACAGCTCAGAAAGCAACTGATATCAGCGCACTTGGGTGTCGCGCATCACTTCCGCCTCTAGGAGCGCAGACAGCTCAGAAAACAACTGATATCAGCGTACATGGGTGTTGCGCATCACTTCCGCCTCTGGGGACGCAGACAGTTCAGAAAGCAACTGATATCAGCGTACATGTTGTCGCACATCACTTCTGGAGTGGAGTTACGTTGTCGCGGAGCCACGTGGTGCCACCTCTTGGCACACAGGGGTATTGCTTAAGATTTTCCAGATCCAGTCTGAGGCCTGGGGAGTATTCAAAAGGTGAGGTATCTGCATTTACGTAGAATCTCTACCAGAAATAGCGTTACCGAAGGCAAGTAAGTTGATTGTCTAGTCTCAATGCTGGCACCAGATGAAGATGTCACCTTTGCTGTCTGACACCAGCGGCGGCGAGCAGTAAAGCAGAGCGAGTGAAGACCTGCACCACCAGAGGCACAGACAGAGAACGGAAGGAAACTATGGAAGTGGAAGAGCGTCTCATGAAACTAAACAAAGGGCTTGGTTTGACCATCTTCCTGCAGCCAGGACCTTCTGTGGCAGGAGAGGCAACAAGGAAGGACTGCAGAAGGTTTGGTTTCACAGGGCATCTTCCGTGGGTCGCCTTAGCAACAGCAGTGTCCAATCCTGAACTGGCTTCTCGCACTGAGTTCTCGCAGCAGAGTCATCTCTCCTTTCAGGGACCAGGGATGAGCAGGGCAATTCCTCAGACTGAATGGCAGGTCCTCTGGGATGGCCCTCAGGCCACAGGGCAGGTCCTTAGGCAGCTGGGAAGGTCCTCAGGCCTCAGGGCAGGTCTTCAGGCAGCAGGGCAGGTCCTCAGGGCCGTTGTCAGGCCACAGGCCAGGTTCTCAGGTCACAGGGTAGGTTCTCAGGTCACAGGGTAGGTCCTCACAGCGGGCCCTCCAGTAACAGGTCCGGTCCTAAAGCCACAGAGCAGGTACTCAGTCCACATGGCAGGCCCTCAGGCCAGGTCCTCTGTGCCCGCAAGACTGATACTCAGGCCCTTTGGCAGGTCTTCAGGCCTCACAGCAGTTACTGAGGCCATATGGCACGTTCTCAGGGCAGGTCCTCAGGCCGCAGGGCGGGTCTGGGCCTCATGACAGGTCCTCAGGCAGCAGGATAGGTCCTCAGTCTGAAGTGCAGACCCTCAGGCTGCAGGGCAGGTCCTCAGGGTAGGCCCTGAGGGCAGGTCCTCAAGCTGCAGGGCAGACCCTCAGGCTGCAGGGCAGGCTCTCAGGGCAGGTCCTCAGGGCAGGCCCTGAGGGCAGGCCCTCAAGCTGCAGGGCAGACCCTCAGGCTGCAGGGCAGGCTCTCAGGCCAGGTCCTTAGGCTGCGGAACAGGTCTTCAAGCACCGGGATAGGTCCTCAGAGCAGGTCCTCAGGCCGCAGGACAGGTCATCAGGGCATGTCCTCAGGCTGCAGGGCAGGTCCTCAGGCTGCAGGGCAGACCCTCAGGCTGCAGGCAGGCTCTCAGGGCAGGTCCTCAGGGCAGGCCCTGAGGGTAGGTCCTCAGGCTGCAGGGCAGGTTCTCAAGGCAGGTCATCAGGCTGCAGGGCAGGTCCTCAGGGCAGGTCGTCAGGCTGCAGGGCAGGTCCTCAGGGCAGGTCCTCAGGCTGCAGGGCAGGCTCTCAGGGCAGGACCTCAGGCTGCAGGGCAGGCCCTCAGGGCAGGTCCTCAGGCCACAGGACAGGTCATCAGGCAGCAGGGCAGGTCCTCAGGGCAGGTCCTCAGGCCGCAGGACAGGTCATCAGGCAGCAGGGCTGGTCCTCAGGGCAGGTCCTCAGGCCGCAGGACAGGTCGTCAGGCTGCAGGGCAGGTCCTCAGGGCAGGTCCTCAGGCTGCAGGGCAGGCTCTCAGGGCAGGTCCTCAGGGCAGGCCTTGAGAGCAGGTCCTCAGGCTGCAGGGCAGGCTCTCAGGGCAGGTCCTCAGGCTGCAGGGCAGGCTCTCAGGGCAGGTCCTCAGGCTGCAGGGCAGACCCTCAGGCTGCAGGGCAGGCTCTCAGGGCAGACACTCAGGCTGCAGGGCAGACCCTCAGGCTGCAGGGCAGGCTGTCAGGGCAGGTCCTCAGGCTGCAGGGCAGGCT
This sequence comes from Calotriton arnoldi, assembly GCA_963921515.1. NCBI lineage: Eukaryota > Metazoa > Chordata > Amphibia > Caudata > Salamandridae > Calotriton > Calotriton arnoldi. The sequence goes on along the minus strand of CAWUFW010001411.1, from coordinate 1,915,029 downwards.
CTCAGGGCAGGTCCTCAGGCTGCAGGGCCGACCCTCAGGCTGCAGGGCAGACCCTCAGGCTGCAGGGCAGGCTCTCAGGTCAGGTCCTCGGGATGCAGGGCAGACCCTCAGGCTGCAGGGTAGATCCTCAGGCTGCAGGGCAGGCTCTCAGGGCAGGTCCTCAGGCTGCAGGGCAGGCTCTCAGGGCAGGTCCTCAGGCTGCAGGGCAGACCCTCAGGCTGCAGGGTAGGCTCTCAGGGCAGGTCCTTAGGGCAGGTCCTCAGGCTGCAGGGCAGGCTCTCAGGGCAGGTCCTCAGGGCAGTCGCTCAGGCTGCAGGGCAGTCGCCCATCCTTCCATGTCAAGCAGTTGCAGACTTTGACCCCGATGTATCAAAGGGTGTTTCCAATCCTGTGGCTGTGGAGAGGGATGCTCACTCATCAGGCCCTTTCTTCCCAGAGTCTGGGGGAGGGCTGCCGCGGAGGGATATGCAGGGGAGTGAGGGGTGTGTAGAGGACTGAAGGGGTGTGCAGAGGAGTGAGGGATATGCAGAAGCTGAGGGTGGGGGGCTGCAGCGGAGGGATACGAAGCGGCTGAGTGGAGAGGATTGCCGCGGAGGGATACGCTATGCAGAGTTCTTTGGAGAGAAGGGTGCGGCGGAGGGATACGCTACTCAGAGGCCTAAGGAGAAGCTGTGTCTGAGAGGCCGGGGTTCAGCACCAACTGGGGATCCCCTTTACCACCCGTCGGCAGCTGTCACTGGAAGCAGAGGACTCGGGTACTAACTCCCCCCACCCCAACTGTCAAGCACTAGCCCAGGCAGAGCTCCATAGGGGGCTTTGTGGGTGTCCCCACCCCTAACAAATGCTGAACGTGGAGTCCAGGGAGGTCCCCTCAGTCTCACAGTGGTCCCACCCGTCCTGTAAGTGATGGGGGCTCAGGGTGAGTCCAACCATCCTCAGTGGCCGACATTGGAGCTGGGGAACCAGGTTCGAGTCTCTGCGTTGGCTCATACATCCTGTGATTCTGGGCAAATCACTTCATCTCCCCGAGCCTAAAAAATAAATTTAAAAAAATGAATGTGTCCTTGTGTAATGCAACTGGTGCTCATGTAAAGCGCTCTGATACCTTCGGGTCGAGGTCGCGCTATATAAAACTGCAAATAAATAAATAAATAACATGAAGCTCGGCTGTGTGTCGACCGGCACTGAGACCCACAGGTATCCAGTACCTCACAGACAGATCTGCAGGAGCGCCAACCCCGGAGTGTAGAGGGCCTCTAGGCACTGCAGACAGTGGAGAAGAAGGCCTGCTGTCAGGGGGAGGTAAGGCCGCAGGAGATAAGGTGTTTACAAGGACCCGGGCACGGAGGGAGCTGCTGGGGGCACAGATATGACTCCCCCACTTCCAGGGGTTTCCTGTTGGGAATTATCGCACAGTGACTCGTGTTTGAAAACTGACAAGGTTCTCCGACGCCCACAGCATTATGCCACTCAAAGAATGCGCCAAACAAGTGTGCACGGAGGGTGCCTGCGAGGCGCTATATGGCAGAGGCCACAAGATGATGGAGGACATGGTATGAGACCTGATCACTATAGGAACAGCCTTCGCAGCGATGACTTTACTGTGCCATGCTTGACCCCACAGCCCTTACCACGCAGCCCTTACCACGCAGCCCTTACCACGCAATGCCTTTACTGCGCCATGCTTGTACCACCCAGCCCTTACCACGCATCCCTTACCACGCAATGCCTTTACCACGCAATGCCTTTACTGCGCCATGCTTGTACCACACAGCCCTAACCACGCAGCCCTTACCACGCAATGCTTTTACCACGCAATGCCTTTACTGCGCCATGCTTGTACCACACAGCCCTTACCGCGCAGCCCTTACCACGCAATGCCTTTACCGTGCCATGGTTGTACCACACAGCCCTTACCCCACAGCCCTTACCACGCAGCCCTTACCACGCAGCCCTTACCACGCAATGCTTTTACCACGCAATGCCTTTACTGCGCCATGCTTGTACCACGCAGCCCTTACCACGCAATGCTATTACCATGCAATGCCTTTACTGCGCCATGCTTGTACCACGCAGCCCTTACCACGCAGCCCTTACCACGCAATGCTTTTACCACGCAATGCCTTTACTGCGCCATGCTTGTACCGCGCAGCCCTTACCACGCAATGCTATTACCACGCAATGCCTTTACTGCACCATGCTTGTACCCCACAGCCCTTACCACGCAGCCCTTACCACACAGCCCTTACCACGCAATGCTTTTACCACGCAATGCCTTTACTGCACCATGCTTGTACCACGCAGCCCTTACCACGCAATGCTATTACCACGCAATGCCTTTACTGCGCCATGCTTGTACCACATAGCCCTACCCACGCAGCCCTTACCACGCAATGCCTTTACTGCGCCATGCTTGTACCACACAGCCCTACCCACGCAGCCCTTACCATGCAATGCCTTTACTGCACCATGCTTGTACCACGCAGCCCTTACCACTCAATTCTTTTACCACGCAATGCCTTTACTGCACCATGCTTGTACCACACAGCCCTTACCACGCAATGCTTTTACCACACAATGCCTTTACTGCGCCATGCTTGTACCACACAGCCCTTACCACAAAGCCCTTACCACGCAGCCCTTACCGTGCAATGCCTTTACTGCGCCATGCTTGTACCACACAGGCCTTACCGCGCAATGCCTTTAACAATGCCTTTATTGCGCCATGCTTGTACCACACAGCCCTTACCACGCAGCCCTTACCACGCAATGCCTTTACCACACAATGCCTTTACCTCTCAGCCCTTACCACGCAATGCTTTTACCACGCAATGCCTTTGCCACGCAGCCCTTACCACGCGATGCCTTTACTACACAATGCCTTTACTGCACCATGCTTGTACCACACAGCCCTTACCACGCATCCCTTACCACGCAATGCCTTTACCACACAATGCCTTTACTATGCCATGCTTGTACCACACAGCCCTTACCACGCAGCCCTTACCACGCAATGCCTTTACCACACAATGCCTTTACCACACAATGCCTTTATTGCGCCATGCTTGTACCACACAGCCCTTACCACACAGCCCTTACTGTGCAATGCCTTTACCACGCAATGCCTTTACTGCACCATGCTTGTACCACACAGCCCTTACCACACAATGCCTTTACTGCGCCATGCTTGTACCACACAGCCCTTACCACACAGCCCTTACCACGCAATGCCTTTACCACACAATGCCTTTACTGCGCCATGCTTGTACCACACAGCCCTTACCTTGCAGCCCTTATCACACAATGCTTTTACCACGCAATGCCTTTAGCACGCAGCCCTTACCACGCAATTCCTTTACCACGCAATGCCTTTACCGTGCCATGCTTGTACCACACAGCCCTTAGCACGCAATGCTTTTACCACGCAATGCCTTTACCACACAGCCCTTACCACGCAATGCCTTTACCACACAATGCCTTTACTGCGCCATGCTTGTACCACACAGCCCTTACCACACAGCCCTTACCACGCAATGCTTTTACCACGCAATGCCTTTACTGCGCCATGCTTGTACCACACAGCCCTCACCACGCAACCCTTACCACGCAATGCTTTTACCACGCAATGCCTTTACTCACCATGCTTGTACCACACAGCCCTTACCGCGCAGCCCATACAGCGCAATGCTTTTACCACGCAATGCCTTTACTGTGCCATGCTTGTACCACGCAGCCCTTACCACGCAATGCTTTTACCACGCAATGTCTTTACCACGCAGCCCTTACCACACAATGCCTTTACCACACAATGCCTTTACTGCACCATGCTTGTACCACGCAGCCCTTACGACGCAATGCTTTTACCACGCAATGCCTTTACTGCACCATGCTTGTACCACACAGCCCTTACCACGCAGCCCTTACCACGCAATGCTTTTACCACGCAATGCCTTTACTGCACCATGCTTGTACCACACAGCCCTTACTACGCAGCCCTTACCACGCAATGCTTTTACCACGCAATGCCTTTATTGTGCCATGCTTGTACCACACAGCCCATACCGCGCAGCCCTTACCGTGCAATGCCTTTTGCCACACAATGCCTTTACTGCACCATGCTTGTACCACACAGCCCTCACCACGCAATGCTTTTACCACACACTGCCTTTACCGTGCCATGCTTGTACCACACAGCCTTTACCACGCAGCCCTTACCACGCAATGCCTTTTCCACACAATGCCTTTACTGCGCCATGCTTGTACCACACATCCCTTACCACGCAGCCCTTACCACGCAATGCCTTTACCACACGATGCCTTTACTATGCCATGCTTGTACCACACAGCCCTTACCACGCAGCCCTTACCACGCAATGCCTTTACCACACAATGCCTTTACTGCGCCATGCTTGTACCACACAGCCCTTACCACGCAGCCCTTACCATGCAATTCTTTTACCACGCAATGCCTTTACTGCACCATGCTTGTACCACGCAGCCCTTACCATGCAATGCCTTTACTGCGCCATGCTTGTACTACACAGCCCTTACCGTGCAATGCCTTTACCACGCAATGCCTTTACTGCACCATGCTTGTACCACACAGCCCTTACCACGCAATGCCTTTACTGCGCCATGCTTGTACCACACAGCCCTTACCACGCAGCCCTTAACACGCAATGCCTTTACCACACAATGCCTTTACTGCGCCATGCTTGTACCACACAGCCCTTACCTCGCAGCCCTTATCACACAATGCTTTTACTACGCAATGCCTTTACCATGCAGCACTTACCACGCAATGCCTTTACCACACAATGCCTTTACCGTGCCATGCTTGTACCACACAGCCCTTACCACACAGCCCTTACCACGCAATGCTTTTACCACGCAATGCCTTTACCACGCAGCCCTTACCACGCAATGCCTTTACCACACAATGCCTTTACTGCGCCATGCTTGTACCACACAGCCCTTACCACACAGCCCTTACCACGCAATGCTTTTACCACGCAATGCCTTTACTGCGCCATGCTTGTACCACACAGCCCTCACCACGCAGCCCTTACCACGCAATGCTTTTACCACGCAATGCCTTTACTGCGCCATGCTTGTACCACACAGCCCTTACCTCGCAGCCCATACCACGCAATGCTTTTACCACGCAATGCCTTTACTGCGCCATGCTTGTACTATGCAGCCCTTAGCACGCAATGCTTTTACCACGTGATGCCTTTACCACGCAGCCCTTACCACACAATGCCTTTACCACACAATGCCTTTACTGCACCATGCTTGTACCACACAGCCCTTACCACGCAGCCCTTACCACTCAATGCCTTTACCACACAATGCCTTTACTGCGCCATGCTTGTATCACACAGCCCTTAGCATGCAATGCTTTTACCACGCAATGCCTTTACTGCAACATGCTTGTACTACACAGCTCTTACCACGCAATGCTTTTACCACGCAATGCCTTTACTGCGCCATGCTTGTACCACACAGCCCTTACTGCGCAGCCCATACCACGCAATGCCTTTACTGCGCCATGCTTGTACCACGCAGCCCTTACCACGCAATGCCTTTACTGCGCCATGCTTGTACCACACAGCCCTTACCACACAGCCCTTACCACGCAATGCCTTTACCACACAATGCCTTTACTGCACCATGCTTGTACCACACAGCCCTTATCTCACAGCCCTTATCACACAATGCTTTTGCCACGCAATGCCTTTACCACGCAGCCCTTACCACGCAATGCCTTTACCACGCAATGCCTTTACCGTGCCATGCTTGTACCACACAGCCCTTACCACACAGCCCTTACCACGCAATGCTTTTACCACGCACTGCCTTTACCACGCAGCCCTTACCACGCAATGCCTTTACCACACAATGCCTTTACTGCGCCATGCTTGTACCACACAGCCCTTACCACGCAATGCTTTTACCACGCACTGCCTTTACTGCGCCATGCTTGTACCACACAGCCCTTACCACGCAGCCCTTACCACACAATGCTTTTACCACGCAATGCCTTTACTGCACCATGCTTGTACCACACAGCCCTCACCACGCAGCCCTTACCACGCAATGATTTTACCACGCAATGCCTTTACTGCGCCATGCTTGTACCACACAGCCCTTACTGCGCAGCCCATACCACGCAATGCTTTTACCACGCAATGCCTTTACTGCGCCATGCATGTACCACCCAGCCCTTACCATGCAATGCTTTTACCACACAATGCCTTTACTGCACCATGCTTGTACCACACAGCCCTTACCACGCAATGCTTTTACCACGCAATGCCTTTACTGCGCCATGCTTGTACCACACAGCCCTTACCACGCAGCCCTTACCACGCAATGCTTTTCCCACGCAATGCCTTTACTGCACAATGCTTGTACCATGCAGCCCTTACCACGCAGTCCTTACCACACAATGCCTTTACCACGCAATGCCTTTACAGTGCCATGCTTGTACCACTCAGCCCTTACCACGCAATGCTTTTACCACGCAATGCCTTTACTGCACCATGCTTGTAACACGCAGCCCTTACCACGCAATGCTTTTACCACGCAATGCCTTTACTGCGCCATGCTTGTACCACACAGCCCTTACCACACAATGCTTTTACCACGCAATGCCTTTACCACGCAATGCCTTTACCACACAGCCCTTACCACGCAATGCTTTTACCACGCAATGCCTTTACCACACAGCCCTTACCGCGCAATGCCTTTACCACACAATGCCTTTACTGCACCATGCTTGTACCACACAGCCCTTACCACGCAGCCCTTACCACGCAATGCCTTTACCACACAATGCCTTTACTGCGCCATGCTTGTACCACACAGCCCTTACCATGCAGCCCTTACCACACAATGCTTTTACCACACAATGCCTTTACTGCGCCATGCTTGTACCACGCAGCCCTTACCACACAATGCTTTTACCACGCAATGCCTTTACTGCACCATGCTTGTACCACGCAATGCTTTTACCACGCAATGCCTTTCCTGTGCCATGCTTGTACCACACTGCCCTTACCCCGCTGCACCTTTACCACGCAATGCCTTTACCACACAATGCCTTTACCACACAACCCTTACCGCACAGCCCTTACCCGCAAGCCTTTACCTTACAGCCCTTACCACACATGCCTCTACCACACAGTGCATACCACACAGACTTGACCACGCAATGCCTTTACACACAGCCTTTACCATGCAGGTAAGTACATCTGCATTTACAATGCAGAGGCTTTCACTATGCAAGGTAGGTATTGGTAAAGGGTGGTATGGGTAATATTAGGGTTTAGAGGAGGGTAGTGGTAAAGGCTGGTAAGTGTCATTTTAGGATTTAGAGGTGGCTAATGGTAAGGTTGTTTTTTTTATCAATTATTTTATTATAGTTAACAGAAGAAATTTACAATTAAGGTACACTGCAATACATACATGCCAGAATTCATACAAACATGTAAGGAGTTATACAACCTGCACGTCAGCATAATGAAAACCACATAACAGTAATCATGACTGAGAAAGTACCAAAGAGAATACTCATATCAGCCCATGGGTGTTACACGCTGGAGGATGTCCAGCCTGCGGGTGTTACAAGCTGTGGGATGTCCAGCCTGCAGATGTCACAAGCTGTGGGATGTCCAGCCAACGGGTGTAATAAACTGTGGGATGTCCAGCCAACAGGTGTCACGGGCTGTGGGATTTCCTGCCTGAGGATGTCACAAGCTGTGGGATGTCCAGCCTGAGGGTGTCACTATTTGTGGAATGTCCATCCTGCGGGTGTCTGAGACTGTGTGATGTCCAGCCTGCGGGTGTCACAAGCTGTGGGATGTCCAGCCTGCGGGTGTCACAAGTTGTGGGATGTCTAGCCTGTGGGTGTCACAGATTGCGGGAAGTCCAGCCTGTGGGTGTCAGACTGTGGGAAGACCAGCCTGTGGGTGTCACAGACTATGTGATGTCCAGCCTGCAGGTGTCACAGACTGTGGGACGTCCCGCCTGTGGGTGTCACAAACTGTGGGAAGTCCAGCCTGCGGGTGTCACAAGCTGTGGGATGTCCAGTCTGTGGATGTCACAAGCTGTGGGATGTCCAGCCTGCGGATGTCACGTCACAAGCTGTGGGATATCCAGCCTGCGGGTGTCACAAGCTATGGGATGTCCAGCCTGCGGGTGTCACATGCTGTGGAATGTCCAGCCTATGGGTGTCACAAGCTGTGAGATGTCCAGTCTGTGGGTGTCACAAACAGTGAGATGTCCAGCCTGCAGGTGTCTCAGACTGTGGGATGTCCAGTCTGCGGGTGTCACAGGCTGTGAGATGTCCCACCTGTGGGTGCCACAATCTATGGGATGTCCAGCCTGCAGGTGACTCAGACTGTGGAATGTCCAGCCTGCAGGTGTCACAGGCTGTGGAATGTCCAGCCTGTGGGTGTCACAGGCTGTGGGATGTCCAGCCTGCGGCTGTCACAGGCTGTGGGATGTCCAGCCTGCAGGTGTCACAGGCTGTGGGATGTGCAGCCTACACGTGTCTCAAACTGTGGGATGTCACACCGGTAAAATACACCCTCGGATGCCGGTAGGGTCCCCAAATGCCCCTCCCTGGTCCCAGAGGACCAGGAGGTGGCCTCTATTCCCAGCCTTCCTGTAGGGCCTTCGCCCTGTTTCTGGAGGTGGCCACCCCAGGATGTGTCCGCCAGCCACTGCCCTGCCGCGGGGTCTGGTCCTGGTGGCTGGCGGTGGCCACCCCAGGAGTTGGCCTCCATCCATAGCCCCTCCTCCGGCCCTGGTCACTGTGGCTAGAGAAGGCCTCCCAGACTCTGGACCCTTGGAGCCGTCGACCTGGGCCCTTGTGGTTCCAGAGATAATACTGCGAGAAGTTGCATTTGAGACCCTAATCTTAAACTCCAGTTCCCAGTGGGAACTGGTGCAGTCTTTAGGTTCAGTCGACTCCTAGGGCTTGTGGTGGTCACTGTTAGATATTAGATCCGGGCCCCTGATGTTTAAGGCACATGGACCTCGGTGGAGGGTGCTGGCCGGTTACTGCCTCTGCCCCATTGAAAGACTTCAACCAGTGGGTCCTGGTCAGTGGCTGCAAAGATCTGTGCCCTGGTTGGACACAGAGGCCCTCAATTGACACCGAGGCCATGACTGGACACCAAGGCCCTGGCTGGACATCGTGACCCTGACTGGACACCTAGGCCCTGACTGAACACCAAGCCCTGGCTGGACACCAGTGTAGGAAGCTGGCTCTGTATATACTATACCAAAGTGAGGTATAGTGTGCACAGAGTCCAGTGGAACCCCAAAGGTAGGCAGAGGTAAAGTTACATAGCACCTCACTCTTTATTTGGGGTAGTGTGGTCGAGCAGTAAGGCAGTATCAGAGGACAGTGTTAAGCATTTGTTGATCACACTCAGTCAGCAAATGAATTCACACACTCAAGGAGTGAACTTCAGACCAATTGTTTTTGTATAAAAATATTCTTTTAGTTATTTTATTTTCTAGAACCAAGCAAGCCTGGCACAGGTAAGCAATAAATACTTTACAGTAGTAATGCAGTTTGTAAACAGTTTGAGTTGTAATTGTATATGCACTTTGTTTTGGCTTACAGTAGTGTTACTGAGAAATGCAATACTTTGTAAATACAGTACATAGACTTGAATGGGCTTTTCAGTAAAATTACAGGTAAGTTACTTTTGAGATTACTTTTCTTACACAGTGGAGTGTACCTGGATACTACACTGGGACATTTACTGTAAACAGGTAAGTAAAAGCGTTTTTGTTAAACAGTACAATTTTAAAGAATTTCTTTAGGTTTTCAAACTCCACACTTCGAAACTTTTCCAAGAAAAGCAGTCAATGTTATCCTATGGAGGAAAATAGTGTTATCGGTTTTAGGGTAAGTATTTGGTAGTGGGATTTGAGGTTCTGGGGGTAGACTCAGGGGTCCCCCAGGGTCAAGGATGCACTCTTGTTACACCCTCAGCGGCACTAGGGCGGCCGGGTGCAGAGTGCTGAGGCCCAATGTTATCCAAAGGGGGATAGGGGGCCTCCGGTTGGTGGCTGCTGACGAGCAGGACACTGGGTTGTGGGAGCAAAGCTCCTGGACTTAAGCTCAGGGCAAATGGGGGTTTAAGCCAGCACAAAAGTTGCACCATCAGAGGCACTGGGGCGGCCGGGTGCAGAGTGCTGTTTTGGCGTTGGAAGCCCTGTAGCTTTCAATGGGGAGTCTCCGGTTTGCAAAAGCACTGCAGGCTCGGGGACGAAGGTCTTCTGGGTGCGACCACCACTTCGAGAGGTAAGTTGGGAAGTTGGGGGTTGGTTAGGCACCGTCGGTTTGGCCACCAAGGCTGTGGGGCATCGGGTGCAGGGGTGCCTTTTGGGGTTGGATCTTCTTACCAGCTCCTGGTCGCGGTTGGGGGGACCATCCGGATTTAGGGTGCAGGCGTCGGCTGAAGGCTTGAGGCAGGTCAGGGGTCGCCAGATCTCGGGTCAGGATCGCCGGGGGGACCTCCTCTTGGAGTTTGCCAACTCGAGCTCGGGCCGTGGATGGCAGATGTAGAGTGGTGCGGATTCGCGGTTTGCGGCCGGGGCCAGAGGTTGCAGATGAACAAATCCGGTGTTCACGGGAGACAAAGTCTTTGTGGTTGAAGGCAGGCAGGTCCTCCAGGGTTTTCGAGGTTGCTGGCTGCAGGACATACCGGGATTTCGCAGGAGCAGGTTCGAGGTGGAGACAGGCCGGTAGAGCTTGGGCCAAGTCAGTGGGCGTCTTCCTCTTGTTAGCTTCGGCACGGCGGTTCGGTCCTTCTTCTTCTTTTCTTGTTGCAGGTTCTTGTCTGAGGAAGCAAGGTTCAGGGGTGCCCCTAAATACTAGATTTAGGGTTGTTACAGGTAGGTAAAAGGTAGGGAGCAATGGGTCCCTTCCCTGGGGTGGGTACACCCCCTATTATGCCACCCTCCAGTGGGAGGGGGGTCTGAGCCTGTCCCTGGTTGGCTGAGTCCCCCCATCTGCAAGATGGCGTGGACTTAGAGTTGTGCTTCACCTCCCCTCCCCCACCTGAGGGGTGGAGTTGGCAGAGGTAGGCACACCTCTCTTCCTCACTTGTTTTTCCCGCCGGTTCTCCCGCCGAAAGTGGGGGTCAGAACCAGTGGGGACCAGTTGCTGAAAGCAGCAAGTGGCCTGGGGAAGCTCACAAAGGCGGCAAGCCTTTGAAGCTTCCCTTTGTGAACCCTGCCCATCCTGGGGGAGGAGGCTTGGCACCTCGTCCCAGGATGTGCATTGTTTCAGGCCCCAGAGAGCAGCAGGCTCTCGACCCAGGGGTCCAGAAACATGTCTGGTGGTGGCAGCTGAAAGCAGCCACTCATCCTGGACACTAGTGGTAGGTTAGTTTTCAGGGGGCATCTCTAAGATGCCCTCTGCATGCATTTTTCACTAAATCCCACACTGGCATCAGTGTGGGTTTAATGTGCTGAGAAGTTTGATACCAAACTTCTCAGTTTTCAGTGTAGCCATTATGGTGCTGTGGAGTTCGCAATGACAAACTCCCAGCACCATATACTCTTAATGGCAGCACTGCACTTACAATGTCTAAGAATGGACTTAGACACTGTAGGGGTACAGGGCTCTTGCACCTGTACCTTCACCACTTGTATAGTGCACCCAGCTAGAGGGGTGGCTGGTCTATGCCAGGGCAGTGGGTTGTAGGCATGGCACACAGGGATGTGGGCCATGGCAACTCTTCAATTTGTTCTGCACCAAAACACGCAGCCTGCAAAGGCAGTGTGTGAGTGTGAAGGTACAGGACCTCTGAGGGTGGCACAATAAGTGCTGCAGCCCTTAGAGGCCTTCTCTGGTCACAGTGCCCTGGGTACCTGTGGTACCATTTACCAGGGGCTGACCTGTGGCCAGAGATGCCAATAGGGTTAAAACAAATGAGGCGAACCAAATCTAAACCCTGGTTCAATATGGATCTGAATAACGAAAGGCGTCAACTCAGACAAACGGAAAGGTGTTGGAGACTAAACCCCTCGACCTTGCACCTAGCGCAACTTAGATCTGCTCGGCAGGCATACAAAAACACATTTTCAGTGAAAAGGCGTCTTTCTTCTGCAACCAACTAAATCTGGTGAAAAACAGACCGAGAGAACTCTTCAACATTGTCAAAAGCCAAACAAACTGCACTCCCTCTAACGAAATCATAGCCACCAAAGAGCGATGTGAAGAAATTGCCACCTTCTTCTCTAATAAAGTCTCAAAAATTGATCAATCCTTCCTCCAAACCGCAAACCCTCCTTCCCTCTTAACCTGCCCCTCTTTAACCACCCTTGACCAATCAGAAAGAGTTCTTACCAAGGACAATCAGGTCTGCCTCCAGCTAAAAAACAATGCGCATTGGTCCGACTTTGAGCTAATGTCGGAAAACGAGGTCTTCAGTATAATCTCTACCCTAAAACCTTCCTCCCACACTATGGACCCCCTCCCATCCACAATTATGAAAGAACTCAACCACACCATTTCCCCTTTCTGGACAAAAATCATCAATGCCTCTCTCATCTCAGGCTGTGTCCCAGACTCCCTTCAACTAGGACAAATCACACCCATTCTCAAGAAACCAGGGGCCGACCCTAATGATCTTAACAACCTTAGACCTATCTCCAACCTCCTGTTCCTTGCGAAAACATTGGAGAAATGCGTTCTCCACCAACTCAACAAACACATTGATGAGTTCAACCTCCTCGACACCTTTCAATCAGGATTCAGGAAAGGCTGTAGCACTGAAACAGCTATGCTCAACATCTCTGACGATATTCACAAGGCTTTAGATGAAGGTGATGCCTGCCTTCTCATCCTTATTGCCCTATCTGCGGCATTCGACACTGTAAATCATCCAGCTCTTCTGGAGACCTTGTCGAAACGCTCCGGCATTAATGCCACAGTACTAAAATGGTTCACCTCCTTCCTTCAACACCGCTCGCAACAAATTAAAATCAACCTCTGTCTCTCGAAGCCAACAAAAGTCACACTTGGGGTCCCGCAAGGCTCGATCCTCTCCCCGTCCCTCTTCAATCTCTTCATGGAGCCCCTCACAATCATCTTGAAAAAAGCGGGAGTGAACTACCACCTCTACGCTGATGACACCCAAATCTATTTCAAAATCAAGTCTCCCAGCGACATCCGACACCTCAATGTCACTCTAACCGAGATCCAAACTTGGTTCAACACTAACCACTTAAAGCTCAACCCAGATAAAACGGAACTAATCCTATTCTCTCCAAAAAGCAACCACCGACCAATCCAAGAGTGGCTCAAGAATCTGGTTGCCCTAAACTGCCCCTCGTCCTATCAGACTCAGTTAAGTCTCTAGGCATCACCCTTGACAAGAACTTATCAATGGAGGTCCACATCAAAAACTCTGCAAAAAACGCCCTTTTCTCACTAAAACACCTCAAGAAATTGAAACCTTTTCTTCCCCAGGATGACCTCAAGACAGTAGTTCAATCCCTAGTTCTCTCTAAAATCGACTACGGGAACGCCATCCTAACAGGGACTCCAAAAGCTCACCTAGCCCCACTAAGGGCAGTGCTGAACATGGCCGCTCGTCTCATATCTGGAGTGAAAAGATTTGAGCACATCACTCCAGCTCTCAACCCCTAACTGGCTTCCTATGGAAGGGAGGTGTATTTACAAGCTGGCCTGCATCACACACAAAACCCTTCACTCTCCGGCCCCCAACTACCTGAACAACAAACTGGTAAGAGCAGGTCAATCCAGAACACTGAGAAGTTCTAACTCACTCCTTCTTATCCCTCCGAAACTGAAAAAGAAAACCACCCAATACCGATCGTTTTCTGGCAACGCTCCCAGGATATGGAACGCTCTCCCTAGAGTCCTCAGATGCAACCCCTCCTTCTCCTGTTTCAAAAGGGACCTGAAACTCCATCTCCTTAACAAATACTTTCCGGACCAACATCAACTAACCTAGACTTCAATATCCGAGTTAACTCCTCTCTCTCTTGACATTCAAGGATAGTGGTGACCGGTCTGTGTTAACCACCTTCGTTTGTTTTCTCTCCCTCCGCTGCTCTGTTTATCTATTTTTCATGTTGTATTTTTTATCTCTGTTGTTGCTTCCCTACTGCCTTCCTACTAAGTAATGCAATTTCCTTTGGTTTTGTACAGTGTGTATGTAAAGCGCTCTGATACCCACGGGTCTAGCTAGCGCTATATAAAACTTTTAAAATAAAAAAAAAAATGCAGTTTTAGGGAAAGAACATAGGCCCTGGGTACCTGATTATCAGGAGCCCAGGGCACACTCCAGTCAAAGCACATCAGTAATTCAGCAAAAAGTGGGGGCAACCATGCAGAAAGAGGGCACTTTCTCACAACCAAGGCCCTGACTGGACACCAGGGCCTGGCTGGAAACCGAGGCCCTTACTGGAAACCGAGGCCCTGGCTGGACACTGAGGCCCTCACTGGACACCAATGTCCTGGCTGGACACTGAGGCCCTGGCTGGACACGGAGGCCCTGGCTGGACACCAAAGCTTTGACTGCACACCGAGGCCCTGATTGAACACCAGACCTTGGCTGGACACCGCGGCCCTCACTGGACACCGAGTCCCTGGCTGGACACCGAGGCCCTTGCTGGACACCGAGGCCCTGATTGGGCATCGAGGCCCTGGCTGGATACCGAGGCCCTCGCTGGACACCGAAGCCCTCGCTGGATACCGAGGCCCTGACTGGCCACCAGGCCATGGCTGGACACTGAGGCCCTCACTGGACATCAAGGCCCTGGCTGAACACCGAGGCCCTGACTGTCCTCCAGGCCCTAGCTGGACACTGAGGCCCTGGCTGGACACTGAAGCCCTGACTGGACATCAAGGCCCTGACTGGACACAGAGGCCCTCACTAGACACCGAGTCCCTGACTGGACACTGAGGTCCTGGCTGGACACCGAGGCCCTCGCTGGACACCGGGGCCCTGGATACCGAGGCCCTGACTGGACACCAAGGCCCTGACTGGACACCTGGCCCTGGCTGAACACTGAGGCCCTCACTTGACACCTAGGCCTTCGCTGGACACTGAGGCCCTGACTGGACACTGAGGCCCTCGCTGGACACCGAGGCCATGGCTGGACACTAAAGCCCTCACTGGACCCCAAGGCCCTCACTGGACACCGAGGCCCTGACTGGACACCGAGGCCCTGGCTTGACACCGGGGCCCTGGCTGGACACAGAGGCCCTCACTGGACACCGAGGCCCCAACTGGACACCAATGCCCCTGGGTGGACACCAATGCCCTGACTTGACACAGAGGCCCTCACTAGACACTGAGGCCCCAACTGGACACTGAGGCCATGGCTGGACACCAAGCCCTGGCTGGACACTGAGGCCCCAGCTGGACACCGAGGCCCCAGCTGGACACCGATGCCCTGACTGGTCACCAAGTCAGGGCATCGCTGGACACTGGGGCCATGGACACTGAGGCCCTGAATGGACACCGAGGCCCTGCCTGGACACCAAGCCCTGGATGCACACTGAGGCCCTCACTTGACACCTAAGACTTCGCTGGACACCGAGGCCCTGGCTGGACACTGAGGCCCTCACTGGACACCCAGGCCCTGGCTGGACACCGAAGCCCTCACTGGACACCGAGGCCCTCGCTGGACACCGAGGCCCTGACTGAACACCGAGGCCCTCACTGGACACTGAGGCCATGACTGGACACCGAGGCCCTCACTGGACACTGAGGCCCTCACTGGACACCGAGGCCCTGACTGGCCTCCAGGCCATAACTGGACACCAAGGCCCTGGCTGGACACCAAGGCCCTGGCTGGACACCAAGGCCCCTGGCTGGGCACCAAGGCCCTGACTGGACACAAAGGCCCTCACTGGACACCAAGGCCCTGGCTGGACACTGAGGCCCCAACTGGAAACCAAGGCCCTCGATGGACACCAAGGCCCTGGCTGGACACCAAGGCCCTGGCTGGACACCAAGGCCCTTGCTGGACACCGAGGCCCTGGACACTGAGGCCCTGGACACCAAGGCCCTGACTGGACACCAGGCCCTGGCTGGACACTGGGGCCCTGGCTGGACACTGGCCCTCGCAGGACACTGAGGACCTAGACACTGAGGCCCTGACTGGACACCGAGTCCCTGACTAGAAACCAGGCCATGGCTGGACACTGAGGCCCTGGCTGGACACCAAGGCCCTGACTGGACACCAGGCCCTGACTGGACACCAAGTCCCTGACTGGGCACCAAGGCCCTGGATGGACACCGAGGCCCCGACTGGACACCATGGCCTTGGCTTGACACTGAGGCCCTGGCTGGACACTAGGCTCTGGCTGGACACTGAGGCCCCAACTGGACACCAAGGCGCTCGCTGGACACCGAGGCCCTCACTGGACACTGAGGCCCTCACTGGACACTGAGGCCCTGGACACCAAGACCCTGAATGGACACCGAGGCCCTGACTGGACACCAGGCCATGGCTGGACACCGAGACCCTCACACACCAAGGCCCTGACTGGACACCAGGCCCTGACTGGACACCGAGTTCCTGACTGGGCACCAAGGCTCTGGCTGGACACTGAGGCCCTGTCTGGACACCAGGTCCTGGCTGGACACTGAGGCCCCAGCTGGACACCGAGGCCCCGACTGGACACCAAGGCCCTGGTTGGACACTAGGCCCTGGCTGGACACCGAGGCCCCGGCTGGACACCGAGGCCCCAACTGGACACCAAGGCCCTCGCTGGACACCGAGGCCCAGACTGGGCACCAAGGCTCTGGCTGGACACTGAGGCCCCAGCTGGACACCGAGGCCCCGACTGGACACCAAGGCCCTGGTTGGACACTAGGCCCTGGCTGGACACCAAGGCCCCGGCTGGACACCAAGGCCCCAACTGGACACCAAGGCCCTCGCTGGACACCGAGGCCCTGACTGGACACCAAGGCCCTCGCTGGACATGAGGCCCTGGACACCAAGGCCCTGACTGGACACCAGGCCCTTACGGACACTGAGGCCTTCGCTGGACACCAAGGCCCTTGCTGGACACCAAGGTCTTGACTGGACACCGAGGCCCTGGCTGTACACTGAGGCCCTGGCTGGACACCGAGGCCCTGATTGGACGCTGAGGCCCTCAATGGAAACCGAGGCCCTCGCTGGACACTGAGGCCCTGACTGGCCTCCAGGCCCTAGCTGGACACCAAGTCTCTCACTGGACACTAGGGCCCTGGATGGACACCGGGGCCCTGGCTGGCCACAGGCCCTCACAGGACACCAAGGACCTGGACACTGAGGCCCTGACTGGATACCGAGCCCCTGACTGACACAAGGCCATGGCTGGACACTGAGGCCCTGGCTGGACACCGAGGCCCTGACTGACCTCCAGGCCCTAGCTGGACACCGAGGCCCTGGCTGGACACCGAAGCCATAACTGGACATCAAGGCCCTGACTGGACACAGAGGCCCTCACTAGACACCGAGTCCCCGACTGGACACCGAGGCCCTCGCTGGACACCGGGGCCCTGGATACCGAGGCCCTGACTGGACACCGAGGCCCTGACTGGACACCGGGCCCTGGCTGAACACAGGCCCTCACTTCACACCTAGGCCTTCGCTGGACACCGAGGCCCTAGCTAGACACTGAGGCCCTCGCTGGACACCGAGGCCATGGCTGGACACTGAAGCCCTCACTGGACCCCGAGGCACTCACTGGACACCAAGGCCTTGACTGGACATTGAGGCCCTGGCTTGACACCGGGGCCCTGACTGGACACCGAGGCCCTGGCTGAACACCGAGGCCCTGGCTGGACACTGAGGCCCTGACTGGACAACAAGGCCCTCGCTGGACACGAGGCCCTGGACACCGAGGCCTTGACTGGACACCGAGGCCCTGGCTGGACACTGAGGCCTTCACTGGACACCAAGGCCCTCGCTGGACACCAAGGCCCTGACTGGACACCGAGGCCCTGGCTGGACATCAAGGCCCTGGCTGGACACCGAGGCCCTGACTGAACACTGAGGCCCTCACTGGACACCAAGGCCCTCGCTGGACACTGAGGCCCTGACTGGCCTCTAGGCCCTAACTGGACACTGAGTCCCTCGCTGGACACCAGGGCCCTGGATGGACACCGGGGCCCTGGCTGGACACAGGCCCTCGCAGGACACCGAGGACCTGGACACTGAGGCCCTGACTGGACACCAGGGCCCTGGATGGACACCGGGGCCCTGGACACTGAGTCCCTGACTGGACACTGAGGTCCTGGCTGGACACTGAGTCCCTGACTTCCACCAGGGCCCTGGATGAACACCAGGGCCCTGGACACTGAGGGGCAGATTTACAAGCCCCTTGGGTGACTTTTGCGCTGCAGTTGCTTCACTTTTTTGACGCAACAGCGGCGCAAACAATGCGGCCTATTTACAACGTGACGCATCTAGGGAGATGCGTCACGTTGTACAGCCCTGCGTCACATTATACCTGCATCAGGTATAATGTATGCAAGGTGGGCGTTCCCACACAGGAAGGCCTCGTAAAAGTGACTCAGTGAATTCTACAAGATTTCACTGCGCCACTTTTAGGACGCCACTGCGTCAAAACCTTACGCCTGCTTGAAGCAGGCGTAAGTAGTGACGCAGTGTAGTGGGAATAAGCCTCAACACGCATTGCTGGAGTTGCTTCGTGCTTCCGACACGACTCCAGCAATGCGTGACTTTTCCGCCAACAGATGCGTCAGAATTTCTGACGCATCTGTCAATCCTTGCGCCATAGTGCGCCGTATTGTAAATACGTCGCATCTATGGTGGCGCAAGGGTTTCTAAGGGTGGCGCAGGGAAAGTGACGCATCTGTACAGATGCGTCACTGTTAGACCTGGTACCATTGGCGTGAGTCTCCCTTCCACTTTTTTCTGATTGCCTCCTCTGTTTTTGATGTTTTGCTGGTTTAGATGCTTTGGGCACTGTGCCACTGCTATTCAGTGCCACAGTGCAAGTGCTCCCTATGTTAAATTGATGTATTGATTAGTGACTCCATGATTGGATCATTTGATTTACTTGTCAGACCCTAGTATAGTGCACCAGGTGTGCCCAGGGCCTGTAAATCAAATGCTGCTGGTGGGCTTGCAGCACTGGTTGTGCCACCCACAGAAGCAGCTTGTAAAGTGTAGCTCAGGCCTGCCATTGCAGAGCCTGTGTGCAGTCTGGGACTGCCATGTCGACTTGGTGAGTGCACCCACTTGCCAGTCCCTAAACCTTCCCTTTTCTGCATATCAGTCACCCCTAAGGTAGGCCCAAGGGCAGGGTGCATTGTATGTAAAAGGTAGGACATGCCCTGGTGTGTGTAGCATGTCCTGATAGTGAATTACAGCCAATTTCGTTTTTCACTATTGCAAGGCTACCTGTCCCCATAGGCCAGAATGGGCAGTTTGACTATAACATCTTATAATCCTAACTGACCCAGGGAACATGGTAGAAAAACGAATTTTAGTATGCCTGAACTCAGAATGATAAAATACATCTTTGAGTGAAAAATTGAAAAATTGCTTTATTGCGTGATTTGTTAAAAACCCTTGCAACAATATACAATAACAGAGATTCATTGCTAGGTGCTTAGCTTTGATATAAAATTTAAAAGCATCGTGAAAACCTAATCTAAAAAGACGCTATGGTCCAATTTAAACAGTTGAGAGTTAAGAAAAAGAGAGTCATTGTGACATAAAAAGCTCTGTTGCTTGATGCACAGTCCATGACACACTGCGGATTGTGTTCAGTTAAGGAGGAGGGTTTGGAGCCTTCCTAGTAAGGGGGGAGAGATTGTATAAGAAACCAGTATGGACGAATAGACTCCTCTGCTTATGCCATGCCTTAATGATGGGTCTAAAACATGTCTGTAGATCAGTGACCGGGGACGGTAATCTCAGTGAGGCAAGGAGTCAGGTTGCCTGCACGACTATTGTGCGCACATCTCGCCTCCTCTAGCTTCTTGATGAAGCGATCCATAAATTGACCAAGGCATAGTTAAGGGTAGTGTTCAAGGGGTCAAGGCAAGCCAGCACCGCTCCTCTGCAAGATCTTATGTCCTTTGCAATCCAACCCCTTCGTAATAGGGTCCTTCTGTCTTCTAAAAGATTAGGGCACAAGCATATCACGTGTATTATGTCTTCCCTGTGTTGACCACAGAACCGACACTTTTCCTGGGCATAGTCTCTTTTCCATTTTGGGAGGTGACAGGTCAAGGGAATCACCCCCATTCTCAGCCTTAAGAACTGGAGCTTAGTACGTTCGTTAAAGGTGATTGTTAGGTAGCTCTGGGGTTTCAGCTGTAGGTAGGTGTGTAGAGTCATCCAACCGTGGTTCCGTAGGGAAAGGCTGGCCCTGTCTTCTAATGAAGAAAGTCGATTTGCACTGATTTCTGCTAACCTCTTGAATTCGTGTTGGCTAACTTGTAAGTCCCAAAGATTACTCAAGCCAAGAGAACTGAGGCCGCGGCACAGGTAGTGATGCCCCGCCGACCATCGACTCGTGTTCAACTGAATCCATAAGTAGTGGGCCAGGCTGCCTTCCTTGGACGCCCTAAGCTTGTGGCAGCTTATTAAGAAGGCCGCCAAACGGGCCAGTGCCTGTCTGCAGATACCGAATTCCAGTCTGATTTGTGCTGGTGACGTGTAAGGGGGGAGCTGGAAGATGGAAGATGGAAGATGGAAGATGGAAGTGCCAATCACCATGATGTTGTCCCCAGCACTTCTCCTTTTTTTCCCTCTCCTCCCGTCAAATCGCACGTCACCCGCATCTCCCACTGTACCCTCTTTGATCCCCAACAACGGGAGGCCTGGGCACTACACCAGCTCAAACAACCATGATAACCCTATCCTAAGCCCAGGTTTTACCAACGCGTGGGCCTTAGACCTAGCTGCTATCTCCAGTCCCTTGACCGGTAACCCACACACATCCTCCTCTTCCTTCTGTGCTTCCCCTTGAGTGTCAATCACCATGATGATAAGGGACCTACCCACAACAAGGGCGCCACTCTCTACCTTATCATTGCCAAAGACAATAGCATACAACTAGGGGACATCCTACCCTGTGACTGGTCGGATCATTATCAAATTTCCTTCCACATCTTGGAAAAGGTCACGTGCAGACAAGGCCAACCTCTTAAAGCTAAACAACTGACTCGCAATTTGAGAGACATCAACACCAATGTTCTAACATCCATCACCAAAGATAGGCTTCCGCCCTCTCCTAACATGACCAACCTTGACAAGCTTTCTGATCACTACATTAACACTATGGCTAACATTTTTGATACTATGGCACCGAAGCTACTCAAAAGGATTCCAGTCAAACAATCCAAACCTTGGTTTAATGGTGCCCTCAATGATGAGAGACGCAATCTCAGACTCTCAGAGAGACTTTGGAGAAACACACCTTCCACCACAAGCCTCATTCAGCTAAGGAAGGCGAGAAGTATTTACAACAAACACATCCGCATCGCTAAAACTGACCACTTCAGGGCTCAGCTGGATGGCGCTATGAATAGACCCAAGATGCTCTTTGAAATCATCAAGCAACAAGCTAACCACTCCTGCAACACTATCTCGACTTCCTTGTCCTTGCTTCCTAGTGGGGAGGACTTCTCAGAGCACTTCTCTGAAAAATCAAGGAAAATTGAACTGGAGCTGATACCTGACTCTCCCATTTTTAGGCCTCTTAACCTCACCGCATCATCAGCTGAGTTGGTGGAACCTTCGGCATTGTCCTTACCCTTGGGTTGTTCCCTCAAAAACGACGCCTCTTGGGATTCCTTTCTCCTTCCAGATGTCACGGAGCTGCTCCATAACATGGCGTCCCTTAAACCTTCCAACCACTTCAGCGATCCACTTCCTGCTAAGTTTTTTAAAGATCTCAATTCGGCCATTCTCCCCCTGTGGTCCCGGATCATTCATGAATCTCTCCTACAGGGGAGGATCCCTGATTGCCTCAAGACGGGGCAAGTCACTCCCATCCGTAAGAAGCCGAACTCTGATTTATCTGATCCTAACAACTTCCGTCCTATCACCAGATCATGACTCTAGCTAAATTGCTCGAGAAATGCGTCCACGCACAGTTATGCAACCACAAAGAGAAATTTCAACTCCTTGACCTCTACCAGTCGGGTTTCAGAGCAGGGCACAGCACTGAAACGGCACTAACGTACATTGTTGATGACGCCCTGAGATCCCTTGATCATAATGTCCCTTGTCTCCTGATGCTTCGGGACCTGTCCTCTGCATTTGATACCATCAAACATGAAAACCTGATTGCTCTTCTTCAACATAGGATGGGTCTCACAGGCCCGGTCCTAAATTGGTTTGCCTCCTTCTTACATAACCGCACACAAAAGGATCAAAGTTTACCACTCCCTTGCAACCAGTACCCCTGTGATGATCGGAGTTCTGCAAGGATCCGCGCTCTCGCCTACTCTCTTCAACCTTTTTATGGAACCACTTACCGTCATTCTGAACCTTTCTAACATTCAGTACCACATGTACGCGGATGACACGCAACTGTACCTGAAGATCTCCTCTCGAGAGGACATAGAAACGCTAAATGATGCTCTCTCACAAACTCAACAATGGTTAGCCCAGAACCATCTTCTGTTAAATACTCTCAAAACTGAATTCCTTATGATTGCCCCCCCCCCCCAACCACTCTGCACCTACCCTGGACTGGCTTAAACAACTCACTGCTCTTAACTGCACCCCTCATGTAGTTGACTCTGCTAAATCGTTAGGCATCACCTTGGACAAATACCTAAACATGCAAGCGCACATCAGTGCAACTACTAGGGAAGCCAACTTTCAACTCAACACCCTCAAGAAAATCAAGCCTTTCTTTCCCCCGAAGACGGCAGGCCTGCTGGAAAATCGTTGGTTATCTCTCGACTGGAATATGGCTTGGTGACCCTTGCTGGGCTGCCCAAAGCTAGCTTGGCTCCTCTCAGAGCTACTCTAAACGCATTGGCCAGGCTCATCACTGGCTCCAGAAAACATGACCACATCTCCCCCGACTTTTTGCAACTAAATTGGCTGTCTATCGAAGCTAGGATATGCTTCAAGATAGCTTGCTTGATGCATAAAGCCTTACACTACAACATCCCGGCTTACTTGGCAAATAAACTTGAACTATCGGACTCATCTCGGAACTTAAGAAGCACGTCTACCCTACTTTTGAAACTCCCCAAATTCAAAAAGAAAAGATCTTACAATTGTGCTTTCACCGGACTTGCTCCAAGAATTTGGAACGCTCTGCCTGCCGAGATCAGATCCAATCCTTCCAATGCATCTTTCAAGAAACATGTCAAACGGCTATTCTTGAGCGAACACTAACAGCTTCAACTTGTTCTCATGCAAGTTTGATTCCTATTTTACACTTATTGCATTCTTGTCTGATAACTGGTAACTCGCTCTCGGGCAATTGATTCTTATTTTACACTGTTGTTTCGACTTACTGTATTATTGTCTGTTAATTTGTTTAGTGTGTGGATTTTTCTACACCATTTGTACAATTGTGTTTTATTTGTGCCTTCGCCACTTCTGTAGAGCTCTCTGATACCCGTAAGGGTCTTGTTTGCGCTTTATAAAACGTTTCAAATAAATAAATGAAAGACATATGGTGTTGGTTGGTGTTAGACTTGGCATCTTTTGGCGTGTTTCCCCTGACTTTTTGCTTTCTGGCCTCCCGGTTTTGACTCTGTTTTTGCTGGCGTAGTGTTTCTGCGCACTTTTCTCACTGCTGATCAGTGGTAAAGTGCAAATGCTCCTGTGGTAAATTGTGTTATGGATTGGTGTTTCCATGATTGGATATTTGATTTACTTGTTAGTCCCTAGTAAAGTGCACTGCGTGTGCCAGGGCCTGTAAATCAAATGCTACTAGTGGGCCTGCAGCACTGATTGTGCCACCCACGTGAGTAGCCCTGAAAAGGTCCCTCATCTTCCCTTTTCTCATCATCATCATCAGAAAAACTTTATTTCGGCCAACCAATAAAAGAGCTACATTACATTTGATCACAAACGGAGGCTAAAAGATAACATTTCATTCATAGCATTATCATAAACATTGACCTATAAAAACACCAGCCAGGAGAATAAAAACGAATATTGTGGTCAAAATCCATTATCATCTCCATTGTCCATCTCGATCGCACTCCTCATCCACATTATTGTTTAAGTGAAAGGATGATGATGTGCTCGTGCATCATGCGGCCACTCAGGGAGTCGTGGCTCCATTCTCCTTCTGCCTCAGGCCGCAGCCCCACATTGTTGTTTAGTTAAAACAGTCAGAAAGTGCTTGTGCATCATATAGACAGACTACAAAAGTGCTTGTGCATCATATAGACAGACTACAAGAGTGCTTATGCATCATATAGACAGACTACAAGAGTGCTTGTGCATCATATAGACAGACTACAAGAGTGCTTATGCATCATATACACAGACTACAAGAGTGCTTGTGCATCATAGAGACAGACTACAAGAGTGCTTCTGCATCATATAGACAGACTACAAGAATGCGTCTGCATCATATAGACAGACTACAAGAGTGCGTCTGCATCATATAGACAGACTACAAGAGTGCGTCTGCATCATATAGACAGACTACAAGAGTGCTTCTGCATCATATAGACAGACTACAAGAGTGCTTGTGCATCATATAGACAGACTACAAGAGTGCTTATGCATCATATAGACAGACTACAAGCGTGCTTATGCATCATATAGACAGACTACAAGAGTGCTTCTGCATCCTATAGACAGACTACAAGAGTGCTTGTCCATCATATAGACAGACTACAAGAGTGCTTGTCCATCATATAGACAGACTACAAGAGTGCTTATGCATCATATAGACAGACTACAAGCGTGCTTATGCATCATATAGACAGACTACAAGAGTGCTTCTGCATCCTATAGACAGACTACAAGAGTGCTTGTCCATCATATAGACAGACTACAAGAGTGCTTGTCCATCATATAGACAGACTACAAGAGTGCTTGTCCATCATATAGACAGACTACAAGAGTGCTTCTGCATCATATAGACAGACTACAAGAGTGCTTGTGCATCATATAGACAGACTACAAGAGTGCTTCTGCATCATATAGACAGACTACAAGAGTGCTTATGCATCATATAGACAGACTACAAGAGTGCTTGTGCATCATATAGACAGACTACAAGAGTGCTTGTGCATCATATAGACAGACTACAAGAGTGCTTGTGCATCATATAGACAGACTACAAGAGTGCTTCTGCATCATATAGACAGACTACAAGAGTGCGTCTGCATCATATAGACAGACTACAAGAGTGTGTCTGCATCATATAGACAGACTACAATAGTGCTTGTGCATCATATAGACAGACTACAAGAGTGCTTGTGCATCATATAGACAGACTACAAGAGTGCTTCTGCATCATATTGACAGACTACAAGAGTGCGTCTGCATCATATAGACAGACTACAAGAGTGCGTCTGCATCATATAGACAGACTACAAGAGTGCGTCTGCATCATATAGGCAGACTACAAGAGTGCTTGTGCATCATATAGACAGACTACAAGAGTGCTTGTGCATCATATAGACAGACTACAAGAGTGCTTGTGCATCATATAGACAGACTACAAGAGTGCGTCTGCATCATATAGACAGACTACAAGAGTGCTTGTGCATCCTGCGGGGAATCTTAGAGGTTAATACAATATCTAAAATATTGAATTCATAAGGGGCCCATAGGTAGGCGGAGTGTGGCCATAATCTAACCTAGCATCAATAGACAATCATGCAAAGCAGGAATGATCAATATCTATTTTAAGCAATGTAGTTAAAAAGTTTTCTTAAAACAGTTATAAAATAATTGCTTACAATTTACAAAAATGCCAATGAGGAACTAGAAAGTGGGTACCTTGTAGCAAATATGATACAGTGTGCTGTCCCATACTAGGGAGATGACTTTAAAATGGCACTACGAACACACCACATTGAGAGTAGAAAACGTGAGACAGAGAACGCAATAGGTGGGTGTGTGTCGTATTTCAATAACCTGTATGCCTCGCTGCAGTGTCTAACTCCAAGGTTTCTACAAATCTGAGGGAGCCAGTCTACCCTTGGCAGATGAAAAATACATGAATGTCTGTCTCCTCTATATTGCTACAAGCTGGGCAACCCCGATCAGATATGTCCGCTCATTTATTAGTAAATGCGCGCAATGGTAACACCCCGTGTCTAAACTGAAGATATAATTGTTTGGCCAATAGTGGCTGGATATCATCCAAGGCTGGTTCTAGTCTGTATTGGTCTTTACCTTGTAGAAACTTGAGTGTTAGGCGACCCACTGAGGGATTCCCTGTGGCCTGACTTTGTTTGCGTTCCCTATAGCTCTCTGCTAAGGTGTTCCTGGGTGAAGCATGGCAAGTTTCTTCTGCGTTGGCCCACAGGTTGCCTCTCCCTATTGCAACACAGATGTTCCTAATATGTACCAACCAGGCGAGTTTACCCGCACCCTGAAGCCTCAGCACTTCACTCAGCTCTTCTCTGTAGGCTGACAGTTCTGGGGTGCTCAAATGGCGCCAAAATAAAAGGGGTCTGAGGGCTGCTTCATCAGAAATTGGTCTAAGCCCCAGGTCCATTCTGAGTGGGATAAGAGGGGAGCTGGGAGGAAGACCAAGGAGTTGCCTGGCAAAAGAGTTCTCCGAGTTTGTCAGTGAGCTCAGGGGGCGATGGCCCCAGATTTCGGCACCATACAGTGCCGCGCCCCTAGCCTGTGCTTTGTAAAGTTCAACTGCCGGGCTTAGTATTTTTAGGGAAGAGCTCCTATGTACCTTAGTTAGCCCCCCCCGTCGATTGCGCTAGCTTTAGGCTTGCCCTCTGGATTTGAGCTCCCCAGTCAAGTTTTTCTGTAATCAGGATGCCAAGATACTCAAAGATGGAGACCCTCTCTAGTTCTTTTCCGTCTAGGCAGGGATTGGGACGAGTGCTAGTACTTGCATTGAAGATCATATATTTAGTTTTTTGTAAGTTGATCTCCAGGCCTCGGTTTCTGCAGAAAGAACTAAAATTGTTAAGGACCTTCTGGATTCCCATCGGTGATTTAGACAGAAGGAGGGTATCATCCACGAACATCATCGCTGGAATTTTGCAATTCGCGAGTTTTGGAGCATCAATGTCTAGCTCTGAGGTTAGTGACTCAACCAGGCCGTTAATAAAAAGACAGAAGAGTGTTGGGGCGAGGACGCAACCTTGGCGTACACCTCTTTCTACCGGCAATGGGGCAGTTAGATCGCCATTTTTCCCATGCCTGATTTGGGCAAAATTCCCTTGGTGGAGGCGTTCCAACAAATGACAGAGATAGGGTGGGACGCCCAAGTCCAACAGAAGTGCCCACAACCTCCTTCTAGGAACCAGATCAAATGCGGACTTAAGGTCCACAAAGATCAGGTAGAGGCTGCCACCCTCTAGAAGTTCACACTTCCAATATAACATTTGGAGCCGAAAGATTTGATCAATTGTTGAAATCTTAGCTCTAAACCCAGCTTGGAGGGGGCTGAGTACCTTGTGCTCATCCATCCAGCTCTGTAGCCGCCCAAGAAGGACACATGCAAATAATTTTTGGCTTACGTCAATTAAACTAATTGGACGGTAATTTGTTGGTAGAAGTGGCGATCCCTTTTTAGGTCTCGCCTACGCAGCGCGCATGCGCTGCATAGGAGGGCCTTTAGCCGTCGCTCTGCTCATTTTCAAGCACTGCACTCGTGCTTGTGGCGGCATCCACCTTGCGGGAGCGAGCAGGGGCGCGCCACAAGCACGAGTGCAGTGCTTGAAAAGTGAAGACTCTCCCAAGCGCGCACGCGCGCACCACTCGCGGGCTCACCTCCTGCTCCCCCTCTCTCTCACAACAATTAATTTTCGCGCCCGCGGGGCCGCGCTTGTGTTTCAGCGCTTGTTCTAGTGTTTAGAGTCTTTACTTCCGTTCTGACAGCACATAGAGTAGATATTCAGTAGGTGGCAAACATTTAGCAGGATTGTTACCGTTTGTCAACACTTAGATTCAACATCTTTCTGGTTTTCAAGCTGCCGTTATTTTGAAAGTGAACATGATACAAGTATGCTCCAATTTGTTCGATACTAAGGCCGCATCAGCAAGATAGCTTCCGGTTTTGTTTTTGAAGGTAAATTTCCCACGTCTGAGTATCGGGTTGCATTTATCAATACTAAATTTGCATGGTTCCACCACTAAACTGTGTTATTTGTTCAGCTGGATGACGTTTCATTCCTTTGTCTTGGGTTAGGTAAATAAAACCATGAAAAAAGGATCAATTTTATAGTTGGCCTGTTACTAGTAGCAAAACATGTTTTTATACAGGACTGTATTTCAAACTGGCAATTGCTTTGCAAGCCCCTCGGACCCCCATCCTGATAAGAGTATGATTCTTAAGGCTTTGATTTTCTGTAGAACCCCAGTTTTGCATTTTTTTTAAAATGTATTTCTCTTGGTAGTAAACTCAAACCCGTAGATGTACCCCTCACCTAGGGATAAAATGTGTCTCAGAGGCGCTACAACGCAATAAGTCCTAAGAGTGCCCACATAAAATTATTCTTAATGTTAGTCCTTCCCATGTTTTTTTCTGCAGCCAGGGTCTTGTCAACGCCACTTCGGATGCTGATTTAAAGAACACCATAAGCTTAAATTTAATGACATACTGCTGGAGATGGCTTTCTTGTACTGGACTGTAATTGGGGGGTTATTGATAGCTTAATTTTTAGGCGTTATTTTAGATAAAATACTTAATTACAGTGACTCTGTGCTTAATAGCATATCTTTCCTACTGAGACTGTTGCATGGAATTAGTCCATTCATCCCAAAGCCGGACCAGAATGCCTTACTACAATCCCCTGTTCTCTTAAGACTTGTGTGACAAATTGGCAATGCCATTTTTCCGACCTGCAAAATGTGCACCCTGTACCGCTAGAAGGCAGCTGTGCATGACAATTTCACACTGGGGAAAAAAACTTCGAGTGAACGTTAGATTTATTTTCAGGATGTCCTATATTGATGGCATAATTGTACATACTTAGCTACTTGACTTAAACAAAGAAAAACTTTGTAGGGCACGGATCTCTCTGGAGCTCAGATTCACTCTTGGACCCGCTGGCCTTCAAAAGATTTTGTACTCAGACCTGTTATACTCTGGCGTGTTATTAGACTTTGCAAATAAATCATTCCTGCTCTCCGTTGCATTACCCCCAAAGGTGACCTTAAACAGCTCATTTCTGAAAGGTGTTTTCATACTCTACCTTACTTCAGCTTTATTTATGATTGGCTAGAACATAATTAGTTATCGACCATGACTTGCATACATGACTTTCTTTCATTTAAACTAAGATTACAATCTATAGTTATCTGGGTGTCACGACATCTCTCAATTCTATATAATCTACTTTTAAACTCTTCATGTTTATCTTCCTTTCTGACCTTTGCATTTGCCACTCCTCGTCCTCCTTTAGCACTGCTTCCCCTCTCTTTATTCTTCTCTGTCTAATTTGCTACAGCTACACTACTTTTCCACCTCACCTTCAAATTTCTTATTGCCTTGCAAAAAAAAAAGCAGTTCCTTAGTGCAAGGTTTATGCACTCCGTAAATCATGTGTAAGTTCCTCGCTCACTTGAAGAGTTTTTCTTATTTGTTAGTCTTTCAGCTACATAGATTTTCCCCAGCATTCCTGCTCCCACAATTGTACCCCTGTTGTGTTCTCTGGTCTGGTTTTAATGTATATTCATTTTTTTATGATTTATTTGCATTGTTTTCATTTATATATACATTGATGTTCGTATAACGCTTGCTTGTAAATTGTTCTCTGTTGTAAAGTATGGCAACATGGAGGTGGCATTTTTGCACTATATTTTGTTTTGCACATAAAATAATTTGTTGTGACTTATGAGTGCTACAACTATTTTTCCTTTTGTTCCAAAACAATCTGTTGGTATGAGCTGCTTGGAGAATGAATGTGGAATTAGCTGCAAGACTAGCTACCCAGTTTTTAGGCCTCGCCTATGCAGCGCGCAAGCGTTGCTTAGGAGGGGACCTTTTGGAATCGCTCAGGACTTTGGTTCAAACTCGTGCATGTTTTGCACTGTTCTCTATTGGCACTCGTGCACTGTAGGAAGGTGGAATCTGACTATATGGTTGCCCCCACTTTTTTTAAGGTGTTTTGCTGGTTTATGACTTACTTGGACTGGGATCCTGCTATTCAGGGCCCCAGTCTATCTGCTTTTCTCTGTAAAATGGTTTCCATGTGCCTTAGGCACATCACTGATTGGGATCTGGAGTGCCCTTATAAGTCCCTAGTATATGGTATACTATGTACCAAGGGCATAGGTACCTCAGAGGCCTGCCAGGGGCTGCAGCATGTATTATGCCACCCCTGGAAGGCCATCCAAACTGACACCACAGGTCTGCTACTGCAGCCTGGGTAAGGTGGTGCATGCACCCCTTACTGTGATATAGGTTACCTATATCACTAAATGCATACACACATATAAACCTATAAGTCACTCCTAAGGCAGGCCTTATCAATCCTAAAGGCAGAGTGCATGGTTCCTATGTGAGAGGGTGCCCCTGCATGAGCAGGGCCCCTCTACAGCGTTCGGAGACCATCTCTGATGCTGTTTGTAGTGCAGCCTGACCATATACTCTTAAGCGCATTATATCCTCGCGGTAAAATGCTAACTTTGGAATGGCTGCACCTAAACATGTCGTGTTTGGTGTCAAACATCTTGGAATACTACCCCCACCAATCCTGGCGGCGGGGGTAGCATTCCACCCTTCTAGAGGGAAAGACATGTTAACTCTGACTAGTCCGGTAACTTCTTTCCAGAGCCCTGGCATCACAAAATGGATGCTGCTGCCACAGACACGAGTCTGGCCTCCTGCTGCTGGACGAAACTCCGGCAGGGGAGGCCTGGACAATAGGTTTCCTGTCCCAGGGAGGTGTGACCACCTCCCCAGACAGGATAATGTGTATTGGGGCTGGGCGGGAGCACTTTCGGGTGCTTTTAAGTCCTGCACTGGGGGCACATTTGGTGTCCCTGTGCATACCCCAGTTCAAACCGGATCAGGGGCTTGCAGCCCCTGCTTTGGCGCGAACTGGACAAAGGGAAAGGGTTGTAGCCACCCCTCTGCCCTGACCCACCCATAGGTGGGGCCACAGAGTAGTCCAACCCCTATCTTTAGTATAAAGATAGGAACCCAGTCCTTAGGACTTTAGATTATCCCTGGACGAAACTCTGTAACTGAATCCTGGACCTTCGACGCTCTACTCACGATTAGAGGACAGAAGAATCTCCCTTGGGGTCAAGGAGTGACTCCCCTGCTTGGCAGGCACCAAAGAAGCATCTGTCCGGTTCGCATTTCTGAAGCTCCCGTCGGACGCCGAAGTCATCGCATCACCAGAGGTGGATTCTCAGACTTCCCCGAGGCTACCCTGAGTCCCCAGCAAAGCTGAGGCCCGTGACCCCTGGACACCGAGCACATTTGCAAGTGCATCCTCTTCTGGGTCTCCCAAGAAGTCATGCTTTGGGCTAGGAGTAGCCCTAGCCTCCAGCACCACCTGCACCGAAGATCACTGGCCCCCACTCCACGAGTGTCCTGTAAGCCAGATCCACGTGCGGCTTCACGAGGCTCCTTCGCGGTCGCTAGCCCGTTGGCTAGTAGCCCTTAACGAAGGCCAATCCTTTTCTAACTTGGCATCCTGGTTGCTCCAGGCCTGCCCTCACTTACCCTCGCTGGGTGAGTTCCACAGACCTTGCTGGTCTGCACCATCGACGATCTACATCTTCACCGAGACTTGCCGTTGCCAAGGCTTGTTGGGTCCAATCCGGTCGCCGACACCTCAGCACTCGACAGACATCGTGTACCAGCCCGAATCCTGCTCCTGGTCGCCGACAACACCTCCTGGACCTCGTGGCTGAAGAGTCAAGACGACCGTCAACGCACCTGAAGCACTCGACATCGGTGGGCATCTGTCCATCGCCTTCCTGGTCACTGGCTAGTGACCCAGACTCTGTCCCCTCTGCTTTCAGGTTCTTCAGAACTCCGATCCACTCTTGGATCCACCCGGACACTTTTCTCTTGGTCGCCAGCAGCACTTTGCAGCAGATCGCCATCCGAATCGACGACGAAACCCGACCCCGAAAGGCACCTATGCACCCGGCTTCCCTGGGTGAGGTAACACGAGTACTCCGGTGCTCCCGTGGGTAGAGACTCTTCAAAGTACTAGATCTCAAAGGGTTTTGTCCAAGTCCTCTTTTAAGTGTCCCTTTTCTCTAATTTCCCGATCCCGACTTTCTCCATAGAAGTCAACGGCGTATCGCGGTTGTGTATTTACACTGCACGCGTCTCCCGTGGGTCCCCTGTGTCACTACCTTGGGTGGTTCCTTGTGGTCCAAACACTTCTAGAGGCTCTAGGCCTAGTGTCTAGTTCAGTCGTGGTTCGCATACCACTTTATTGGTATATGGTTTGGTACGCCCCTAGGGCCCAAACGTGTATTTGTGCTATTACTGTGTTTAAATAACTTCTAACTTATGTACTTCGAACTCTAGCCTCATAAAGAGACTAGAGGGGTGTGTTTAGCAATAAATACATATATTTTGAATATATACCTGGTGTGGTGCTCTTTCATTTGGTCACTCAAGAGATTATAGACTGGTAAAACAAGCTGCTTTACATTCCTTCAAGACTTAGCCTGAAGGCTGCTCTCCATAGCTACCACTAGGATAGCTTTCAATAAGGTTGTCTTTAACCTATCTCCAATAAGGGGTTGTTTGGACTGGTGCAAGGTGCCCACTATAATTAGTGGACAGCAAATACCAGGCCAACTTCTCACATTGGTTTGCAGCGTGTGGGATTCCAGCTTGCTATTGTTTTACCAGATAATCTCAATTGAATTGATCAACTGAAAACCACTAAGGGTACCTAAGGTACATATAATTTAAGCTTAGAATACAGTAAGTTCTACTGAACTTAGAGTTGTGTGTTAAGGGATAGCACAACCCTTTCTACAACTCAAGAGAGTTTAGTAGGCCACACTAGAGTAGGTAGTGCATACACCACACCGCACTAGTAATGTCTTTAAGGGCAGGATCCAGAGAATCCTTGCAGGAAGCCATTGAGCTTCCACCCTCCAAGTATGATACACTCCCATTCTTGGAATTGAGAGCTTTATGCAACTTGAGAAAAATAAGGATAGGCCAAAGCCCCACCACCCAACACCTCAAGGAGTTGTTGGTGGCTTATGACCTTAGTAAGCCCTTGGGGACTGAAGGGGTAGGAGCTGAGGGTGTGGCAGAAGAAGAGGTTGGGAATGGGGGTACCAGTACCCCCAGCCCCCCTCTGAAACTGGCCAGGAGGGTGACAATGACCCTGACCTGGATAATCCAACCCCTCCTGAGGAGGAGGAAGAGGAGGATCAGAATGATGCCCCCTTTGCCCCCCAGGAAGGATTGTGAGTGTGCCCAGAAGGTCTAGATCTTCTTCTCAGGAGTCTAACCACTCTGGCACCTCAATAGGGAGCTCTGTCTCATCTCATAGGAGGGAATCCTCTCATGAGAGAAGAAAGAGGCTGATTCAATATGAGGAAGCTCAGCTTGAACTCAGAAGGAAGCAAGTAGCCTTAGACAGGGAGTCCCTAGATCTCCTTAGAGAGAAAAGAAAGTTGGGACTAGAGTCCCATGGTGGCAACAATATCCCTAGAGATAGGGAAAGGTCTTATGACCATAGAAACCTAAACAAGATTGTCCCTCCCTACCAGAGTGGGGATGACATCCACAAATGGATAACTGCACTGGAGAGGGCCTGTAAAGTTCAGAAGGTCCCCAGAGGCAGTGGGCAGCAATCTTGTGGCTCTCCTTTGCAGACAAAGGTAGAGACAAGCTCCTCACTGTAAGAGAAGAGGATGCTGACAATTACACAGTCTTGAAGAGTGCTCTGATAGATGGGTTTGGCCTAACCACTGAACAGTATAGGTTGAAGTTCAGAGACACCCAAAAGGTCAGACTCAAGACTGGGCTGATTTTGTAGATTGTGCTACAAAGGCTCTGGAAGGTTGGATACATGGCAACAAAGTGCATGACTTTTTAGGATTGTACAATTTGATTATGAGGGAGCAGATCCTTAATAATTGTCAAAACCAGCTTTTGCACCAGTATCTGGTGGACTCTGATCTGACCTCTCCCCAAGAATTGGGAAAGAAGGCAGACAAATGGGTCAGAACCAGAGTAAAAACTAGAAATCAGGGTGGTGACCAGAAGAAAGATTCTACTAAGTCCCAAGAGAAAGGTGGGGATAAATCTAAGGATAAGTCCCTACAGGGCCCCAAAATTCCTCTTCTGGGGCTGGGTCCCAAACTCCTTCCTCTCCTGAAAAGAAACCATATTGCCATGTCTGTAAAAAGCCTGGGCACTGGAAAACTGATCCCAGTTGCCCCAGGATTGGCAATAAAGAAAATGTTCCTCCCACAACTACTACCACCCCTCCTGGTACTACCAGTAGTAATCCTCCAGTTGGGAGTAGTGCACCCAAAAGTTGGGTGCTTTTGCAAGAAGGAACAGAGGTGAGCCCCTAGTTTAGACAGGGACCCCTCAACAGACTCCTCTGACTCTGATGGTGGTATAGGATTTGCCACCTTTACCATGGGTCCCACAGCGTTGGGCAGGTACAGATTGGAGCCAATAATGAATGGTCAGAAAACTGTGGCATTTAGGGACACAGGGGCTAGTGTCACCATGGTGGCAGGGAAACTAGTCCCCCCTCACCAGTTTTTTCCTGAGTTTAAGTACCAGGTGACCAACATTGATGGTGTCAGAACAGATCACCCCATGGCCATAGTCAATCTCAGCTGGGAGGGGGTCACAGGCCCAAAGAGAGTGGCAGTGTCCCCCACCTTACCTGTAGATTGCCTGATGGGCAATGATTTGGAAATTTCAGCCTGGGCTGAAGTTGAACACCAAACCCATCTTAGGATGTTGGGCGTCCCTGTAAAGGTTAGTGGGGCTGTGATGGCCACAGCCCCAGCCCCAGCCCAAGAATTTGGAGAGATGGAGCCTGAAAGAATGGCCCACTCTCCCCCAAAAGAGAGCACAAGGGTTGAAGAAAAGTCTTCTTCTCCCCAGACAGTAGGTAAGGGTCAGCCTCCTCAGGGAACTGACCCTACCCCTAGTGAAGGAACTGCCACAGAGGTAGTCAGGCCTGGCCTGGCCACACCCCTGATGGCAGAGGACCCTTCCAAGGTGGTACCCAGTCTGGAGCAGGTAACCTGCCCCTCTCTACCCTGCCTCAGTCAGCCCAGGGCTGCAGAGGTCAGGGAGGTCAGTGGACCCCCAGGGCCCCCTGCCCAGAGGAAGCCCCCCATCAGCAGATTAGGGGCACCCAGTCTAGTAGCCCTAGCCAGGTGAAAATTCCTCTACACACTGAGGGATCCCCCATACCTTTATGTAGGGACCTCCCCAGAAGGACTCTGGTAGGCAAGGGCAAACCTGGGACCAGAAGGTTCCAAACCTGCCATGTCCCTCCAGTAGTCCATCCAAAGGGACCCAACCCCCAGCTGTAGGCAGCCAAAGGTTGACCCTTAGAGCAAAGTGCAACTCAGTCATGGAAAGACAGGCATACATGGTGACCAGTGATCTGAAGAAGCTGAGGCCAACATTCCTAGGGCCTCACTTCCCTACTCAGACACCTCACCAGCCTTGTACTTTACCTAAGCACACCACAGGTGGTGATTCCCCATGGTGGAGACCCTCTCATACCCTTAGGGTGAGGGATTGCTTAGTGGACCATAAGACAGGGGGCAACCATGCTAATGCAGGTGCTTCCTTATATGACCACTTAGTCAATGAAGGCTCAACTGGCCAAGGTTAGCCTTATCTCCTTTCGTTTGGGGGGTTATGTAGGAAGGTGGAATCTGACTATATGGTTGCCCCCACTTTTTTATGGTGTTTTGCTGGTTTATGACTTAGTTGGACTGGGATCCTGCTATTCAGGGCCCCAGTCTATCTGCTTTCTCTGTAAAATGGTTTCCATGTGCCTTAGGCACATCACTGATTGGGATCTGGAGTGCCCTTATAAGTCCCTAGTATATGGTATACTATGTACCAAGGGCATAGGTACCTCAGAGGCCTGCCAGGGGCTGCAGCATGTATTATGCCACCCCTGGAAGGCCATCCAAACTGGCACCACAGGTCTGCTACTGCAGCCTGGGTAAGGTGGTGCATACACCCCTTACTGTGATATAGGTTACCTATATCACTAAATGCATACACACATATAAACCTATAAGTCACTCCTAAGGCAGGCCTTATCAATCCTAAAGGCAGAGTGCATGGTTCCTATGTGAGAGGGTGCCCCTGCATGAGCAGGGCCCCTCTACAGCGTTCGGAGACCATCTCTGATGCTGTTTGTAGTGCAGCCTGACCATATACTCTTAAGCGCATTATATCCTCGCTTATATATGCTAACTTTGGAATGGTTGCACCTAAACATGTCGTGTTTGGTGTCAAACATCTTGGAATACTACCCCCCCGCCAATCCTGGTGGCGGGGGTAGCATTCCACTCTTCTAGAGGGAAAGACATGTTAACTCTGACTAGTCCGGTAACTTCTTTCCAGAGCCCTGGCATCACAAAATGGATGCTGCTGCCACAGACACGAGTCTGGCCTCCTGCTGCTGGACCAAACTCCGGCAGGGGAGGCCTGGACAATAGGTTTTCCTGTCCCAGGGAGGTGTGACCACCTCCCCAGACAGGATAATGTGTATTGGGGCTGGGCGGGAGCACTTTCGGGTGCTTTGAAGTCCTGCACTGGGGGCACATTTGGTGTCCCTGTGCATACCCCAGTTCAAACCGGACCAGGGGCTTGCAGCCCCTGCTTTGGCGTGAACTGGACAAAGGGAAAGGGGTGTAGCCACCCCTCTGCCCTGACCCACCCATAGGTGGGGCCACAGAGTAGTCCAACCCCTATCTTTAGTATAAAGATAGGAACCCAGTCCTTAGGACTTTAGATTATCCCTGGACGAAACTCTGTAACTGAATCCTGGACCTTCGACGCTCTACTCACGATTAGAGGACAGAAGAATCTCCCTTGGGGTCAAGGAGTGACTCCCCTGCTTGGCAGGCACCAAAGAAGCATCTGTCCGGTTCGCATTTCTGAAGCTCCCGTCGGACGCCGAAGTCATCGCATCACCAGAGGTGGATTCTCAGACTTCCCCGAGGCTACCCTGAGTCCCCAGCAAAGCTGAGGCCCGTGGCTATCGTAGGTGAATTGAGACCGTGACCCCTGGACACCGAGCACATTTGCAAGTGCATCCTCTTCTGGGTCTCCCAAGAAGTCGTGCTTTGGGCTCCGAGTAGCCCTAGCCTCCAGCACCACCTGCACCAAAGATCACTGGCCCCCACTCCACGAGTGTCCTGTAAGCCAGATCCACGAGCGGCGTCACGAGGCTCCTTCGCGGTCGCTAGCCCGTTGGCTAGTAGCCCTTAACGAAGGCTAATCCTTTTCTAACTTGGCATCCTGGTTGCTCCAGGCCTGCCCTCACTTACCTTCGCTGGTGAGTTCCACAGACCTTGCTGGTCTGCACCATCGACGATCTACATCTTCACCGAGACTTGCCGTTGCCAAGGCTTGTTGGGTCCAATCCGGTCGCCGACACCTCAGCACTCGACAGACATCGTGTACCATCCCGAATCCTGCTCCTGGTCGCCGACAACGCCTCCTGGACCTCATGGCTGAAGAGTCAAGACGACTGTCAACACACCTGAAGCACTCGACATCGGTGGGCATCTGTCCATCGCCTTCCTGGTCACTGGCTAGTGACCCAGACTCTGTTCCCTCTGCTTTCAGGTTCTTCAGAACTCCGATCCACTCTTGGATCCACCCGGACACTTTTCTCTTGGTCGCCAGCAGCACTTTGCAGCAGATCGCCATCCGAATCGACAGACGAAACCCGACCCCGAAAGGCACCTATGCACCCGGCTTCCCTGGGTGAGGTAACACGAGTACTCCGGTGCTCCCGTGGGTAGAGACTCTTCAAAGTCCTAGATCTCAAAGGGTTTTGTCCAAGTCCTCTTTTAAGTGTCCCTTTTCTCTAATTTCCCGATCCCGACTTTCTCCATAGAAGTCAACGGCGTATCGCGGTTGTGTATTTACACTGCACGCGTCTCCCGTGGGTCCCCTGTGTCACTACCTTGGGTGGTTCCTTGTGGTCCAAGCACTTCTAGAGGCTCTAGGCCTAGTGTCTAGTTCAGTCGTGGTTCGCATACCACTTTATTGGTATATGGTTTGGTACGCCCCTAGGGCCCAAACGTGTATTTGTGCTATTACTGTGTTTAAATAACTTCTAACTTATGTACTTCGAACTCTAGCCTCATAAAGAGACTAGAGGGTGTGTTTAGCAATAAATACATATATTTTGAATATATACCTGGTGTGGTGCTCTTTCATTTGGTCACTCAAGAGATTATAGACTGGTAAAACAAGCTGCTTTACATTCCTTCAAGACTTAGCCTGAAGGCTGCTCTCCATAGCTACCACTAGGATAGCTCTCAATAAGGTTGTCTTTAACCTATCTACCATAAGAGTCGATTTGGACTGGTGCAAGGTGCCCACTATAATTAGTGGACAGCATATACCAGGCCAACTTCTCACATGCACGTTTGGCGTTTCCCTTGCGGGAGCGAGCAGCGGCGCCATCTGCTTTTAATTATCTTGCTCGGGCTTTTGAAACAGATGGCGCCGCTGCTCGCTCCCGCAAGGGAAACGCTGTGCGTGTCTCGTCCCCTTTTGAACGCGTGCGCCGCTCGATTCACGGCCGCCACACTTCCTGTTCTTTGATGATGCTGCTTGCTCTCCTTAATGAGCACTCGGATTAGTTATTCAGATTTTCTTGCACTGCTTCAATCCATCCTAGGGAGGAGGCGGCTTTGGGATTTCACGCAAAACATTTCCACAAAGATATCTGCTTTTATAGTGGCCGTGGGTAGGGGGAACGGAGGCAGCTGTAAGCGTGATGGTGCGTGCCCAGTAGCCTGTACATGTGTGAGTCAATTTATGTGTATGTTTGTGTATGTGTGTAGTTGCATTTTTTGTTCCTGCATTGGGAGAAAAAAACGTAACCGTGGAAAATGTGTTGATACCATCGCATAGTGACTCAAGTAACCAGACTGGCCCTTTTCCCACGTGATCTGGTTGTCACTCTTTACCCCACAAATCTCTGGGACATTTGCCAAATGTTTGCAGTTCAGCCATATGGTTTTAACAGCAGCTCTAAGCGAAAGAGAAGCTTAAGGCGTACTGCAGTGCTTTAAAATCTGTCACAAAACACAATAGATGCAAATAACGAGTGTGCCATTAAGAAAGCTATACGCTGATTCATCGGACCGCTTTAAATGGGCTGAGGACGCTTCGGGGGAGCGGACTGGGGGTAGAAGATATACAACTGTGCGCGCGCCTGTGTGTGGGAGCTTCGCATGGGAGTTCTTTGCCCATCACTGTCAATTTCCATCTAACTTTCTTTCTTCTTTTTTTTTACAACTTGGCACCCTGCTAAGAGTAGAGCACTGGCCATAGAGTGTAGCTGAGGTCAAACAAACCTCTTTCTAATATTACAGTAGTCACGTGACGTTCCTCTCCACGCGACATCTCACCATGCAGCAGCCAGAGACTGTGGTGACAGACTCTTTCACCTGAGCGCTAGTTCACACATTGGTATTTGTGTCCACACCCAGCTGGTCCAGACTGTCACATATGTCTATCACCTTCTCCGTTTCTTAACATTTTACAGGTATAGCGTTGTGGGAAATGGCAGGCGATATATTCCTGGGGCAGGCGGAACAAATCGTTCCATTGACAAGTAACACCTTTTATGGCATACAGTTGACGTCAGCGCTGCGCCTACAGATGCGCGCACCTGATTGGGTGCAAATACCTGAACGAGACTATCACAATAATTAGGAGACTCGTTGACAATCGAGGTTCCTTTTTAAGTAATGAATGCCAAATGTAGAAAAAGGATAATAAAGCAGGTTTACTTCCATCGATTTAAACCTAAATTTGGAGCAAATTTATATATTTTGGATTACCCATAAATTCCAGAAGTATCCCTTCGGAAGCTGCAACAGTTATAGCTTCTCAAACATATTCACAGTCGAATCACTTGACTGCACTATTTAAACATGTGGAAATGCTTACCAAAAATGCATCGATCTACAGGATTCGATATTCCCAGCCTACACCATCAGTTTCCTGACTAAGCCTCCACTCCACTGTTTTTCTTTTCATGTTTCAGATTCATTCAACTGATGAAATTCGTGACTCCAGTGCCAGTAAATGCTGGTCACTATTGCATTACTGACACCATTCCCCATAATAATGATGCTAGACAAAGGAGGTTGGGGTCTTCGGAGTAATTGGCTGCCGAGGGTCTAATTAGACTCTTCACGGTCAATGAGTGTGATGCAGACCCCGTCCAAAGCCGCCCCTTGAGGGAATTACCATGAACCACTGCTGGACGTTCAGCCGCAGCTCAGCATAGGGCTACAATGGTGCTCAGCTGTGGTAGGCTTGTCGGCAGCAGAACAGCACTTGTCCTACAGTGATAAACACGACAGACCCACACGCTGCCCTGCTGAAATGAAATGAAATGAAATTTGTACTTGTAAAGCACACCCATACCCCCAAAGGGGTGTCCAGGCGCTGTACGCATACCGCTGTGGAACCCTTCCTGGCTTTTCCCTGTGAAATGTCCACTCCTGGGCACCCCCAGGGTGAAGCCAGGCATCC
The DNA here is from genome assembly GCA_963921515.1 of Calotriton arnoldi. Lineage (NCBI taxonomy): Eukaryota > Metazoa > Chordata > Amphibia > Caudata > Salamandridae > Calotriton > Calotriton arnoldi. Next base: position 1,874,135 of record CAWUFW010001411.1, on the reverse strand, counting down.
CAGCGCTGTTGGGGCCGTTGTGGAGATTAAGCAAGCTATTGCCCAGAGTTGCAGAGTGGGACCCATGATTAGAATAGGCACCGAGGCGAGAATTATCAGGTCCGAGGAAATTGAGCCCAAGACCCGCCGAGGCGGGAATTGAACCCTGGTCCCGGGCCAGATCTCTGCATCAGGGTCTGCCGCTCTAACCATTGAGCCACACTTCTGCTGGATCATGCAAGAGCATAACACCAGTGAAAGCAGTAATGCCTTCCTCGTATGAATCATATCCTACAAGGTCATAGGTGAACTCCCCATTTTAATGACGCAGAGTGGGCTGCCATTGATATTAGGCACGGGCCGGCAGTCACGTGGCAGCACGACCCATGAAAGACATACAGTCAATGCAGATGTAACAGGCATCTGAAATGCCACCTTTCCATAATGTGGACAGTCTTCATGTACCGAGCATGACTTTTGGTGCATTGTGAGTATGTCATCCATCGCGTTCACTGCCGCGGAGCTGCCGTGCATGTTTGACTGCCCTTAGCTACTGGCATCTTGCAATGTCCCCTAGTCCACGTAGTATAACAGTTAGAAGTTTACGTTTTTGCTGTGATCTTCACTTGTAATTGTGTGCCCATGACATCTGTGCATACTGCAATGTTTATGTGTAGTGTGCTGCACAGTTATGATTGTCACAAGAGGTCTGGTGTATGTTCCTTCCTCTAACTAACTAACTCTCTAACACTCTCTCTCACTCTCACTAACTCACTCTCTCCCTAACTAACTTACTCTCTCACTAACTAACTAACTATCCCACTCCCTCTCACTAACTCTCACTATCTAACTCACTTTAAAAACACTAATTCTAACTATCTCTCTCTCACGGACTCTCTCCAAACTAACTCTCTAACTCTCTCTCTCTCATGGACTCTCTCTCTCAATAACTAACTCTCTAACTATCTCTCTCTCTCTCACACTAAATAACTCTCTCTCTCTCTCTCACTAACTAACTCTAACTCTCTCTCTCACTGAATAACTTTCTCTCTCCCTAACTCACTCTCTCACTCACTCACTAACTTACTAACTCTCTCACTGTCTCACTAACTAACTAACTAACCAACTAACCAACTCTATCATTAACAAACTAACTAACTCGCTAACTGTCTCACTAACTGTTACACAGGTACTATTTCCCAAGCTTCAGCCTCCTGTTATTTATGCCCCCCCATAACAAAAAAAAACATAACAAGCAAGCATTGGCACACGCAGAAACAAGTTGCCAGCATTCAAAGAACAAAATTAGATCAAGACATTATTTATAGGTAATACTTTTTAATATAGTCTTTCACTTCTCCGTAATGCTTTCTTGGTCATATATAAGGTAACAAAAATGCTTTAAATACTTCTTTATTATAACTTTGCAGCATTCTACAAACTAATGTACATCACAGCTTAAAAACATAGGCAAAGTCAATATCTCTGGCTAAACACTTATAAGGTCCCAAAGGCGAGACCTATTGGCTATGCCAATGCTTGTTTAAAAAGGGTATAATTTCAGCCCCAGCCCAGGTGGTGGGTATCGCTATTCCACGAAGTACGGCATTGAACAAGGAGCACAGGTAGCGGATCCAAATGGCGGGTTCTGAGCGGAAGAGATCACCTGGGATCTTGTCAAGCCCCGGGGCCTTGGAGGGTAGAATCTTGTTTACTGCCTCTGATGTCTCTTTTCGGGTGATAGCTGGGGCATTTAACTCGTGTGACATAGAGGTGGTGCCTACTGGAGCGTCTGCGTCCACCTCCCTCGCATATAGTGATTGAAAATGTGCCCTCCAAACGCTCTCAGCTATATTGGATTCTATTGCGCTTTTGGATTCCCGTGTTCCCATGTTCACAGTATTCCAGAAAGTTCGCATGTCGTGCGCACTTAGGGCCTTGTTCAGGGTGTCCCATTTCTCATTTTCCCATCTTTTTTTGCCTGTAAGATGGCTTTACTATGTAGCACCCTTTTCTCTCTGATCAGGGGCCTATAATTTTCTTTATTTGCGGCAACAGGATCTGACTTAGCCTTGCGGCAGCTTGCATTATACCATGAGTGTCTTGAGCTTCCAACCCCTTTCATTCTTTTGATTGGGTTGAATATATTTGCCCGGCTGTTTATTAGGTTTTGATGGTTATTAGCAATTTCAGAAAGGGAGTTTGGGACCCCATCAGTCCCAGTTAAATGTTCCGCTCTTAAAAGAAAGGGGATGGATGTTTGATATACTAAAGCCATCTTTGCTTCGGATCGGCAAAAATCACCCAAGCGCACTCTCCTCCTGCAGTTGCTCAGTTTTAACCTGTGATCTGCTGTTGATGGTACTGCAGATACATTCATGTCACAAGGTGAGATTACCTCTAAAATAAGAGTGTTGTGGTCACTATCGGTGCGGGGCATAAAGTTGAAATCTAGCACCCTGTGCCATGATTTAGAGTCTTCCAAGATGTAATCTATGATAGATGTTTGTCCTGATCTGTTGAAGGTATGGTGCCCTGGTGTATCTGATTTAGTGCGTCCATTACATGCTCTCAGGGAGTGTTTGAGTGTAAGAGTATTCATCTGCAGCACTAGTGGGGGCCATGCACGTGCTGGGGGGATATCTGGCTCCGGGATAGCCCAGTGGAGATCTTCATCACTTGGGTTGTCAGTGATCCATCCATTCAGTGGTTCATACTGACAATTAAAATCCCCGCCGATTATAACCCAAAAGGTTTCAGGAATAGATGGAAGAAAAAGTGTTAGTTGATCAAGAGTTGGTGACTCTGAGCCGTAGCGGACTGGTCGGGAGTAGACATTAATCAAAGCGATTCTAATCTTCGTGGGGAAGGTTAGAAAAATACAAAGAATATCCCGAGATGATGTCTCTATCTGTTTGGCGACACATCCCAAGTGCACACCAACCCAGGTACATAATCCCCCTGATGGCCTTCCCCTACCCGTACTGGATGCTGTTATGTTAAATGTGGCATAGCCCTCTCTGTGTGTGTCCGGCCTAGGCCAGGTTTCCTGGAACATGCAGAACTCATGATGATCAATGAAAGAACCCCAATCTGGATTGCCCAGTTTGGGGGCGAGACCTGCTATGTTCCATGAGAGGCATTTTAACCTAGGTGAACCCTTACGAACCTCAGGATTTAGGAGGCGATCACCCTGTTTTGCTGTTAGGTTTTGAGTTGTTGGGCTTATCTCCTTCAGCCTAGCTAGGTGTGGGCATTTACTGGTGAGTAGCGGGGAGGTCAGTAGTGTTGTGTGTATTGTTTACAATCACAAACTGTTGTACTATTGATGACCATGGGGTCTCCATGGGGTAATCAGGTGAATTTTGGGTGTTAGCAACCACCTTCCCCCCTTTGTTTTCTGCTCCTCTCTCTTCCCCCTTTTCTTCACCTTGCCCCTGCCCTAGATCCATCAGCTCCCGACAAGGTGTACCCCACCAGTTTTCCACTGTTAGGACGGAATTCCCATGTGGGAACTCCCTACACATGGGTCAATCCACCAGTTCCAGTGCGTCGAATCTGTTTGTAAGTGGGAGATTGTAGAGTAGTGGGCTAGGGTGGTGTGTGCCCCTAATGGGACGTCGCTTGGTCTGTTCCCACATCCCCCTCTCAGGACCATCCTGGCTTGTACATACCGGTATAGTACTAGGGGGTAAAACTAACCCAGAGGGAAAGACCCTATGCCCCCCCCATTCTATGGTTCCCCTCTAAGACTGTTTGGACTATGTTTGGTGACTTGAAATTGATCACAACACAGTCCCCTATGGCATTTTTCGGCCTCCAGCCCACCCATCCCACCCTGCGGGTCATGAGTATCATCTGAGTTCTTGTATGAAAAATTACAATGCCTGGCCAACCAGAAAATGCATTTGTTTTTAAGTGCCGATTGTGATTCCCTAACACCCTTGTTCAGCCCTGGAACACCAGTTAGGATTATTACATATGGAGTTGAGGGCGGGGAGATTAATAGATGGCAGGTCTGGGCTTGCTTCAACACCTCCCAAGCATTGAGCGGAATTTACTCCAGCTTTGGGTCTTGTCCCCTGTGGGAGATGATCATGAACCTGGGACCTACTGTCTCTTCCTGTCATTTGATCCTGGATTTGTCCCTGTCTGACGGGAGAATCATTGATCCTTGGCCTAGCTTGATGACTCAACTGTTTGTTCCCTCCCTCCTGGCTAGTATGATTTAGTGTAGGGTTAGGAGGCATAGCTCTAAGTGTTGAATACTCTATCGTGGTGACGGGAGGGTCTTGGTGCGCAGCTAGATGTCTGGAAGGCTCATTCCCCCTTACACGAGCTTCAGACTTACCCGACCATGTGTCAACCACAGACGCAAGCTTGTCTACCCTTTCCAGCAGGATGTTAAGTTCGTCCTTTACAATGGCCCTCATTTGGGCCTGCATGTCCTTGACCAGTGTATGTACCCAGGATGGTTGTGTCAGGCCTTCCTGCGACGCGGGCCCCATCTCCATTGCTCCGAGATCGTCAGGCACCAGGTGTTCTGTTGAGGGCTTCTTGCATCTAGACCCAATGTTTACCGTTGCCTTTCGTTTACTTGTTTGAGGTAATACCGAGCGAGTTTGTTCCGTGATCACTTTGGGGCCAGGTGACTTGCAAACCTTGTTTTGTGGGTTTGAGTGGTGGGTAGGCGAGTCTAAGGCCAGAGCTGGCGAGACGGGTGGGTCATTCTGGTTGTGGAGAGGTGCCACAAGATCTGAGCCTAGTGATAAGCGCCTTTCTGTTAGTTCGATTTCTGTTGCCACTGCACCTATTGCCCTTTGGAGCATCCTATCTATGGAGGTTTTCTGACGGGGCATTGCGCTTTGGGGGGATTTGAGTTGGGATTTGCCCACAACAGTGCGTTTCCCCATGATTTTAAATGTGCCGTTAGCAATGAGCTTGTAGCAAATATTTAGCCCCGCCTAGCCTCGACCAGAGCTTCACTCCAGGAAGTTAAAAAAGCAACCGTCCTATAATCGGCAATAATGTCAGCAGCCCCCACTCCACGCAAGCAAACAGTCAATACGATCAGGACTCTATAAGATGATATAACACAAACAACTCTGACCTTAGCTCCAGTACACCGGGAGTCCAGCCTTAGGGAACGCGCCCAGCCCAGCCTCTTCTGGGCTCTGACGGGCGCAGATGGGCCCGCCCTTGGCCCGGGCGCGGCCCGGGCACGCCGGCGCACGTCTCGTGCTGCGGGAGCCCGCAGCCGCTTTTGTAGCGCCTCCTGGCGCTACACAATGACGCTAGCGGCTACGCGCCGCGAGGTAGGCAAGGAAGGCTGGTTGATGGAGTCCGGCAGAGAGAACAGCAGGCGGCAGGCAAGAGCGGGTCCCGCGCTGCAGGAGCCCGCAGCCTTTTTTGTAGCGCCTCCTGGCACTACACAATGACGCTGGCGGCTACGCGCCGCGAGGTAGGCAAGGAAGGCTGGTTGATGGAGTCCGGCAGAGAGAACAGCAGGCGGCAGGTGGCAGGAAAGAGCGGGTCCCCTTCCCTTTTCTTACATGTCAGCCACCCCTAAGGTAGGCCCAAGGTACCCCTGTGGGCCGGGTGCAGTGTATGTGAAAGGTAGGACATGCCCTGGTGTGTGTGGCATGTCCTGATAGCTAATTACGGCCAATTTCGTTTTTCGCTATTGCAAGGCTACCTGTTCCCCATAGGACAGAATGGGGAGTTTGTTTATAACATCTTATAAACATAACTGGCCCGGGAATTTGGAAGGAAAATAAAGTTTAGTATGCCTGAACTCAGAATCTAAAGATGCATCTTTTAGTGAAGGTGATTTTTACATTCTGTGTTTGAAAATACCACTTTTAGAAAGTAGGTATTTTCTTGCTCAGTCATCCTGTGTGCCTCAGCTGGAATGTGGATTGCCTGTCTGGGTTTTGGATGACAGAAGGCTGGGGAGCAGGAGTGGCTCCAGATAGTCTAGGTGGGTCAGGAAAGGGCTGAATAGACCTGGGCTGCAATTGGGGAAGGGGGAGGAGATTTCCTTGTACCTCAAAGGGCCTGGTCTGCCTCTGACCATGCCGTCTCCACCTCCTGCCAGGAAGTCACACCAGAGGAGGCAGAACTGGTTCTGGCTGGGCACAGACACTATCTGCCTAAGAGATCAAAGGATTTTGGGATATAAATATTGGGGCCCAGACCCCTGAACTTTAGAACTCTTTTGGACCAAGAAGACTGCCAAGAAGAAGAGCTGGAGAAGCTGTGAGGAGGAACTACCACTTTGCTGTGTGCTTTGCTGTGTTGGCCTGCTGTGGCTGCTTCTGTCTTGGGCAGTGAAAGGACAGGACTGAACTTTCTGCAATCTACTTTGTGAGTTTCTCCAAGGGCTTGAGGTAGAGCTTGCCCCCTGTTCAAGAAGTCTCAGGAACAGCAAAGACTTCAAGCTCTTCTGCCCTCAGCACGGGGGACTGAGTGTTTTGTGCTGCAACAGAAGAAAAGCAACCCGACGACATCTACGATGCCGCTGCCGACTCCGTGTCCTGAAGGCTATGCAGAGGGCACCACCACAACGCCGCACCGCGACCCTGGTCTCACTGACAACACCTGCTGACGCCGCCACCGAGCCGCTGCTCGCACCGCGACCTGTGGGCACCGCACTCCGCACCGCCTCGCTTCACGACGATGCCTTGGTATCCTCGACGACGCCGCTCCACGCCGAAATCTATGCCGCTGCTTGCACCGTGGTTCGAGGGCACCGCTCGTAAAGTTACACGCCACACCGCCCTCATCCTGCACCGCAGCCTTGGCCTACCGACGCCATCGACTCCAGTTTGTCAGCCGTCGACAGCGCTTCAGCAATGACGACGCCGCTGCTTGCACCGCGACCTGCCGGCACCGCGACGAGCACCGCATTCACCTCGCACCGTGACCCTGGTCTCACCGACGACGCCATCTGATGCCGCCACTGAGCCGCTGCTCGCACCGCGACCTGCGGGCGCCACACGCCGCACCGCTGCCCTTCGCACCGCAGCACCCGATGCCTGCCGACGCCAGCGCTCCTCACTCCAACAGAGAGGAGATCGATCTGCAACGCGTGTGACTTCGAGGGCCCGACGACTCCTGCACCGACCTCCGGAACCGACGCCTGCGGAAGCCGTGCTTTCGGAAGCTCAACGAGAGGTCGCCGACGCCCTGCATTTCTAAAAGGTACTGTTTGCGGGTCTTCCTGACACCGTAGCTGGCCCGCGACACCGCGGTCAGCCAGAACTGTTTGGATCTGTTTGCTCACTATGCCGTGATAGCCCCAGACAGAGCTATCGACATCAAGGAACTGTTTTTCAACCATATTTTGATAACCGAAGATTTGTAAGTACTGTATTGTGGATTTTTTTATCGTTTTTGGTCTTGTCTTAAGTATATAAAAATATTGGATATTTTTCTAAACTGGTGTGGTGTCCTTTTGTGGTGCTTACACTGTATTACTGTTGGTTAGGTGCAAATGCTTTACACACTGCCTCTAAGATAAGCCTGACTGCTCATGCCAAGCTACCAAGGGGGTGAGCAGGGATTATTTTAGGAGTGTAACTCCCTTATCCTGACTAGAGTGGTCGTTTCTGCCTGGCTTTGGCACAGGCCCTAGCCTACCAAAAATCCCATTTCTAACAGTTGGCAAATGCAATGGGACCTCATACTTTTCAGCCATGCTGCACTGTCATGGAAACTGCTGGTATACTATATAAAGATGAATGACGCATCACACAACATCGGGGGACGGGGGTCCATGATCTTGGCCACTCTCTTGAGCCTTCTGAACAAACATGCATGGTGAATATTATTTATGATACTAGCTGACTTGGGCCTGCAATCTTCATGGTAGACAGAGTACCAAAAATGTGCTTTCAGTCTTACAGTACCACAACATATATAGGTGAGAGGGAAAGATTATTACTAACAATGCAGAAGATAAGTGAACGAGAGACTAGTACAGAGTACAGACCAGAAAAAGTCGGCTACCAAAAAAAACGTATGTAATAAGGAAAAAAAAAGATAATACAGGGATAACAGGAATGAAACAACAATGGACTAGGGGAGTTGGAAAAAAAGGAAACAGTATAAAAAAATAAACAAGGCAAAATATAAAAATAGCATAGTGGGCAGCGGAAAAAGAACTAATCCAGCGTACTTTGCACTAGTGGGTTTGTATCCCATCCTCGTCACCACGTGAAAGGAAGACGGCAGGTATTGCTCGCCAGCAACACCAGCCTCCAGGCAGCAACTCTCGTCCTGGAACCAACATTCCAATACCCCAAGATTCTACCCTGAGCCACAACAATCTTAAAACCCCGCATTATGGAAATAATAATAATAAATAATAGGAATTACTGGGGTTAGCAGAGCCCTCGGCAGCGGTGCTGGTGGTTGGCGCCTCCTGCTAACAAGCTAATCCCAGGCACTTGCAACGTCCCTCTTCTTGCCCTTGGGTGCCGATGTACGAAATGAAGAAGATAAAAAAAATAGACTAGTGAATCAGTTAATCTCCACAAAATTATTATGACAGGCAAACGCAGTCACATTGGACTTCTCGAAAACAGGTCACCCATAGTACTAGTTTCGAGTCTATCGACTATCGTTGAGTTGCCCATACTAATCCTAAAATCCCTATTCCAAAGTTCCTTGACAAAAACTACATTTGGAACTAATGCATTGCAGTGAATGATCTTTGATTCTATTCTCATTTCTCAATCTCAAGTTCAACGCCCTTGATGGACCAACTCAGTCTCCCTTATTTTGCAATGCATAGATGCATACAACACATCGCTGTTAGCTTGAGACTGTACATTAACAAAGTCACAGAGAGAACTCTAACTCACTGTTATGACTGATTCACTATGGCGACAGGAGAACAGTCTGCAATGGCTTCGTAATTAATCAGCCAAAGCGAGCATCAATGATGAGTACGATTAGGTAGCGCTGAGCACCTGCCTAGGAGACACTAGAAACTGGATCACACAATAATATTCCAACATAAACTAAACGTAACTTACCTCTGAGTGTGAGCAACAACCTTTTTAGATTTTTTTTTTAGCATTGTAGAAGCACAACAAATAATTAATACTCACCGAGCCACGGAATCTCGACTCCGAGCAGGTCAAGCAAGTC
>CAWUFW010001411.1:1232500-1252500 GCA_963921515.1 Calotriton arnoldi | reverse complement strand
GTTGCACCCGGGGCCCAGGGAGTCTCTCTCCAGCCTGGCTGGGTGTCAGAAGCAGGGACCGGGCCTGGGGCTTGAGCTCCGTCCGGCGGGCCCCGGGGTACGGGAGCCCCCCGTCCTGCAAGCCAGCCCAGAGTCCGGGCGCTGGGGACAGAGGGTCCATCGAGGCCCGGTGAGGCTCTCCCCGTCCTGGCCTAGGGTTCGGAAGCTGGGACTGGAACCGGGACTGGGGCTTGAGCTCCATCCGGCAGGCCCTGGGGTGCGGGAGCCCCCCCCGTCCTGCAAGCCGGCCGAGGGTCCAGGCGCTGGGCACGGGGGTCCATCGGGACCCGGGGAGGCTATCAGGGCGAAAGCTCGGGGCGGGCAGATTGGCATCCTTTCGGTCCCGGCCATCTGGTCGCACCTATCCCCTCGGCCATCTGGTCGCACGCAATGCTTTCCAATGGGGCGACCAGATGGCCGGACCGGCCTGGAAGTCCCGATGAGGGCTCATTTGCCTCCCCGATCCCAGCCAGGGCTCCAGGAGGTCGGGTACGTTCGCGCCTTGGGTCCCCTCTGTCACCCTGTGTGCACGGATTACAAGAAAGGGGGGCGTTTTTCCTCCGGATTACTAGGGACAGGGTACTCCGGGACACCCCTCCCGGGACTGGAGGTTCCCAGCCGGGGACCAGATGGGCTGGGCCCGGACACCACCTCCCCAGCGTCCGGGGCTTTCACTTCCGGCCTGCGGCGTGGCAAAGTGCCCGGGACGGGCTCCACGGGTCCTGGGCAGTCCTCCCCCGGGAGGCCGGGCCCCGAGAGCTCCTGCGGGCCTCCCCGAGCCGAAGGCCCAGCCGGGGTCCCCGAGCCCCGCCCGGCAAGCGGAGCCCCCGAGCCCTGCAAGGGCAGGCGGGTCCTGCTGAGGGCTCATTTGCCTCCACGATCCCAGCCAGGGCTCCAGGAGGTCGGGTACGTTTGCGCATTGGGTCCCCTCTGTCACCCTGTGCGCACGGTTGACAAGAAAGGGGGGTGTTTTTCCTCCGGATTACTAGGGACAGGGTACTCCGGGACACCCCTCCCGGGACTGGAGGTTCCCAGCCGTGGACCAGACGGGCTGGGCCCGGACACCACCTCCCCAGCGTCCGGGGCTCCCTCCTCCGGCCCGCGGCATGGCAAAGTGCCCGGGACGGGCTCCACGGGTCCTGGGCAGTCCTCCCCCGGGAGTCCGGGCCCCGAGAGCTCCTGCGGGCCTCCCCGGGCCTAAGGCCCGGCCGGGGTCCCCGAGCCCCCGGCAAGCGGAGCCCCCGAGCCCTGCAAGGGCAGGCGGGTCCCGATGAGGGCTCATTTGCCTCCCCGATCCCAGCCAGGGCTCCAGGAGGTCGGGTACGTTTGCGCCTTGGGTCCCCTCTGTCACCCTGTGCGCACGGCTGACAAGAAAGGGGGGTGTTTTTCCTCCAGATTACTAGGGACAGGGTACTCCGGGACACCCCTCCCGGGACTGGAGGTTCCCAGCCGGGGACCAGACGGGCTGGGCCCGGACACCACCTCCCCAGCGTCCGGGGCTCCCTCCTCCGGCCCGCGGCGTGGCAAAGTGCCCGGGACGGGCTCCACGGGTCCTGGGCAGTCCTCCCCCGGGAGTCCGGGCCCCGAGAGCTCCTGCGGGCCTCCCTGTTCCCAAGGCCCGGCCGGGGTCCCCGAGCCCCCGGCAAGCGGAGCCCCCGAGCCCTGCAAGGGCAGGCGGGAAGGCTCGGGGGTGGGCAGATGGGCGTCCTTTCGGTCCCGGCCATCTGGTCGCACCTATCCCCTCGGCCATCTGGTCGCACGCGATGCTTTCCAATGGGGCGCCCAGATGGCCGGGCCGGCCTGGAAGTCCCGATGAGGGCTCATTTGCCTCCCCGATCCCAGCCAGGGCTCCAGGAGGTCGGGCGCGTCCGCGCCTAGGGTCCCCTCAGTCTCGCGGTGCGCACGTGTTACCAGAAAGGGGGGTAGCCTTCCTCCGGATTACTAGGGACAGGGTACTCCGGAACCCATCTCGGCCTAGCGGTCCTCAGCCGTCAGCTGGACGGGCCAGGATGCTGCCCCAGCCTGGGGTCCGTCCCTGGGCCAGCCGTGTGGCTGGTTGCCCCGGATGGGCTCCCTCGGGCCCGGGGAGCCTCCCCCTGCTCGGCTGGGTTCAGGGGCTCCCAGGGGCCCTGGGGAGGGCGGCCTCCCCACCCCGGTCTCTGTCCTTGGTCCTGCCGCGTGGCAGGGTGACCGGGACGGGGTCCCGTGGGCCCGGGGAGGCTTCCCCTGCGCCTCTGGGCCCGGGAGCCCCGGCTGGGTCCAGGGGCCCTGTCGGGGCCCGGGTCGGGTGCTCCAGCCCTGGGCCCCGTCCCCCGGCCTGCTGCTATGCCAAAGGTCCGAGACGGGGTTCCATCGTGCCTGGGGAGCCCCCCTGGCTTGGCTGGGTTCAGGAGCTCCGTCCGGGGCCCCGGGGAGGGTGGCCTCCCCACCCCGGGCTCCGTCCTCGGTCTTGCTGCGTGGCAGGGTGCCCGGGACGGGGTCCCGTGGGCCCGGGGAGGCTTCCCCTGCGCCCCTGGGCCCGGGAGCCCCGGCTGGGTCCAGGGGCCCCTCCGGGGCCTGGGTCGGGTGCTCCAGCCCTGGGCCCCGTCCCCCGGCCTGCTGCTATGCCAAAGGTCCGAGACGGGGTTCCATCGTGCCTGGGGAGCCCCCCTGGCTTGGCTGGGTTCAGGAGCTCCGTCCGGGGCCCCAGGGAGGGTGGCCTCCCCACCCCGGGCTCCGTCCTAGGTCCTGCCGCGTGGCAGGGTGCCCGGGACGGGGTCCCGTGGGCCCGGGGAGGCTTCCCCTGCGCCCCTGGGCCTGGGAGCCCCGGCTGGGTCCAGGGGCCCCTCCGGGTCCCGGGTCGGGTGCTCCAGCCCTGGGCCTTGTCCCCCGGTCTGCTGCTATGCCAAAGGTCCGAGATGGGGTTCCGTCGTGCCTGGGGAGCCCCCCTGGCTTGGCTGGGTTCAGGAGCTCCGTCCGGGGCCCCGGGGAGGGTGGCCTCTCCACCCCGGGCTCCGTCCTCGGTCCTAACGCATGGCAGGGTGCCCGGGACGGGGTCCCGTGGGCCCGGGGAGGCTTCCCCTGCGCCCCTGGGCCCGGGAGCCCCGGCTGGGTCCAGGGGCCCCTCCGGGCCCCGGGTCGGGTGCTCCAGCCCTGGGCCCCATCCCCCGGCCTGCTGCTATGCCAAAGGTCCGAGACGGGGTTCCGTCGTGTCTGGGGAGCCCCCCTGGCTTGGCTGGGTTCAGGAGCTCCGTCCGGGGCCCCGGGGAGGGTGGCCTCCCCACCCCGGGCTCCGTCCTCGGTCCTGCCGCGTGGCAGGGTGCCCGGGACGGGGTCCCGTGGTCCCGGGGAGGCTTCCCCTGCGCCTCTGGGCCCGGGAGCCCAGGCTGGGTCCAGGGGCCCCTCCGGGGCCTGGGTCGGGTGCTCCAGCCCTGGGCCCCATCCCCCGGCCTGCTGCTATGCCAAAGGTCCGAGACGGGGTTCCATCGTGCCTGGGGAGCCCCCCTGGCTTGGCTGGGTTCAGGAGCTCCGTCCGGGGCCCCGGGGAGGGTGGCCTCCCCACCCCGGGCTCCGTCCTAGGTCCTGCCACGTGGCAGGGTGCCCGGGACGGGGTCCCGTGGGCCCGGGGAGGCTTCCCCTGCGCCCCTGGGCCCGGGTGCCCCAGCCCTGGGCCCCGTCCCCCGGTCTGCTGCTATGCCAAAGGTCCGAGACGGGGTTCCGTCGTGCCTGGGGAGCCCCCCTCGCTTGGCTGGGTTCAGGAGCTCTGTCCGGGGCCCCGGGGAGGGTGGCCTCCCCAACCCGGGCTCCGTCCTCGGTCCTGCCGCGTGGCAGGGTGCCCGGGACGGGGTCCCGTGGGCCCGGGGAGGCTTCCCCTGCGCCCCTGGGCCCGGGAGCCCCAGCTGGGTCCAGGGGCCCCTCCGGGCCCCGGGTCGGGTGCTCCAGCCCTGGGCCCCGTCCCCCGGCTTGCTGCTATGCCAAAGGTCCGAGACGGGGTTCCGTCGTGTCTGGGGAGCCCCCCTGGCTTGGCTGGGTTCAGGAGCTCCGTCCGGGGCCCCGGGGAGGGTGGCCTCCCCACCCCGGGCTCCGTCCTCGGTCCTGCCGCGTGGCAGGGTGCCTGGGACATGGTCCCGGGGAGGCTTCCCCTGTGCCTCTGGGCCCGGGAGCCCCGGCTGGGTCCAGAAGCCCCTCCGGGCCCCGGGTCGGGTGCTCCAGCCCTGGGCCCCATCCCCGGCCTGCTGCTATGCCAAAGGTCCGAGACGGGGTTCCGTCGTGCCTGGGGAGCCCCCCTGGCTTGGCTGGGTTCAGGAGCTCCGTCCGGGGCCCCGGGGAGGGTGGCCTCCCCACCCTGGGCTCGGTCCTCGGTCCTGCCGCGTGGCAGGGTGCCCGGGATGGGGTCCCGTGGGCCCGGGGTGGCTTCCCCTGCGCCCCTGGGCCCGGGAGCCCCGGCTGGGTCCAGGGGCCCCGGCTGAGTCCAGGGGCCCTGTCGGTCCCCGGGTCGGGTGCTCCGGCCCTGGGCCCCATCCTCCGCCTGCTGCTCCACCAAGGGCCCAGGACAGGGGTCCGTTGGTCCCGTGCAGGCCTCCCCTGCTTGTCAAGGTGTCCGCGGGCCCCGGGTCGGAGGGCCCGTCGGGTCCCCCTCGCAGCCTCCATGGCTGGGGCCCAGCTGGGGCCCTGGGCCTCCGGCCCCCCATGCCCCGGCACCCGCTCACTCTTTCGTTGGGGGCACAGAGCGACCATATGGCTCCCCTTTCGTGCCCGGCCATCTGGTCGCCCCTTTCCCCTCGGCCATCTGGTCGCCCCTTTCCCCTCGGCCATCTGGTCTCCCACAATGCTTTCCTATGGGGCGACCAGATGGCCGGGCTTCCCTGGAAGTCCCGATGAGGGCTCATTTGCCTCCCTGATCCCAGCCAGGGCTCCAGGAGGTCGGGTACGTTCGCGCCTTGGGTCCCCCCTGTCACCATGTGCGCACGGATTACAAGAAAGGGCGGTGTTTTCCCTCCGGATTACTAGGGACAGGGTACTCCGGGACACCCCTCCCAGACGGGAGGTTCACAGCCGTCGACCAGATGGGCTGGGCCCGGACAACACCGCCCCAGCGGCCATCCCTGGGGCCTCCCTGGGGCCTCCCTGGGGCTTGAGCTCCGTCCGGCGGGCCATGGGGTGCGGGAGCCCCACCGTCATGCAAGCCAGCCGAGGGTCTGGGCGTTCATCGGGGCCAAGGGAGGCTCTATCCGGCCTGGCTAGGGTTCGGAAGCAGGGACCGGGCCCAGGGCTTGAGCTCTGTCCGGCAGGCCATGGGGTGCTGGAGCCCCCTCGTCCTGCAAGCCGGCCCAGGGTCTGGGTGCTGGGGACAGAGGGTCCATCGGGGCCCGGGGAGGCTCCCCCCGGCCTGGCTGGGTGTTGAAAGCAGGGACCAGGCCCGGGGCTTGAGCTCCGTCCGGCAGGCCATGGGGTGCGGGAGCCCCCCGTCCTGCAAGCCAGCCGAGGGTCTGGGTGCTGGGGACCTGGGTCCACCGGGGCCCGGGGAGGCTCTCTCCAGCCTGGCTGGGTGTCAGAAGCAGGGACAGGGCCTGGGGCTTGAGCTCCGTCCGGCGGGGCCCGGAGTGCGGGAGCCCCCATCCTGCAAGCCAGCCCAGGGTCCGGGCGCTGGGCACGGGGGTCCATCGGGGCCCGGGGAGGCTCTCCCAGGCCTGGCATAGTGTTCGGAAGCTGGGACTGGGACTGGGACCTGGGCCTGGGGCTTGAGCTCCGTCTGGCAGGCCCTGGGGTGCGGGAGCCCCCCGTCCGGCAAGCAGGCCGAGTGTCCGGTGGCTGGGGACAGGAGTGGTTCCACCCGAGGCCCGGGGAGGCTCTCCCCGGCCTGGCTAGGGTTCGGAAGCTGGGACCGGGCCCGGGGCTCGTGCTCCGTCCGGCGGGCCCCGGGGTACGGGAGCCCCCCGTACTGCAAGCCAGCCGAGGGTCCGGGCGCTGGGGACGGGGGTCCACCGGGGCCCGGGGAGGCTCTCTCCAGCCTGGCTGGGTGTCAGAAGCAGGGACAGGGCCTGGGGCTTGAGCTCCATCCGGCGGGGCCCGGGGTACGGGAGCCCCCCATCCTGCAAGCCAGCCCAGGGTCCGGGCGCTGGGCATGGGGGTCCATCGGGGCCCGGGGAGGCTCTCCCAGGCCTGGCATAGTGTTCGGAAGCTGGGACTGGGACTGGGACCTGGGCCTGGGGCTTGAGCTCCGTCTGGCAGGCCCTGGGGTGCGGGAGCCCCCCGTACTGCAAGCCAGCCGAGGGTCCGGGCGCTGGGGACGGGGGTCCACCGGGGCCCGGGGAGGCTCTCTCCAGCCTGGCTGGGTGTCAGAAGCAGGGACAGGGCCTGGGGCTTGAGCTCCGTCCGGCGGGGCCCGGGTTACGGGAGCCCCCATCCTGCAAACCAGCCCAGGGTCCGGGCGCTGGGCACGGGGGTCCATCGGGGCCCGGGAGGCTCTCCCAGGCCTGGCATAGTGTTCGGAAGCTGGGACTGGGACTGGGACCTGGGACTGGGGCTTGAGCTCCGTCTGGCAGGCCCTGGGGTGCGGGAGCCCCCGTCCGGCAAGCAGGCCGAGTGTCCGGTGGCTGGGGACAGGAGTGGTTCCACCCGAGGCCCGGGGAGGCTCTCCCCAGCCTGGCTAGGGTTCGGAAGCTGGGACCGGGCCCGGGGCTCGTGCTCCGTCCGGCGGGCCCTGGGGTGCGGGAGCCCCCCGTACTGCAAGCCAGCCGAGGGTCCGGGCGCTGGGGACGGGGGTCCACCAGGGCCCGGGGAGGCTCTCCCGGCCTGGCTGCTTTCAGAAGCAGGGACCGGGCCGTGGAGCGGGGGTGGCTGGCTTTATCCGCTACGCTGGCGGAGCGGAGTTTTCTGCCCACCCCTATACGACCCTGTGGTGCGAGAGCCCCCGTCCTGCGGCCTGGCGAGGGTCCGGGTGCCCGTGATGGGGTCCATCGGGCCAAGGGAGGCTCCCGCAAACTGGCTGGGATCAGAAACAGGGACCGGGCCAGGTGGGGGGGTGGCTGGCTAAGTCCTTTCCACTGCGTAGTAGGAGTTTGGTTAGGGCTGGGCGGAATTGGCGGAGTTCCACTACGCAAAATTTTGGAAAAAAAATGTGTGGAATACGAGCGCACGTCCTGAGGGTCCGTGTGCCCGGGACAGGGGTAGGGCTGGGCGTAGTTGGCGTAGCGCCACTACGCGGAATTTTGGAAAAAATGTGTGGAAAACGAGCGCACGTCCTGAGGGTCCGTGTGCCCGGGACAGGGGGTCCCTCGTGCCTGGGCAGGCTCCCCGATCTCCAGGGGTCCCTCGTGCCTGGGCAGGCTCCCCGATCTCCCCGGCCTGGCTGGGTTGAGAAGCAGGGACCGGCCCCGGGGACTGCGTTTCGGTCAGGGCCTGGGGTTTGGGAGCCCCCGTCCTGCTGCCTGCCAAGTGTCCATCTGCCCGGGACAAGGGTCCCTAGTGCAGAGCCCCGGAGACCTGCAAGGGCAGGCGGGAGCCCTACCGCTATGGCTCAGCTCGGGGTGGGCAGATGGCAGTCCTTTCGGTCCCGGCCATCTGGTCGCACCTCTCCCCTCGGCTATCTGGTCACACGCAATGCTTTCCAATGGGGCGGCCAGATGGCTGGGCCGCCCTGGAAGTCCCGATGAGGGATCATTTGCCTCCCGGATCCCAGCCAGGGCTCCAGGAGGTCGGGCACGTTCGCGCCCAGGGTCCCCTGAGCCTCGCGGTGCGCACGGATTCCCAGAAAGCGGAATAGCCTTCCTCCGGATTACTAGGGACAGGGTACTCTGGGACCCCTCTCGGCCTAACGGTCCTCAGCCGGCAGCTGGGCGGGCCAGGATGCCGCCCCAGCCCTGGGTCCATCCCTGGGCCTGCCGCATGGCAGGCTGCCCTGGATGGGGTCCGGCAGGCCCGGGGAGCCTCCCCCTGCTGGGCTGGGTCCAGGGGGCCCGGGGAGTGCAGCCTCCCCACCCCAGGGTCTGTCCTCGGTCCTGCTGAGTGGCAGGATGCCTGAACGAGGTCCCGCGGGACTGGGGAGCCTCCTCCTGCTCGGCTGGGTTCAGTGGCTCCCAGGGGCCCTGGGGAGGGCGTCCTCCCCACCCTGGAGCTCCATCCTTGGTCCTGCCGCATGGCAGGGTGCACAGGATGGGGTCCGGTGGGCCCGGGGAGGCTTCCTCTGGGCCTTTGGAGCCCCGGCTGGGTCCAGGGGCCTCGTCGGGCCCCGGGTCGGGTGCTCCGGCCCTGGGACCTGTCCCCCACCCTGCTGCACTGCCAAAGCCCCGGGAATGGGGTTCCGTTGTGCCCGGGGACCCTCCCCTTGCTTGGCTGGGTTCAGGAGCTCCGTCCGGGGCCCCTGAGGGTCCCGGGGAGGGTGGCCTCCCCACCCCGGGCTCTGTCCTCGGTCCTGCTGCGTGGCAGGGTGCCCGGGACAGGGTCCCGTGGGCCCGGGGAGGCTTCCCCTGCGCCTCTGGGCCTGGGAGCCCTGGCTGGGTCCAGGGGCCCTGTCGGGGCCCGGGTCGGGTGCTCCGGCCCTGGGCCCTGTCCCCCGGCCAGCCGCTCTGCCAAGTGACGGGGACGGGGTTCCGTTGTGCCCGGGGACCCTCCCCTTGCTTGGCTGGGTTCAGGATCTCCGGCCGGGGCCCCTGAGGGCCCTGGGGAGGGTGGCCTCCCCACCCCGGGCTCTGTCCTCGGTCCTGCCGCGTGGCAGGGTGCCGGGGACAGGGTCCCGTGGGCCCGGGGAGGCTTTCCCTGCGCCTCTGGGCCTGGGAGCCCCGGCTGGGTCCAGGGGCCCTGTCGGGCCCCGGGTCAGGTGCTCCGGCCCTGGGCCGCGTCCCCTGGCCTGCTGCTCTGCCAAAGCCCCGGGACGGGGTTCCGTTGTGCCCGGGGACCCTCCCCTTGCTTGGCTGGGTTCAGGAGCTCCGTCCGGGGCCCCTGAGGGTCCCGGGGAGGGTGGCCTCCCCACCCCGGGCTCTGTCCTCGGTCCTGCTGCGTGGCAGGGTGCCCGGGACAGGGTCCCGTGGGCCCGGGGAGGCTTCCCCTGCGCCTTTGGGCCTGGGAGCCCCGGCTGGGTCCAGGGGCCCTGTCGGGGCCCGGGTCGGGTGCTCCGGCCCTGGGCCCTGTCCCCCGGCCTGCCGCTCTGCCAAGTGATGGGGACGGGGTTCCGTTGTGCCCGGGGACCCTCCCCTTGCTTGGCTGGGTTCAGGATCTCCGGCCGGGGCCCCTGAGGGCCCTGGGGAGGGCGGCCTCCCCACCCCGGGCTCTGTCCTCGGTCCTGCCGCGTGGCAGGGTGCCGGGGACAGGGTCCCGTGGGCCCGGGGAGGCTTCCCCTGCGCCTCTGGGCCTGGGAACCCCGGCTGGGTCCAGGGGTCCTGTCGGGCCCCGGCTGGGTCCAGGGGCCCTGTCGGGCCCCGGGTCAGGTGCTCCGGCCCTGGGCCGCGTCCCCATGCCTGCTGCTCTGCCAAAGCCCCGGGACGGGGTTCCGTTGTGCCCGGGGACCCTCCCCTTGCTTGGCTGGGTTCAGGAGCTCCGTCCGGGGCCCCTGAGGGTCCCGGGGAGGGTGGCCTCCCCACCCCGGGCTCTGTCCTCGGTCCTGCTGCGTGGCAGGGTGCCCGGGACAGGGTCCCGTGGGCCCGGGGAGGCTTCCCCTGCGCCTCTGGACCTGGGAGCCCCGGCTGGGTCCAGGGGCCCTGTCGGGCCCCGGGTCGGGTACTCCGGCCCTGGGCCCTGTCCCCCCGGCCTGCCGCTCTGCCAAGTGACGGGGACGGGGTTCTGTTGTGCCCGGGGACCCTCCCCTTGCTTGGCTGGGTTCAGGATCTCCGGCCGGGGCCCCTGAGGGCCCTGGGGAGGGCGGGCTCCCCACCCCGGGCTCTGTCCTCGGTCCTGCCGCGTGGCAGGGTGCCGGGGAAAGGGTCCCGTGGGCCCGGGGAGGCTTCCCCTGCGCCTCTGGGCCTGGGAGCCCCGGCTGGGTCCAGGGGCCCTGTCGGGCCCCGGGTCAGGTGCTCCGGCCCTGGGCCGCGTCCCCTGGCCTGGTGCTCTGCCAAAGCCCCGGGACGGGGTTCCGTTGTGCCCGGGGACCCTCCCCTTGCTTGGCTGGGTTCAGGAGCTCCGTCTGGGGCCCCTGAGGGTCCCGGGGAGGGTGGCCTCCCCACCCCGGGCTCTGTCCTCGGTCCTGCTGCGTGGCAGGGTGCCCGGGACAGGGTCCCGTGGGCCCGGGGAGGCTTCCCCTGCGCCTCTGGGCCTGGGAGCCCCGGCTGGGTCCAGGGTCCCTGTCGGGCCCCGGCTGGGTCCAGGGGCCCTGTCGGGCCCTGGGTCAGGTGCTCCGGCCCTGGGCCGCGTCCCCTGGCCTGCTGCTCTGCCAAAGCCCCGGGGCGGGGTTCCGTTGTGCCCGGGGACCCTCCCCTTGCTTGGCTGGGTTCAGGAGCTCCGTCCGGGGCCCCTGAGGGCCCTGGGGAGGGCGGCCTCCCCACCCCGGGCTCTGTCTTCGGTCCTGCCGCGTGGCAGGGTGCCCGGGACAGGGTCCCGTGGGCCCGGGGAGGCTTCCCCTGCGCCTCTGGGCCTGGGAGCCCCGGCTGGGTCCAGGGGACCCTCCCCTTGCTTGGCTGGGTTCAGGATCTCCGGCCGGGGCCCCTGAGGGCCCTGGGTAGGGCGGCCTCCCCACCCCGGGCTCTGTCCTCAGTCCTGCCACGTGGCAGGGTGCCGGGGACAGGGTCCCGTGGGCCCGGGGAGGCTTCCCCTGCGCCTCTGGGCCTGGGAGCCCCGGCTGGGTCCAGGGGCCCTGTCGGGCACCGGGTCAGGTGCTCCGGCCCTGGGCCGCGTCCCCTGGCCTGCTGCTCTGCCAAAGCCCCGGGACGGGGTTCCGTTGTGCCCGGGGACCCTCCCCTCCCCTTGCTTGGCTGGGTTCAGGAGCTCCGTCCGGGGCCCCTGAGGTTCCCGGGGAGGGCGGCCTCCCCACCCCGGGCTCTGTCCTCGGTCCTGCCGCGTGGCAGGGTGCCCGGGACAGGGTCCCATGGGCCCGGGGAGGCTTCCCCTGCGCCTCTGGGCCTGGGAGCCCCGGCTGGGTCCAGGGGCCCTATCGGGCCCCGGGCCAGGTGCTCCGGCCCTGGGCCACGTCCCCTGGCCTGCTGCTCTGCCAAAGCCCCGGGACGGGGTTCCGTTGTGCCCGGGGACCCTCCCCTTGCTTGGCTGGGTTCAGGAGCTCCGTCCGGGGCCCCTGAGGGTCCCGGGGAGGGTGGCCTCCCCACCCCGTGCTCTGTCCTCGGTCCTGCTGCGTGGCAGGGTGCCCGGGACAGGGTCCCGTGGGCCCGGGGAGGCTTCCCCTGCGCCTCTGGGCCTGGGAGCCCTAGCTGGGTCCAGGGGCCCTGTCGGGCCCCGGGTCGGGTGCTCCGGCCCTGGGCCCTGTCCCCCGGCCTGCCGCTCTGCCAAGTGACGGGGACGGGGTTCCGTTGTGCCTGGGGACCCTCCCCTTGCTTGGCTGGGTTCAGGATCTCCGGCCGGGGTCCCTGAGGGCCCTGGGGAGGGCGGCCTCCCCACCCCGGGCTCTGTCTTCGGTCCTGCCGCATGGCAGGGTGCCCGGGACAGGGTCCCGTGGGCCCGGGGAGGCTTCCCCTGCGCCTCTGGGCCTGGGAGCCCCGGCTGGGTCCAGGGGACCCTCCCCTTGCTTGGCTGGGTTCAGGATCTCCGGCTGGGGCCCCTGAGGGCCCTGGGGAGGGCGGCCTCCAAACCCCGGGCTCTGTCCTCGGTCCTGCCGCGTGGCAGGGTCCCCGGGACAGGGTCCCGTGGGACCGGGGAGGCTTCCCCTGCGCCTCTGGGCCTGGGAGCCCCGGCTGGGTCCAGGGGCCCTGTCGGGCCCCGGGTCAGGTGCTCCGGCACTGGGCCACGTCCCCTGGCCTGCTGCTCTGCCAAAGCCCCGGGACGGGGTTCTGTTGTACCCTGGGACCCTCCCCTTGCTTGGCTGGGTTCAGGGCCCCGGGGAGGGCAGCCTCCCCACCCCGGGCTCTGTCCTCAGTCCTGCTGCGTGGCAGGGTGCCCGGGATGGTGTCCGGTGAGCCCGGGGAGGCTTCCCTTGCGCCTCTGGGCCTCTGGGCCTGGGAGCCACGGCTGGGTCCAGAGGCCCCGTCAGGCCCCTGGTCGGGTGCTCCTGCCCTGGGCCGCGTCCCCCGGCCTGCCGCTCTGCAAAAGCCCCGGGACGGTGTTCCGTTGTGCCCGGGGAGCCTCCACTTGCTTGGCTGAGTTCAGGAGCTCCGGCCGAGGCCCTTGGGGAGGGCGGCCTCCCCAACCCGGGCTCCGTCCTCGGGCCTGCCAAGTGACAGGGTGCCCGGGACGGGCTCCCGCAGGGCCGGGGAGGCTTCCCTCGAGCGTCCGGGCCTGGGAGCCCCGGCTGGGTCCAGGGTCCCCCCCGGGTCAGTTGCTGCAGCCCTGGGCCCCGTCCCCCGGCCTGTCGCTCTGCCAAAGGCCAGAGACGGGGGTTCCGTTGTGCCCAGCGAGCCTCCCCCTGCTTGGCCTATCACCTCGGCCATCTGGTCGCGCCTATCCCCTCGGCCATCTATGTCGCGCCAATCCCCTCAGCCATCTGGTCGCGCGCGCAATGCTTTCCAATGGGTCGACCAGATGGCCGGGCTGCCCTGGAAGTCCCTATGAGGGCTCATTTGCCTCCCCGATCCCATCCAGGGCTCCAGGAGGTTGGGCGCGTCCGTGCCTTGGGTCCCCTCAGTCTCACGGTGCGCACAGGTTACCAGAAAGGGGGGGGGGGTACCCTTCCTCCGGATTACTAGGGACATGGGGCCAGATGTATCAAAGAATAGTTTTGCGATTCTCAAATAGCAATTTTTAGAGAATTGCAATTTGAGAATTCCAAAACTATTCTTTCCTTAGGTTGGAGCGCCATCTAGAGCATGTCCAGTAGGGAAGGTGATGGGATATTCCTTAGGTTGGAGCGCCATCTAGAGCAAGTCCAGTAGGGAAGGTGTTCGAATATTCCTTAGGTTGGAGCGCCATCTAGCGCAAGTCCAGTAGGGAAGGTGTTCGAATATTCCTTAGGTTGGAGCGCCATCTAGCGCAAGTCCAGTAGGGAAGGTGATGGGATATTCCTTAGGTTGGAGCGCCATCTAGCGCAAGTCCAGTAGGGAAGGTGATGGGATATTCCTTAGGTTGGAGCGCCATCTAGAGCAAGTCCAGTAGGGAAGGTGTTCGAATATTCCTTAGGTTGGAGCGCCATCTAGAGCAAGTCCAGTAGGGAAGGTGATGGGATATTCCTTAGGTTGGAGCGCCATATAGAGCAAGTCCAGTAGGGAAGGTGTTCAAATATTCCTTAGGTTGGAGCGCCATCTAGAGCAAGTCCAGTAGGGAAGGTGATGGAATATTCCTTAGGTTGGAGCGCCATGTAGAGCAAGTCCAGTAGGGAAGGTGTTCGAATATTCCTTAGGTTGGAGCGCCATCTAGAGCATGTCCAGTAGGGAAGGTGATGGGATATTCCTTAGGTTGGAGCGCCATCTAGCGCAAGTCCAGTAGGGAAGGTGATGGGATATTCCTTAGGTTGGAGCGCCATCTAGCGCAAGTCCAGTAGGGAAGGTGATGGGATATTCCTTAGGTTGGAGCACCATCTAGAGCAAGTCCAGTAGGGAAGGTGTTCGAATATTCCTTAGGTTGGAGCGCCATCTAGCGCAAGTCCAGTAGGGAAGGTGATGGGATATTCCTTAGGTTGGAGCGCCATCTAGAGCAAGTCCAGTAGGGAAGGTGTTCGAATATTCCTTAGGTTGGAGCGCCATCTAGAGCAAGTCCAGTAGGGAAGGTGATGGAATATTCCTTAGGTTGGAGCGCCATCTAGCGCAAGTCCAGTAGGGAAGGTGTTCGAATATTCCTTAGGTTGGAGCGCCATCTAGAGCAAGTCCAGTAGGGAAGGTGTTCGAATATTCCTTAGGTTGGAGCGCCATCTAGAGCAAGTCCAGTAGGGAAGGTGATGGAATATTCCTTAGGTTGGAGCGCCATCTAGAGCAAGTCCAGTAGGGAAGGTGTTGGAATAGTAGCGTGCAATGCTTTCCAATGGGGCGACCAGATGGCCGGGCTGCCCTGGAAGTCCCGATGAGAGCTCATTTGCCTCCCTGATCCCAGCGAGGGCTCCAGGAGGTCGGGCGCGTCCGCACATAGTGTCCCCTCAGTCTTGCGGTGCGCACAGGTTACCAGAAAGGGGGGTAGCCTTCCTCCGGATTACTATTGACAAGGTACTCTGGGACCCCTCTCGGCCTAGCGGTCCTCAGCCGGCAGTTGGACGGGCCAGGATGCCGCCCCAGCCCTGGGTCCGTCCCTGGGCCTGCCGCGTGGCAGGCTGCCCTGGATGGGGTCCGGCGGGCCCGGGGAGCCTCTCCCTGCTGGGCTGGCTCCAGGGGCTCGGGTGTTCCAGCCCTGGGCCCTGTCCCCCATCCTGCAGCCCTGCCAAAGGCCCGGGACGGGGTTCCATCGTGCCCGGGGTGCCTCCCCTTGCTCGGCTGGATTCAGGGGCTCCCTGCGGCCCCGGGGAGGGTGGCCTCCCCACCCCGGGCTCTGTCCTCGGTCCTGCTGCGTGGCAGGGGGCCCGGGACGGGGTCCCGCGGGCCCGGGGATGCTTCCCCTGCGCCTCTGGGCCCGGGAGCCCCGGCTCCCCTTTCGTGCCCGGCCATCTGGTCGCCCCTTTCCCCTCGGCCATCTGGTCGCCCCTTTCCCCTCGGCCATCTGGTCTCCCGCAATGCTTTCCTATGGGGCGACCAGATGGCCGGGCTTCCTGGAAGTCCCGATGAGGGCTCATTTGCCTCCACGATCCCAGCGATGGCTCCAGGAGGTCGGGTACTTTTGCACCTTGGGTCCCCTCTGTCACCTCGTGTGCACGGATTACAAGAAAGGGGGGCAATTTTCCTCCGGATTACTAGGGAGAGGGTCAATCAGACCTCTGTGAGGTTCGGCGATTCTGAAACAGGGGAAGGCAGCACCCGGGCCTGCCAGCCGGGGCCCCCAGGGGCCCGGGTCCGCACCTGCCTCTCAGCCCCTTCCTGATGGTCCTTTTTCTCCGAGTTTGCTCAGTCAGACCTCCGTGAGGTCCGGCGATGCTGAGGCAGGGGAAGGCAGCACCCGGGCCTGCCCGACGGTGCCCCCATGGGCCCGGGTATGCACCTGCCTCTCAGCCCCTTCCCGATGGTCCTTTTTCTCCGGGTCTGCTCAGTCAGATGTGAGGTCCGGGGATGCTGAGACAGGGGGAAGGCAGCACCTGGGCCCGCCCGCCGGGTCCCCAGGGGCCCGGGTACGTACCTGCCTCTCAACTTTCCCGATGGTCCTTTTTCTCCGAGTTTGTTCAGGCAGACCTCCGTGAGGTCCGGGGATGCTGAGACGGGGGAAGGCAGCACCCGGGCCCGGGTACGCACCTGCCTCTCAGCCCCTTCCCGATGGTCCTTTTTCTCCGAGTTTGCTCAGTCAGATGTCCGTGAGGTCGGGGCATGCTGAGACGGGGGAAGGCAGCACCCGGGCCCGCCCGCCGGGGCAACCAGGGGCCTGGGGACGCACCTGCCTCTCAGCCCCTTCCCTATTGTCCTTTTTCTCCGAGTTTGTTCAGGCAGACCTCCGTGAGGTCCGGGGATGCTGAGACAGGGGAAGGCAGCACCCGGGCCCGCCCGCCAGGGCCCCCAGGGGCCCGGGTACCCACCTGCCTCTCAGCCCCTTCCCGATGGTCCTTTTTCTCCGAGTTTGCTCGGTCAGACCCCCGTGAGGTCCGGGGATGCTGAGATGGGGGAAGGCAGCACCCGGGCCTTCCCGCCAGGGCCCCCAGGGGCCCGGGTACGTACCTGCCTCTCAGCCCCTTCCCGATGGTCCTTTTTCTCCGAGTTTGCTCAGTCAGACCTCCGTGAGGTCCGGGGATGCTGAGACGGGGGAAGGCAGCACCCGGGCCCGCCTGCCAGGGCCCCCAGGGGCCCGGGTACGCACCTGCCTCTCAGCCCCTTCCCGATGGTCCTTTTTCTCCGAATTTGCTCAGTCAGACCCCCGTGAGGTCCGGGGATGCTGAGATGGGGGAAGGCAGCACCCGGGCCCGCCTGCCAGGGCCCCCAGGGGCCCGGGTACGTACCTGCCTCTCAGCCCCTTCCCGATGGTCCATTTTCTCCGAGTTTGTTCAGGCAGACCTCCGTGAGGTCCGGGGATGCTGAGACGGGGGAAGGCAGCACCCGGGCCCACCTGCCGGGGCCCCTAGGGGCCCGGGTACGCACCTGCCTCTCAGCCCCTTCCCGATGGTCCTTTTTCTCCGAATTTGCTCAGTCAGACCCACGTGAGGTCCAGGGATGCTGAGACGGGGGAAGGCAGCACCCGGGCCCGCCCGCTAGGGCCCCCAGGAGCCCGGGTACACACCTGCCTCTCAGCCCCTTCCCGATGGTCCTTTTTCTCCGAGTTTGCTCAGTCAGACCCCCTTGAGGTCCGGGGATGCTGAGATGGGGGAAGGCAGCACTTGGGCCTGCCCGCCGGGGCCCCCAGGGGCCCGGGTATGTACCTGCCTCTCAGCCCCTTCCCGATGGTCCATTTTCTCCGAGTTTGTTCAGGCAGACCTCCGTGAGGTCCGGGGATGCTGAGACGGGGGAAGGCAGCACCCGGGCCCACCTGCCGGGGCCCCCAGGGGCCCGGGTACGCACCTGCCTCTCAGCCCCTTCCCGATGGTCCTTTTTCTCCGAGTTTGCTCAGTCAGACCCACGTGAGGTCCGGGGATGCTGAGACGGGGGAAGGCAGCACCCGGGCCTGCCCGCTAGGGCCCCCAGGGGCCCGGGTACGCACCTGCCTCTCAGCCCCTTCCCGATGGTCCTTTTTCTCAGAGTTTGCTCAGTCAGACCCCCGTGAGGACCGGGGATGCTGAGATGGGGGAAGGCAGCACACGGGCCTGCCCGCCGGGGCCCCCAGGGGCCCGGGTACGCACCTGCCTCTCAGCCCCTTCCCGATGGTCCTTTTTCTCCGAGTTTGCTCAGTCAGACCCCCGTGAGGTCCAGGGATGCCGAGATGGGGGAAGGCAGCACCCGGGCCTGCCCGCCGGGGCCCCCAGGGGCCCGGGTGCGTACCTGCCTCTCAGCCCCTTCCCGATGGTCCATTTTCTCCGAGTTTGTTCAGGCAGACCTCCGTGAGGTCCGGGGAAGCTGAGACGGGGAAGGCAGCACCCGGGCCCACCTGCCGGGGCCCCCAGGGGCCCGGGTACGCACCTGCCTCTCAGCCCCTTCCCGATGGACCTTTTTTCCCGAGTTTGCTCAGTCAGACCCCCGTGAGGTCCGGGGATGCTGAGATGGGGGAAGGCAGCACCCGGGCCTGCCCGCCGGGGCCCCCAGGGGCCCGGGTACGCACCTGCCTCTCAGCCCCTTCCCGATGGTCCTTTTTCTCCGAGTTTGCTCAGTCAGACCCCCGTGAGGTCCAGGGATGCCGAGATGGGGGAAGGCAGCACCCGGGCCTGCCCGCCGGGGCCCCCAGGGGCCCGGGTACGTACCTGCCTCTCAGCCCCTTCCCGATGGTCCATTTTCTCCGAGTTTGTTCAGGCAGACCTCCGTGAGGTCCGGGGAAGCTGAGACGGGGGAAGACAGCACCCGGGCCCACCTGCCGGGGCCCCCAGGGACCCGGGTATGCACCTGCCTCTCAGCCCCTTCCCGATGGACCTTTTTTTCCGAGTTTGCTCGGTCAGACCCCCGTGAGGTCCGGGGATGCTGAGATGGGGGAAGGCAGCACCCGGGCCTGCCCGCCGGGGCCCCCAGAGGCCCGGGTACGCACCTGCCTCTCAGCCCCTTCCCGATGGTCCTTTTTCTCCGAGTTTGTTCAGGCAGACCTCCGTGAGGTCCGGGGATGCTGAGACGGGGGAAGGCAGCACCCGGGCCCACCTGCCGGGGCCCCCAGAGGCCCGGGTACGCACCTGCCTCTCAGCCCCTTCCCGATGGTCCTTTTTCTCCGAGTTTGCTCAGTCAGACCCCCGTGAGGTCCGGGGATGCTGAGACGGGGGAAGGCAGCACCTGGGCCCCCAGGGGCCCGGGTATGCGCCTGCCTCTCAGCCCCTTGCCGATGGTCCTTTTTCTCTGAGTCTGCTTGCCCTGGGAGCAGGCAGGGATGCTAAGCCAGCATACCCACTGTGCGAGGCCCAGCCGGGGTCTCCGAGCCCACGGGACGCAGAGCCCCCGAGCCCACGGGACGCAGAGCCCCCGAGCCCTGTATGGAGAGGCGGGAGCCCTCCGGCAAAGGCTCGGGACGGGCAGATTGGCCTCCTACGGGCCTGGCCATCAGGTAGCGTTTTCCTCTCGGCCATCTGGTCGTGTGCAATGCTTTCCAATGGGGCGACCAGATGGCCGGGCCGCCCTCGAATTCCCGATGAGGGCTCATTTGCCTTCCCGATACCAGCGAGGGCTCCAGGAGGTCGGGCGCGTCCGTGCATAGGGTCCCCTCAGTCTTGTGGTGCGCACAGGTTACCAGAAAGGGGGGTAGCCTTCCTCCGGATTACTAGGGACAAGGTACTCTGGGACCCCTCTCGGCCTAGCGGTCCTCAGCCAGCAGTTGGACGGGCCAGGATGCCGCCCCAGCCCTGGATCTGTCCCTGGGCCTGCCGCGTGGCAGGCTGCCCTGGATGGGGTCCGGCGGGCCCGGGGAGCCTCTCCCTGCTGGGCTGGCTCCAGGGGCTCGGGGGTTCCAGCCCTGGGCCCCGTCCCCCAGCCTGCTGCCCTGCCAAAGGCCCGGGACGGGGTTCCATCGTGCCCGGGGTGCCTCCCCTTGCTCGGCTGGGTTCAGGGGCTCCCTGCAGCCCCATGGAGGGTGGCCTCCCCACCCCGGGCTCTGTCCTCGGTCCTGCTGCGTGGCAGGGTGCCCGGGACGGTGTCCTGCGGGCCCGGGGAGGCTTCCCCTTCGC
Source organism: Calotriton arnoldi (assembly GCA_963921515.1). Lineage (NCBI taxonomy): Eukaryota > Metazoa > Chordata > Amphibia > Caudata > Salamandridae > Calotriton > Calotriton arnoldi. The sequence continues at coordinate 1,233,605 of CAWUFW010001411.1, read as the reverse complement.
CTCCGGGCCTGGGAGCTCCGGCTGGGTCCAGGGGCCCCTCTGGGCCCCGGGTCGGGTGCTCCAGCCCTGAGCCCCGTCCCCCGGCCTGCCGCTTTGCCAAAGGTCCGAGACGGGGTTCCGTCATGCCCGGGGAGCCCCCCTCGCTTGGCTGGGTTCAGGAGCTCCGTCCGGGGCCCCGGGGAGGGTGGCCTCCCCACACCGGGCTTGGTCCTCGGTCCTGCCGCGTGGCAGGGTGCCCGGGATGGGGTCCCGTGGGCCCGGGGAGGCGTCCGCTGCGCCTCTGGGCCCGGTAGCCCCAGCTGGGTCCAGGGGCCCCGGCTGGGTCCAGGGGCTGCTCAAGGCCCCGGGTCGGGTGCTCTAGCCCTGGGTCCCGTCCCCCGGCCTGCCGCTATGCCAAAGGTCCGAGACAGGGTTCTGTCGTGCCCGGGGAGCCCCCCATGCTTGGCTGGGTTCAGGAGCTCCGTCCGGGGCCCCTGAGGGCCCCGGGGAGGGCGGCCTCCCCACCCCGGGCTCCGTCCTCGTTCCTGCCGCATGGCTGGGTGACCGGGACGTGGTCCGAAGGGCCCGGGGTGGCGTCCCCTGCGCCTCTGGGCCCGGTAGCCCCGGCTGGGTCCAGGGGCCCTGTCGGTCCCCGGGTCGGGTGCTCCGGCCCTGGGCCCCGTCCCCTGGCCTGCTGCCCACCAAGGGCCCAGGACAGGGGTCCATCGGTCCCGTGCAGGCCTCCCCTGCTTGTCAAGGTGTCCACGGGCCCAGGGTCGGAGGGCCCTTCGGGTCCCCCTCGCAGCCTCCATGGCTGGGGCCCAGCTGGGGCCCTGGGCCTCTGGTCCCCCATGCCCCGGCGCCCGCTCACTCTTTCGTTGGGCCACCGAGAGACCAGATGGATCCCCTTTCGTGCCCGGCCATCTGGTCGCCCCTTTCCCCTCGGCCATCTGGTCGCCCCTTTCCCCTCGGCCATCTGGTCTCCCGCAATGCTTTCCTATGGGGCGACCAGATGGCCGGGCTTCCCTGGAAGTCCCGATGAGGGCTCATTTGCCTCCCCGATCCCAGCGAGGGCTCCAGGAGGTCGGGTACTTTTGCACCTTGGGTCCCCTCTGTCACCTCGTGT
>CAWUFW010001411.1:1222500-1225000 GCA_963921515.1 Calotriton arnoldi | reverse complement strand
GTACGAGGTCAACAAGGAATTGAATGTAAAGAAAAGTGACTACACAAAGAAAGTCACATATTGGAAATACCCAAACGAAAAGTATAATTGTGACTTGTGTGGAGACATTTTGGGAACATTCAAAGAACTAAGAAAACATGTCTCTAACAAGCACAAAGGCTTCTATCTCAAAACCTATTGCTCAAAATGTGACAAAGAAGCCGAATACCACAATATCGCATGACATTATGCCAAATGCAAAGGAAGACCTCAAAAGGGAGTGCTGCCATTCCTGTGCAGCTTCTGTGACCTCAGATTCGGATCAAAAATTGGAGTATCACAACATGCTCGGCATGCGCATCCAAGAGCGCAAAATGAGGCTAGACTAACAGCTCTAGCAAGCAGCAAACCATCAAAACTATGGTCACAGGAAGAAATACTGCTATTAGCAGAATTGGAAAAAATATATGAAAACAAGAGAAACATTAATGCGCTGAAGGTTCCGCATTTTGACAATAAAAACAGCAAACAAATTGCAGAAAAAAGAAGAGATAGAAGAGATAAGAGAAAAAAATCGGCAAAAGATGTACTGCAAGCATCTAATATCTCAGAGAATGACTCTTGTGATGAACCAGAGATTTCAGTAGAAATAACAATGGAAAGGCGCAGAGACTTTATCAATCGGAAACGAGCGCCAAAAATAAAAAACTTTGATGAACTGAATGATAGAATCACAGAAATCGAAAAGTACACCAAAAACATCCAGCATCATGATGCTGCTATGGATCTGATGGATGAGATAGTGACTTATATCTCAGACAACACCAATGATATAAGTCCTGTACCAGCAAATCGTACCGAACCAACGAGCGAACCCAATGAGCCTATGAGCACCGCTCAAGATGAGCAACAAATTACCCCAGTACAAAACAAGATAGCAAAGAAAGATAAGAAGAATGGAAGGCTCAATCGGACACACAAGAAAAATTATGCAAAAGCTAAGGGCAGCTACAAAGAATACCAGGCAATGTTTAAAAAAGACAAAAAGAAAATTGCCAGGATAATCACCGATGGGGCAGAAGATGCCACCTGCCAAATCAGTGTGGATGAAATCTTCCAATATTATAAAAACATAATTGAAAAAGAAAACAAGAAAAATCCCAAATTCATCCCAATTGATCGGATACCGGATGAATGGGAAATTGGAGGATTGTGTAAAGAAATTACACTGCTCGAAATAACTAAAGCCTTCGATGAATCAGATTTAAAGAAAGCAGTGGGGCCTGACAAAATTGGCCTTAATGACTTACAAAATGTACATAACAAACAACCAAGACTGCTGCCCAGAATCTTGTCGTCTTGGTTATTGATGAGAAGAGTCCCAGAAAGTATTAAAAAGAACCGATCGATTTTAATACCTAAAAATGTACCGATTAGCGAACTGAAAAAAATCAGTAATTGGCGTCCAATTACCATCGGTACGGCATTCATGAAGTTGTTCACGAAAATATTAACCAAAAGACTTGCATTTTTCGTTGAATTGAACACGAGACAAAAAGGCTTCATGAAGGTGAGAGGTTGTCTCGAAAATCTGACTCTTCTGCAAAACATCATAAAAGGGGCACGAAAACACAGAAGCTCGTTAGCAGTGGTGTTCATAGACATCTCAAAAGCCTTTGACTCTGTCAGCCATGTTCACATTTTACAGAGTCTGGTAAGGCTCAGAGTCCCATCATGCATCAGAGACATAGTACAAGACTTATACACTGACTCAACAACATTTTTCAAGGGAAAAACAATGAAGCAACTCCAGAAATGCAAATGATGTCGGGAGTTAAGCAAGGTGACTCATTATTCCCACTGTTGTTTAACATTGCCATGGATCCCTTGATCTGTGATCTTCAGAAAGATGGCAAGGGCTTCACATTCGGCTCTGATGGTCTCATTAAGCAAGTCACCGCTCTTGCCTTTGCAGATGATATTGCAGTACTCAGCAACACCTGGGAAGGAATGAGTACAAATCTGAAGATCATTGAAAAATTCAGTAAAACAACAGGCTTAAAGCTTAATGTGAAAAAAACACATGGATTTTATATAAGTCACCATAAAGATAAGATCCTGGTCAACAACTGCAAACCATGGCAATTTGAAAAACAAAATATTGAAAACATTAATCCAGGAGAAAGCGAGAGATACCTCGGATTGAACTTTGATCCACACATCGGCCATTCAAGTAACAACAAAATTAATGAGGTTCTTGTTGACTGGGCACAAAAACTCGACAATTTACCACTAAAGCCCACACAGAAAATAGAAATATTGTGTCAATATTTGATCCCTAAACTGTCATTTAAGTTGGAAATGACAGGAACAGAAGCTAAAACTTTAAACATTCTGGATCAAACAATAAAAAAGTATGTCAAACATTTCCTACACCTACCTGCATACACATGTGATGGTCTCCTATATTCGAAAAGATCCTTTGGGGGCCTCAGTATACCAAAGTTATGTACGACAATTG